>OU565291.1:1991731-2591731 GCA_913789915.3 Sphecodes monilicornis | reverse complement strand
CTTGGATTTTTAATAAATTTTGTTTCGCTCTTATTCTAAGTTCGTCTTGGTCTTCTTGAAACATTTGGATAGTTTCATTTTCGAGTAACGTAATTATGTCGTGATCATTTTTAATTTTCATTCAAGTACCGAAAATGACTTCGAACGGTGTCATTCCTATTCCGCGTTGATACGTACTATTTACGCATCGTTGTACCTTATCAACATTCTTATACCATCGTTCCGGCTTATCTAATGATAGTTTTGTTAAAACTGGAATTATTGTTCGTATCGTTCTTTCTACCTGTCCATTCCCTCTCGGAACTCCTGTCGTGGTTAATATGTGGTCGATACCTTCCTCTTTACAATAGTTCTGGAAATCTGTAGATGTGAAAGCAGTTCCCCGATCGGAGATAATTTTTTCTGGATTATCGAATACATTACTTTGTGTGTTTAACTTACTAATTACTTCTATCGCGTTCACAGTTTTAGTCGGATATAGCCAAGTGAATTTGGAAAAACTATCTATTACGACAAAAATGTATCGGTAAGCTTTACTGGTTTCAGACATCGGTCCTACGTGACCTACGTGATACGTGTTTAATGGCCTATCACCTTTCGGTAATGACATCAACTCTCCTTCCTTTTTACCTAGTTTTTTGTCTGATATAATACACGGTATACAACAATTAACAAAATTCTTAAGCTTTTCTTCTAGTCGCGGGATGTAATACTCTTTTTCTATCGAATCTTTCATTTTTCGGATTCCAAAATGACCGTTGTCATGCGCATTGCGTATTATTTCCATTTGTAAACTATTCGGCACAATTATTAAATCTCTGTCATTTTTACGCTTCATTAGTACATCGTTATCGATAAAATAATCTTCGTATGGTTCTTTTTGTAAAATACTTCGTATCACATGCAATTTCTCGTCTTCTAATTGTTTTTTCTTAATAATTGTCTGTAACTGGTTTGCTATCGGTAATGCTGGAAATCTACTGAGTGCGTCTACGTGCGGAAGTTTCGTTCCTTTTCTATGCTCTACGTTATATTCGTATTCTTCCAGAATCAATGCCCATCGCGCTACTTTGGGTGATAAATCTTTTTTCGCTAACGTCTTTTTAAATGCTTCGCAGTCGGTCACAAGCTTGAATTTAATTCCTAACAGGTAAATACGTAACTTTTTGATTGCATTAATGATTGCTAACACTTCCAGTTCATAAGAGTGTCATTTCTTTTCAGCGTCAGTTGTCTTTTTACTATAATAATAAACTGGATGGTATTTATCTTCGTTATCTACCTTTTGTAACAACAACGCGCCATATCCTTCTTTACTCGCGTCCGTATGCAATTCTGTGACTGCTTCTGGATTATAAATACTTAACACTGGTTTCGATGATAACACAAATTTTAACCTTGCAACCGCTTCCCTTTGAGAGTTACCCCACGCGAAAGGTTTATCTTTTTTTAGTAAATCAGACAAAGGTTGTGCAATTTCGGCATAACTACGAATAAATTTACGAAAATATCCCGTTAAACCAAGAAAACTTTGTACACCTTTTGTTGAAGATAGTCAACGATTTAGTTAATCTAGATTATAAGTTTAATTTTGTCCAGTTAAAATTGTCAATTTAAGTGTGTTATTTCCGGTTAGCAATAAGAGCGTAAGTTAAGTTGCGTTATCGCACGCCAGCGAGTCAGTTATGTTAAGAAAGCATTGTTACGGTAGCTTGGTTAATTTGTTTTAAGCGTTATGCGCAAGACACTATTGTAGCATCATGTGTAAAGATGTATGTAAAGGTGCCAATCAACACGGGGAGAGCGACAGGTACATGTGTTTCATTCCGCGCTAAATGAGCTCGGAGACCTTGTCGGCCAGCTTCGAGAGTTGTGTGGAAACCGGGAGGTTTGAAAAACCACTTATAGGCCGTGGGTAAGGTCGCTCACAAAAGCGGCCTAGGCCCGCCTGACCCGAGGAAAGCGTGATCGCTTACCTAGAGTGTGGTCAACATGCACGGTAAAAAACCTTCTGGTTTGAGCCGGGGCTGTCAGGCCATGCGAAGCTGTCCACAAACAATTCGCGGAAATCAATTAGTCCGGCAAGGAGGGAGGGACGATCCGCGTGCCATCAGGTACGGTAGAGAAAAGGTTTTTAGTTTTTGGTTGAGCCTTCGACAACGGCGGTCGTACCAAAGCAGCTCTCCGTGTTGTTTGGCGTCTAGATAAAGTTACTTGTTCGCCTAGCGCGATAATAAAGTTTCTGGGAAAACCAAAGTGTCGTTGGCCTTTCTGTCTTTCCTGTCCTGGGTTTATCCCGTACACCTTTCCTATTATTTCGTGTCGGGAATTTATTGACCGCTTTTATCTTCGCGTCACCCGGATAGACGTGTCCCTTCTCGATGATTTGCCCCAAGTACTCTATCCGCTCTTTTAAGAATTGGCACTTATGCCAATTAATGGTCAACCCGTTCTCTTCCGCTACCTTTAAGGTTTCTTTTAGATTTTCAAACGCTTCTTTGTCGTTTGCGCCCAGTATTACTATGTCATCCACGTATGTATAAATTACTCTACGTTTAATTAAGTCTTTGAATATTTTGTCTATGAACCTTAAAAAACTTGTTGGGCTAATCGACAAGCCGAATGGCGTCTTCAAAAATTCGTACTGCCCTTCCGGCGTAACAAATGCCGTGTATTTCCTACTTTCTTTTGCTATCGGTACATGAAAGAACCCGTTTTTTAAATCGATAATTGAGAATACGCGCGCACTTCTTAATTCATCTATCCTATCTTCAATAAATGACATTGGAAAATGGTCTCGTCTTATTCTTTTATTCAACTCGCGATAGTCTACACATACTCTATACGACCCGTTCTTTTTTGGTACTATCACTACCGGACTCGCATACTCGCTTTTGCTAAGTTGAATAATTCCGTCCTTTAACCATTCATCTATCTGTTGGTTTAACACATTTTTTTCTTTCGGCGCTAGTCTACGCGGTTTTAAAGATACTCTGGAATTATCATGCAGTGTCATTACCGTTTCGATGTCCGTATTCACGTTCTTAGCAGGTACATATTCCGCAATTATTGTCTCTAATTTGTCCTTGTATTCCGGTTTGATGTCTAACTCCTTTACATCCGCACACATTACTTTCACTATTTCACTGCACTCTAACTCTTCTGCACTTTCTGCGTGAACTCCTTCTTCGTTCCCCGTCTTCTCCTTCCCGTCGGCAGCTCCCTCGTTTCCCGTCTTCTTCTTCCCGTCGGCCGCTTCTTCCGTGATGCCGCTTGTTCTCTGGATCGTTGATGGTATTTTTTTTATTTTTATTATTCTGCCCTGTCGCAGCTGCATTTCGAGGTTTCTCAGGAAATCCTGTCCCAGTATTGCATCGTACGGTATCGTACGTGTTGGTACGACAAATAAATTGAGGCGATATTTCTCTTCATCAACAACTATATCGTTCTCGAATGTTCCCATTACTTTCGTTGTTGCATTGCCACCCCTTATACCCCCTAAACTCAAGCGCGTATAATTCCATAACGCTATTTCCGAGAGCTTCAAGTACCTACAACTCGAAACTTCAAATTGTTATATCTCATCATGGAAGTATCTGACAAAAAAATGTTTCAGACAAACTTGACTTGTTTTTTCCGGTAGAATCTAAATATGTAACATTTTATAGGGGGTTCCATTTAAAATTACAAAGGTACCTCCCCTCCCCCGTTAAAGGGGAAGGGAGGCCACTTCACGTTTATGTAGTCAGAAAGGCCCTTCAGTTCCATGCAATTTAGGACTAAGAACTTTAAAATCGATGGCATAGTTTTCGAGATATTGAGCTGTTCAGAGTTATGTGGGCCACCCTGTATATGTGGGATGCCTAAATTCCCGCCAAAACGGTCGAGACGCGCGTCCCGCCAACGCCGGTGCAACGCTCGCTTCGTAAAACAAACGAACGGCAAAAGACAGGCGAGGAACGTCGAGAAAAGAAATGCGAGCGAGAGGCGATATCGAGGAGTCTCGCGTCGGTCGCCAAGTTGTACAGTTGTCTGCATGTTTGTTCCATCATCCTTTAATTTTGATTAATCTATTATTATCTGTTACGAGTCGACCCCTTGATTTACCCCTGCCCGCGTAGATCGATTATTCAACTCGATCGCGAATGTCGAATTAAAATAGGGAAATCCTACATATATATATATATATATATATATATATATATATACAATGTCCAATTTTCGTCAGGTATTATCCCTCCTTGTAGAGCTCTATTAAATTTTGACATTAGTTTATAAGACGGCCACATACATTCTTTTTTACGGAGGTGTTAGCCATTCTATTCGCACAACACTAACTCCTCCACTACACTTGGATAGTGAAGTAAATTCTACCACCTTGTACATTTTCAAAATCACTTACCCGTAGCAGAGAGGAATTCCTCTCTGCCTGTAGCGGTACTTATACAGAAAATAATCAAATGCAACGCAACACATGGGACACAAGTAACAATCCCTTCGACACAGCCCGGAAGAATGAAATAGCGAATGACGATTAATAGAGTGCAAGGTGTTCCATCGCAAGGGAACACGCGCACGGGGAGTTCGCGTCAACAGGGTTTATGACACGGACGTGACGAAAAGGCTATTTTTGAGATTAAGACCTTTTTTACATTTGGTGACCACTCGACGTCCAACTTTCGTTTCCGTCCTCCTCAATAGCCGTGACGTGTCATAAACCAATAATTTCCGAAGAGTCGTCCCAAACCGAGCGAACAACGGTACTCGAAGTTACCGAGGGTTACTTCGAGGAATTCCGACGACACAGTGGAAGGTCCAAAGGACTCCACGGTCTTGCAAGTATCATCCCCACTCTACCCAAGACAACGCACGCTCAGGGCGTAACGGAAGGGTGGTGATGATCCGTAAAGAATGCGCCGATTGGGAAAATGCATCGGCAAGAACCAATTGGCGTATTTCTACTCAGCGACACCGAAAACCTTCCAAAACAGAGGAACGCCTACAAGTACGAAGGCAGCCTAGGCGCTCCTCAACTTCCGAAAGAACAGACACTGTACATTCAGACAGCAGTCGCAGAACATCGTTCAAAAACGCAATCAAAGTCTCACGCAACCATCGCTCTTCACTTCGAGTCCAGTCACCCAAAATTAGTTTGGCGGGTGATAAGTCGGTAACCCGCATATCGAAACGCGTCCAATCGGGATCTCGAGATTTACAACCTCGAGTGAGTTTACTATAGTTCGGTCGCATCGCAACACAAGGTGTTGTTTTGAAATATTGAAAAATGTACAAGATTAATTACTCACACAAGTGTACGTTCATAAAATGAAGCAAAACAGTTAACAGTTAAGAAGCAGCAATTCTTTCCGAGATGTAAACATTTTTTTATGTTAACAACGTGATTGACGTATTGACTTCTACATATTATATGAAATCTTTACCTGAGTGTTTATAAACTGTGTGCTGAATGTCTTCATTTAACTTTTATACATATGTGTTTCATAGAAGAAGATAACAAGCGGCTAATTAAAATGGAAAGAAGACATGTGGAGACATCTCCTGTAAATAGTAAAAAGCCAACATTAATTGAACTAAGTCTAGGCCTCGAGGGGCCACAGTGGCTCCAGTACCATTTCGGTGTCGCGCTCAATGTTACCGATAGTTAACGAATTTAGGCGTATAAGCAAGAACTGAATATTCTATATACTCAATTTCTACTACGGGTTCTTAAGTCTGTGCCAAAACCGACAGACACCAAAATACATTTGGTGTCAGGTCTATTCCTATATCTCGTCTGTGATACTATACAAATATTGAATAGTTTTTCTTTAATATATCTTATATAAACATAAATAATGACAGACTTGGAATCCATACGATATAATATAAAAATTGATTGACAATACCCACATCTAGTCTATCTATGTAGCTGTGTTTACAATTAGCCCATACTAGTGATGTTGATGTAAATTACCTTCATTAATAAAGGTGTTAAAAAGGTAGACTGTATAATACAATCCAACGACTTTTCAATGGTGGCTCGAATATGAGGAGATAGGAGTTTTTAGGGAAAGTAAATGATCGTACAGCGAGGTTATGTTGATAGTGACCGACCTACTGGTGGGCCGTTTATTGAGTCAAAATAATTCCCATGGAAGGTGGCGGTTCGCGACTCCTCCGTCTCCTCCGGGTTGTCCCTTGGACGTCTCGCGACGTTGGCGTCTGAAAATTAATAATAACGAACGAAGGTGTGAAACCACCTATTCGATACGATACGCATCCTTTCGTGGCGCTGTTTCCCGTACGCTCCTGACTGCGATAATCGCTATCGAAGGAGGGGGAATACAGCCAATCTGCTCAAAACGCAGAGTTAGTGGACTGTATTTGTTGACGTAGCTCGATAATCGAGAATCCGTCCGCTCACACTGGCGTAGTTACGGTTAAACCGATTCTACTGCGTGTGCGTGAGCGTAGGGGTGGCGGTCAATCTTACAAGGAGGTTGTAAGGCTCCAAGTTCTATAATCCAGCCGAATTAACCCGTGCTTCAACAACCTTGATTCAAAGCTCGCGAGTGACTCAATACGTCACGCGGCTATAGAAATCTAGGTGGAAGACGTGGTCCAACTCACCACTTACTTGCACAAAAGCGACTATATATAGAGATATATAGAGGGGGCGTATTGTAAGCGTGTTCAGACCAGTCACTGTCCCCACTCTCAATACTATCTCCGTCGTAATGACGACGGCGTATATGGCAGGTGTGACTATATTGGTTGAACCAGATCAAGCCTGCCTAGCTGTGCCGCGCTCGCTCACCCAGAGGAGGGGGGGACAGACCAGCCCTTACCTGCGAGACCTGTGGTTGGACCAGCCAATTCCGACACCGAATAATATGCGAATCCCGTAGGAAAGGCAAGGGCGTAAGGGAAATTGACCTTCACAATCCGAGTCTCGGTATCTGCTGCGCTGGGACGTCAAAGCGTATGCCAGGGCGTATTGCAAGAACGGAGCTCGGAAAGAGTGTCCTCCGTATTACACGGGTGGTCGTACGGAATCGGAAACACGATTCCTTCCAAGAGTTTCTCTTGAACACTTACACGCACAAGATCGACTATCTGAGCACAATAGAAGCGGCGTATAACGTAAGTGTGTTAATAAAGAGTTTCTCTTGAACGGCGGGCAGTGAATTCGGGGAACGAACACGAATCTCGCGTCAATCACACCGAAATACACTTGTGCGCGGTGAAACAACAACCATGCACTTTTTAATTGATCGAAGCACGGTCAATACCGATGCTCAATCGTGGTCACTATTGCCTGTACGTCTCTAGTCGAATATCCTGTCGCGAGCTCGTAAAGGAAGCGTTGCTCGGTCCGAAAGATCGTACGGCAGTGAATATATCACGTTCGATTATCGTGAACTCGGAAAATCCGGAGTTCGATATCTCGTTCGTGTTTGTCAATTCTCTTGTAACGGGTGGAACGATCTCGAGCACGAGATCAGTTCCGTTCGTACAGTCGTTGCCAATAGCGTCGCCGTCAAAGACTTGTAACAAGTATCCGACAGCGCGACTGAAGAGTACGTGACATGTTATGGTGATCGAAGCTCGGAAAATCCAGAGCTCGATCTATAAATATTGCTATTGTTTCTTGGCTCTCTTACAGCGTGTGGAACGATCTCGTAAACGAGATCGATTCCATTCGCACAGTCGTGCCAAAGCTCGCCGTCAAATACTCGATACAAGTATCCAACAGCTCGACTGGAGAACTATGATAGCTGCGAAAACTCGTAAGCGAGCGTTCGCTAGCGCGGCTCAATAGCAAGTGCTAGCCAGCACGATTCGTGAGCAAGTTACTCCTCGCACGTCTTGTGAGCAAGTGTCTACGCGAACTGAGCGCGGCGACGAAGCGTCGCGAGAGTGTCAGCTGACCCGCTAGGCGGCGCTGTCTCTCTCTTATTCGCCTGTCTCTGTTCGACGTATGTTTGTATGTTGTTCTCTTTGTCTCTCTATACCTTCGCGACACGAGTTTGATTTGAACGTTTTGCACGTTGATCTACCGATCGCCGTGTTTATCGGCTGACATTAGCTGGTAGCCAGAAAGTCACGCCGTTTTTACTTGAACTATTGTTGGTTATTTGGCTCCTCGGAAGAATAACATCGAGGAGGTCACCAACGAATATAGATCGCGATAATCGCGGAATTCAAGCACGTTTCAAACTAACGCGATATTTAAACAAAAGGTAAAATAAAATCTTTGACAATTTCTGGTAATAAACACATTTTTTCTTTACTTAAACTCATATTATATACTGACTTCTCCGTTAAAACCCTGTTTATGGTACCTGTATAGTAACAGATAGTAAACATGTTTTGTATTTAACGTACATGACAAATTTATAGTAATTTTAGTATTACATAAAACAAATGTTTTTACCTGTGATATATACGTTTAGAAAAATTGTTACGTCGCCAATTCATTGAACTTTTCATTAAACGATTCTGTATGGAACTGATGTAATGATAATCCTGATTAAAAAGGTAGTAATATACTTGTAAGGTATTAAAATGGTCAAAAACAACCTATCAGTCTGTCACTCCCGGCTTCTGAAAATGCAAATCGGAAATATACATAATTTAGATATAGCAATATGTACACGCAGAGAGGTATACGCAGAGAGGAGCAGAGAGCAGCAGAGAGTAGCAGAGAGCAGCAGTAGTGTCGCCAGATCGGTTAAATCGAGGGTAATAGTTTACTATCTCTCTGATGACCAGAGTAATATGTAACAAATTGTAACACGTTGCGCAGCACGTCACGTGACCAGTCTACGGTCTTAGTGGGGGACGTTGAAGTGTGCTCATGGTAGTGGAATGGGACTGTGGAAGGGGAAAAGGAGGAGAGGCAAAAACAACCAGTTTTGGTTGTTACTGGCGACACTGCTCACCAGTCTCATCAGTTCTCACGACCGGGCGGCCCGGGATTTTCGTACAACCGGTACAGTGCTGCTCCCTAGTTTCTCGAGGTCCTCGTTTAGCACGTACAGAACCGAGGTCCACGAATAGCACGCAATAATTACTAATTAATAATTAATAATTTGATCCTGGGGCGGGTATATCGGTATGAATCACTACTAATCCAATTACAAAACTTCTTTATTTTTCATTATTTTTTATGGGACTTTCGCTAACTTATTTCTGGCATTTTCTAATGAAAATGATAGCAAATATGATATAATTCTGATGATATTTACTTGTGTAATGAACAATGGAAGTTTTTTATTGACCTTTGAACTGTATCGGCGGCGACTCTTGACGTCTCTTTCTTTCCCATACCCTGTCCTTCTTTAGGTCCAAAACTTTCATCGTTTATTACACAAGTAAATATCATCGGAATTGTATCATATTTAGTATCATTTTAATTAGAAAAATTCCACGAATATATTGGTAAAATTTCATTAAAAATAAATAAAAAATGAAGAAGTTTCATTATTACATTGGTATTGTCTCACCGATACGCTATTTTTTGTTGCGCCTTCGGCCGCGCGGCCCATGTTTACATGCTGTCCTTTCCTACGTTCGGTGCGGACGACGTGGCCACAAAAGAATAGTTTCCTTCACGATCTAAGTCCCGGCAGAGAAACGGAAAAGGGCTTAGATCGCGGACTTACTGTACTTTGTAGCGCGACCAACCGCACAAGGGAGAACCCCCTAGTAGTGGGGACAAACTTTTCACAATATGTACAGACGAAAGTCACAACATGCGAGGGAACACTGTACTCGAATGTACTAAATATTGAAGTACAACATATTGAGATTTGAGTTTAGAACTTTACAAGTCATTTTTTATATTCTATCGCGGACACTAATGTAAGAAGTCCCCTAATTTACGACAGCCCAGGCGCCAGATTGACGCGCCCGAGTCGGGAAGGGCAAGTCCCACTGGAGAACCACGACACGACCGACGCCTCTCCCCCGCGTCCCGGCCTAGGATCGGGGACCTACCCTAGGCGAGGAAAATACGAGGATGCGTCGGCACTCAATATATCGTTTTCACGTCACCGCGCGACCCCTTCCGCTCGCGACAAACTATTTCCGGTAGTCCACGAAACGGGCTATCCAATCATAGCTTTAGATATTCTGTAATCCTTATAGTTTTCTCACACGAGGCCCTCGAAAGTACACAATTATTGGTCGTGGTAAAACCTTACATGACACCGAGAACAAACCATAAGATGTTCCCTCGCATTCATATCAAAAGACAAACGAGTATCGTCTTTGCGTCAATTATCGCCGGTTAAACACTGTAACCGTTAGGGACCAATATCCTCTTCCCCGGATTGAGGATCAAATCGATCGACTGAGAGGCTACCAATATTTTACAACGCGTGACTAACAGCGTTCGTCAGAATTGCACACAGGCGCCAGCTCCCTGGGACTAGGGGCAATTCTATTTCAATATGCAGAGAATGGTGTGCGCCAAGTAGTCGCATATTTTAGCAAACAAACGACGGTCGACCAACAAAAATACCATTCATATGAATTGGAGACAATGGCGGTCGTATTTGCTCTGCGATATTTCCGTGTGTACCTGCTAGGAAAACAATTTATGGTAATTACCGATTGCAATGCGCTACGCATAACGTTTACAAAGAAAGAACTGCTTCCCCGAATTGGTCGATGGTGGCTCGAGATACAAGACTATAGTTTTGAAGAGAGGAAACAACCTGCACGCAGCGAAGGAAAACCAGAATGGCAGGCACGACTGCGGTGCCAGGAATTTTACAACCTCCACCGTTTGAGTTGCCGAAGAGACAATGGGTCCCGGAACCTTACGCAATTAATGGACAGGGGATCCACCAATCTCGTACCGTATTATGAGACTAATAACGTTGCGTTCATGCCATTTGAAAAGTTTCGCGTGCTAATGTTGTGTCATTCTCTTTCTTTTACTTATAGAAAACAACCGCTTACGAGTACTTGAGGACAAGCACATTGACAGGCTGGCCGAATGTAAGACGTCCCCTAATTTACGACGACCCAGGCGTCAGATTGACGTGCTCGAGTCGGTAAGGGCAAGTCCTACTGGAGAACCCCGGCATGATCGACGCCTCTTCCCCGCGTCCCGGCCTAGGATCGGGGACCTACCCTAGGCGAGGAAAATACGAGGATGCCGTCTTCCGGATTACACAGAACAGTACTGTGCCTACGGACCTTTGGACCGTGTTTTCTATAAATATAATTTGTATAGTCTCTACGTATGTAAAGGTTCTAATAGTAAATAGAGTCTTATAATAAACGTTATTCTAACACTAAGTTTGGACTCTCAGTTTTGCGTCCTCAATTTAAATGGAATTTTTTGGAAATTATCTAACTTCTCGCACTAAATTAAGAGCTCAGTTCTGAACAACGTGTCTTTTGTACAATACTGGCCTGTGGCTTCTAGGAAAGGGTCACAAGTCGCGGAAGAAAAATCTCCGTATGTAATAATTATAATAATGATAATAACAAACACATGGATGGCGGTATTGTCTATGATAATATATAATAAACAATGATATTACGAATTAATGGTCAGTGGTGTAGAGTATATCATTTACAAAAGTTTGAGATTGTATAAATATCTGCATTCTATTTACAAAGTGCATTGTACAAATAATTTGTATAATTTAACTATTTTATAATAGTTATGACTTAATTTTTATATCTGTAACAAATCATCAAAATATATGAACTACTATATTATATGAAATACTATAAATTGAGCTTTTATAATTTTTTTGTTGTGCAGTCAGTTGAAGTTTGAAAATCTTAATCCTTTCGTTACAGCAGATTTGCTTGCTCTTACACAACCATTGTAGAGGACCACCAAGTACATATTAGAATAATAACATTTTTTATTCAATAGATTCAACCAGAGTTGTTAGTTAATATAGAATTGTGTTAAATGGCTGTAGTGATTCAGTAAATATAGTAAGTAACTTGCTGTCGATTTTTTACGAATTTACAGGCAGTATTCCATATATTTTAACAAAAATTAATGTAGTTTATTAAAACAGTCTAAACAAAGGTGCGGTCTTTCTTTACAACTATCACAAAAGGTTATAACTTTTTTTGTTACATTTTTCGCCATTTTTGCAATAAAAGTTTTTGAATTACTATTGTAACATTCGGCGCAGTATCTCCTCATTTTATGTGCAGTACCGTCTCTTGTTTCTAATTTATGTTGAAGCTTTATACTCGCGACGGTTTCTTCTTGCTTAAATTGTGTGAGCGCCTCAACTAACTGTTTTTGGTATGCTGTAATAGACATTTTATTGCCTGTTATCTCTTGATATAGAAAAAAGGCATTCACAACAGAAGTGTTGAGTAAGAGTTCAAAACATAACTTTCTATACCATTTTATTGACTTCAGTAATGGGTTGTTGTATGTGTTCATTCGATCTGAAAGATTAATAGATTTTTTACCTATATTATATTATAATCAACATATATTATATTTTTGGTTTAGAAATAAACTGTGTTTTTGTTTTGACAGTTTTCATTTCTGTTGAATGTTTGGTAGAAAGTAATAAGACATCACGCTTTTCTTTCCATTTCAAAATTGTTATTCCTTCTTTATTTTCTTGTGCAATAAATTCTCTCCATTTCAATTTCTTTGACACTACTTCTTTTGGATTACCTTTACAATTATTTCTGAGGGTACCTATCAAATGCGTATTTTGTTGTATGACGTGCTTTGCTAAATCTAGACTTGTATACCGATTATTGGTGCATAATGTGTGGCCTTTGTGAAATATATCTTTACATAAATTCATAACAACATCCGTTGGTGTCGTATCTACTTCATTAAAAGCTTTGTCACTGAAGACACGGATAGTGTATGTGTATCCAAGGCCGCAACAAAGTTTGAAAACTTTTATACCACATTTGTGTTTCTTTTGCTTCATGTATTGTTGACATGTAATCCGTTCGTGAAACAAGATCATGGATTCATCAATGCACACGAATTCTGGTGGATTATAATACCTTTTAAAATTTTCGTTTAGCTCCTCTATGATTTGTTCAATTTTTGATATTCTGTTGGAGGTATTAGCGGATTCATTGTTTGTAAAATGAAACATTCTCAAAAGAATCTCAAAACGATTCCTGCTCATTATTTTGTGGGGAAATGGTTGATAATATACAGGATCTTTGGACCAGTATAAACTTATATTTGGAAGTTTGACTAATCCCATCCAAATAATAAGTCCAAAAAAGCGTTTGATATCTTTTTTATCGGTTGGCACTCACTGATCTAAACGTTCATAAGTATTTTTTGATCACATTTGCATTGTGTTTAAATATCGCGTTAGTTTGAAACGTGCTTGAATTTCGCGATTCTCGCGATCTATATTCGTTGGTGACCTCCTCCATGTTATTCTTCCGAGGAGCCAAATAACCAACAATATCTCAAGTAAAAACGGCGTGACTTTGTGGCCATCAGCTAATGTCAGCCGATAAACACGGCGATCGGTGGATCAGCGTACAAAACGTTCAAATCAAACTCGTGTCGCGAAGGTATAGAGAGACAAAGAGAACAACATACAAACATACGCTGAACAGAGACAAGCGAACAAGAGAAATACAGCGCCGCGTAGCGGGTCAGCTGACTCTCTCGCGACGCTTGCCGGTTCGGCATCACTTGCTATCGAGGCGCGCACGCGAACACTTCTTCTAAGTCTTCGCTGCTGTCAGAACTCTCCCGTCGAGCTATCGGATACTTGTACCAAGTATCTGCCAGCGAGCTTTTGCACGACTGTGCGACAGGAACTGAGATCGGTTTCGAAATCGTTCCAAACGCATTAAGAGAGCTGACACGCCCAAGCAAGAGTTCTCAAAGTCTGTAATTCTAGAGATTTTGAATATTTAATTTGTCGTTCCATCTCCAGTCGAGGTATCGGATACTTGTACCAGGTATCCGCCAGCGAGCTTTTGCACGACTGTTCGAACGGAACCGATCTCGTGGTCGAGATCTTTCCACCCGCTTTGAGAGAGCCGACAAACCACAGATATATGTAAATCGAGCTCCGGACTTTCCGAGCTTCGTACATACAATAGTGCACCGTTGCGATAGCTGCTTAGACACATCTAACGCGGTTATCGCTTCAACGCCTAAAAGTGTATTTCGGTGTGATTGGCGCGTGATTCGTGTTCGTTCCCCGAATTCACTTCCCGCCGGGAATCGTGATTTCCGATTCCGTACGGCCACCCGTGTAACACGGAGGACACTCTTTCCGAGTACATTTTCTCTGCCATAAGCTCTGGTATACGCATTGTCGTCCCAGTGCTGCAGAAGAACGGATACTCGGTTTGTGACAAGGTCGATTCATTATACGCTTTGCGGGAATCGATCGGTCCGGCCACAGGTCTTGATTGGTAAGTCCTAGCCCCGTCACCCTCCTACGAGAGAGAGTGACGCCGATCTCGGCAGACTTGACCCGTTCAACCACCTAAGTCGCACCCACATACGCCGTCGCTAGTGCTATATAGCTACTACCTGAGCGGGGATCGTGACTGGTTGAACACACTTACAATATACGCCCCCTCTATATATCTCTATATATATTGGCATTTGTGCGTGTAAGTGGTGAGTCGGACCACGTCTTCCACCGAGATTTCTCTAGCCGCGTGACGTGTTGAGTCACTCGCGAGCTTTGAATCAAGGTTGTTGGAGCACGGGTTAATTCGGCTGGATAATCGAGCTTGGAGCCTTACAACCTCCTTGTAAGACTAACCGCCACCCTTACGCTGACGCCCACGCAGTAGAATTCCGTAGTATTCCCCCTCCTTCGACAGCAGTTCTCGCAGTCAGGAGCGTACGGGAAACAGCGTTTCGAACGGATACGTATCGTATCGCACAGGTGTTTTCACATCGTCGTTCGATCCTCTTTTACAGACGCCAACGTCGCTAGACGAACACAGGGACAACCCGGAGGAGACGGAGGCACCGCGGACCGCCGGCTTCCACGGGGATCATTTTGATTAAATAAACGGCCCACCAATAGGTGGGTCACTATCAATATAACCTCGCTGTACAACAATTTACTTTCCCTCACACTCCTATCTCCTCATATTCGAGCCACCGTTGAAAAGTCGTTGGAATTGTAATTACACAGTCCACCTTTTTAACACATTGCATATATATTTGTCTGTTTACTTATCCTTTCAAGCATTTCATCAGTGACTAACAGAGCATAGAAGTCTTCTATATTTACACAACTTTGCATTTTTATGTTATTTACATCAGCACCGTACGTACTTGTGAAGGCTGTAATATGTGGTTGATTCCCTTTTGGGTTGAACCATTCTGAATCCTGATTATCAGCAGTATTATTGTTGTCTAGATGCACACTCTCTAACAAACTATCATCTTCAAATGAGCGCAAAACACGATGACGTCGATTTTTGGATGGTAAAATCAATTCATCGCTTGATGCATCACTTTCTGATTCTGTTGACATTTTTAGACTAATAAAAATTTGGATTTTTATATGCATACGATATTGGAAGGGTTTTTCGTATGCGCTTGATGCGCGATGCGCGTCCAAATGCAGGAACGTATCACTGTCCTAAGTTTGTGGGGAACTATTATTGGCGGGACAGCACCGAAGGAGTCCAGGACGACACAACGAAACGAACGTGCTTGGCATTTTTGGTAAGTTATTGTTAAAATTTAATTGACATACACATTTTATACATTCGTTTCTCAAAATTATACCATACAGAATTTTTGCGAAATTATGCGGAGTGACCAAGGTACCCCATTGAAGCCAAACTTTTACTTTACTGCGAGAGTAACTTTTACTTTGCCGTGCTAGAGTGTATATAGCTGTTACACTGTAGTGCACTGTAGCATGAACAGAACAAGTCGACAATATTATTTAAATTTCTCTCTCTCTCCCCCCACCCCTACACCCAAGTAGCGCAGGGATATCCTATGTACGTCCAGAGAATGTCCGTTTCGGACATTCCGTACATTCGGAGAACGTCCAGTCAATGTCCAAATGTGCCAGTTATGTCCTAGCTACGTTCTCTGAATGTGCTAGGAATGTACCAGTTACGTTGTTGGACATCCTGAGAATGTACTGTGTGGACATTCTCAGAACGTTTTTGGGATGTTTGAAAGTAACATTCTCTGGACATTTTCTGAACGTTTTTAGTATGTTTGAAAGTAAGATTCTCTGGACATTTTCTGAACGTTTTTAGTATGTTTGAAAGTAACGTTCTCTGGACATTTTGTGAACGTTTCTCGGATGTCGAAAGTAACGTTCTCTGGACATTTTGTGAACGTTTTTCGGATGTCGAAAGTAACGTTCGCCGGATTTTTTGTGAAGGTTTAAAGGAGTTACAACACTTAGTTAAAACTTCATTTATTTTATAACTTTATTTACTTTTGGTAAATGTGTTAAACAATCTGATAAATTCTACATATTTCGGAAGAACGATTTCTTTACAATGTTCAAAACATATTTAATAAAAGTGCAATTATACTATTTATTATTTTTTTTAAATCTACAAAATTTTATTTATTTTTATTTATTATATATGACTTTATTTATTTATATTGTGCATGCATATAAAGCACGGCTGCTACGTCTCTATAGGCAAAACTCGGTAGCTGCTGAGGGTGTAATAAAATTGATAAAAAACGTAAAATAAACTTTCAACATATTTTTTAATTAAAAATACAATACTACAAAATGAATTATAAGTCTTTCATTACAACTTTACTTCTCTCCGTGGCCCTCCTGAGCCATGACTGTATGGAAATTTCCGTTTCCTTTTTGGATTTACATACACCTGATTCTTCTGCTGCATCTAAACAATGGAATTTTAGTTAAATAATATTCAATTCTATACAAATAAATATAGTAATAAAATAAACGTGATAATTACCTATTATTATTTTGGCTAATTTCAGAGTATGAAATATTTTTTTTCCTTTTCGGCCCAGCCAACTATATTGCGTACCGAATCTATTCGTTATTAGGCTTGCCATCACCCGTTTCACGAAATTATAATTATTCGCACCCCCTACCGTTGCTAATTCGCGGACCTGCAAATTAATCATTTTGTTACAACTGAATTGGAATTCTATTCGTATCGTTAACGTTGTGTCTTTTTACCACGTCTCTGAAATTATTGTCATCCTGCAGGTATTTTTCCAATTTCTCCAATTCCTCCTCACAATTGATCGGGAAGTCTGTATTTTGATTATAAATAGAACGGCTTCCCCGTTCTGGCGCAGAATGAGGGCATTCCGCATTAAATATTTCCTCCAATCTGTTGACTTTGCTTAGAACGTCTGTCAAAAGACTGCGCAACAGATGCTGCTGTTCTACGACGGTTTTGCAGTACTCTTCTATTTTGGCCAGTTGAGACGTGCCTTGGTTTTCTGAAAATTTAGATTCGGTAGGTGTCAGCTGATGTACTGCTGATGGTATGTACAGTCCGCGACAATATACTACAAGACATCGCTTAAAACGAAATAATTATGTGTCATATGAAAGAAATTCATCGTCTCTCATACAGAGTGTTATTATTAGTTACCTCAGACTTCGTACAGACCTAAACAGCGGGCCGAACCGCGTAACGGACCGCGCGCCAAACCGCGCATTTCGACGAACATTTCGCCGCGCCGAACGGCAAACGGAATGGATTTTCGCTATTTCCAGAATTTCTTGCGAATAACTATAGAAGCTGCAGTGGTGTATACTACACAAAAAAATTCAGAACATGTGTTTATAATTTTATTTGTAACATGCTTATTTCATAATTCTATATATTACGAACGTTTAGGATATGCTCTATCTGCCCTGCAAACAAATTTCCAAGTGCTACCCATTCGCGTTCGTGCGCGCCCAAATATTCGTCGAAACGTTCGTTGAAACGTTTGTCGAAATGCGCGGCAAAATGCGCGGATTCGTGTTTGCCGCCGATCCATATAGCTGATGGATCGACCACAAACACGAATTTGCGCAGTTCGACGAACATTTGGGCGCGCACGAACGCGAATGGGCAGCACTTGCAAATCTGTTTGCAGGGCAGATAGAGCATATCCTAAACATTCATAATATACATAATTATGAAATAGGCATGTTACAAATAAAATTATAAACACATGTTCTGAATTTCTTTGTGTAGTATACACCACTGCAGCTTCAATAGTTATTCGCAAGAAATTCTGGAAATAGCAAAAATCGATAATAGACATGCGCGGTTCGGCGCGCCGTTTAGGTCTGTACGAAGCCGAAGAATTTGAAAGTAACACCAGCTTATCTCTTATCTATGTCTTATAGTATTGCCGCGGACTGTACAGCTATGAATTTGATGTTCTATATCGTAAGGTGCTTCCTTTTGTATTTACGTACCAATCGTGCTGAAAATTTCTGGCTCCTCTTCCGCCTGTCTTTTTTCAAATGGTCTGGTTCTCTTCACGAATGACGGCGATTCCTCGCTGGTGGTAGTGACTGAAAATAAAATATTATTTGATGAAAAAAGATATACTAATTACAGTAATAGGATGAAATGCACAACTGTGAATGTAATAATTTAATGTTCTATTTGCAGGCAGCTTCTTTTTGTATTTACATACCAATCTTGGGTTTCCTCCCCAAACTTGGGGGAGTGGGCAGCATTGTCTCATCGGAAGACAAGTCCTCGCTGCTGGTAGCCCACGATGGGCGATAAATTTTTCTTTTTCTCGGTACACCGGACTTGTCCACCTCCGACTGCAGATCGCTGGTCTCTTCAGCCTCCTTTGCTTTCTTTCGAGCCTTCGCGTAGTCGTCTAGAAGCATTATATAATTGTTATTTTAATTGTACATGTATGGTATATAACTACTTTAACTTACTAAAGATGCCGTTCCTAAAGCTCTTTACAGTGAACTTAATTCACGTAGGCTGAGGAGTTTCTAATTTTCTAATGGCGTTGTTTAATTTCGCCTTCTGTAGCGGTGGCCAATAACATTTGTCGCCGTCTAGCCAATTAGTCGGCACTGCTTCCACAGTTTTATCCTCCACAAATTGGACAACGGTCCATGTTGCTGTCGGCAGCTCCATTGTATGTATACCTCAAGAATTGAAAAGGATGGTAAAATTTAGAGACTAATTTAAACAAATAATTGCGGTATAAATATAATGAATTAAAGATGTATATTTAGAAAAATAGCGAATAGAATAGATTTGGATGAAACTTGTGTGAAATATAGTTCTTCGAAAAATATTTCACACGTGTTTTTTTGATCGGCAACCATCCACTTTGAAGGGGTGAAAACAGCCCTCAGAGTTGGGGGTCAAAACAATATTTTTTGAGATATCTCGGAAACCAGAGGTCGAAAAAAAATGAATTTTCTTTTCACTTGTGTATTTTTTAATGGGAAATGTAATCGGGCGAGATAATTTCAACAAAAGTTTTTTGTTTAAACAATATATTCAAAAGTTGATGGTTTCTTGCAGTTTAGTGAAAGTTGTAGTGAAACAAATATGTAGCAAGAAACACTGACGGTAACTAATAATCAGGGCTTCGGAGTCGGAGTCGGAGTCGGAGTCGGAGTCGGAGTCGGAGTCGGAGTCGGAGTCGGAGTCGGAGTCGGAGTCGGAGTCGGAGTCGGAGTCGGAGTCGGAGTCGGAGTCGGAGTCGGAGTCGGAGTCGGAGTCGGAGTCGGAGTCGGAGTCGGAGTCGGAGTCGGAGTCGGAGTCGGAGTCGGAGTCGGAGTCGGAGTCGGAGTCGGAGTCGGAGTCGGAGTCGGAGTCGGAGTCGAAAAAAAAGAGGAGGTGGAGTCAGAGTTATGAATTCGGTTTATTGACTCCGCAGCCCTGCTAATAATAGCAATGAAAGTACTTACTTTTTTAAATATAAATTATCTGGTCGACACTTCACGACACCAACGTGTGCTAACACAAAAGTTCAGCCAAAATGTAGTAAAAATCCAGTATAAAGTACAATAATAGGATCGAGAAGAACAAAGCGCGTGTCGCCTGTAATGGTTGAGAAAGGACTCCTTTATTAAACAAAATCTCCACCTACGTGTCTCTTGTCATCGTTCAATTTTTCGTCTTCCGCGCTCCGCTGTGCGGCGGTTCCCGCGCGTTGTCACGGCAACGCTTTGGTGTTGGCGCGAAACGCGTGGGCGTTGTCGCGAGACGCTTGTGCATTTTACGAGTGGTATTTGAACTCCAACACCTCCCTTAGGAACATGGTGGTCTCAGGTAAAGATTTACATATTGCCACGTTTTTATTTTAGCTCATTTCTTTAATATTACTTTCCGTAGATTGCAAGATGTCTCGAAAAATGAATATAAGAAAATATTACATGCGTGCAAAAAGATCGCGTTCTTTGTACGAAGCTTCTCATCAAGAAGCTTCTACTTCATCGGGCATAAGTAGTGCCATTACAAACAATCTAGTTCATTTAGATTTGTGTGCTCCATCAGACATAAACATCAATGAAATCAATGTAGTTTATTTAGATTCATCGTTCGGAAGGGAAAGTGAAAACGAACTTTCTGTGCAGTGTGAAGAAACTGCAGAAAGTTCGAATTTCACCTATTCAATGCGCGATTCATTAGCAGACAGTAGTGATACAAATGTTCATGATAGTTTAGCGGAATGGGCTGTAAAGCATAATATTACACATGTAGCGATTAATGATTTACTTTCTGTACTAAATAAGAAGCCCATTCCAAACCTGCCAACAGATGCAAGAACACTTCTAAAAACATGTAGAAATAATATTATCACCAAACGAGTTGAGCCAGGGAATTATTACCATTTCGGTTTAAGGACTTCTATTTTGAAACTTTGCAAATATGTAGACATGTCTTCTTTTAACGGCAATAAAATTTCAATCAATGTTAGTGTCGACGGTCTTCCATTATCGAAAAGCTCCGGCAGTCAAGCATATCCTATTCTTTGCTGCCTCGCAGGATGTGCAAATGTAGAAATGATTGGTATTTGCCATGGCTACGGAAAGCCAGAAGACGCAAACAGTTTTTTATTAGATTTTGTTGAGGAGGCAGTAGTTCTAATCAATAATGGATTTGTAATCAATGAACATTTGTATCATTTACATGTAAAATCTTTCATTTGTGATGTTCCCGCAAAATCTTTTATCAAATGCATAAAAGCTCATGCGGGATATAGTTCATGCTCCAAATGTTACATCGAAGGAGATTTTAAACATGGCAGGGTATGTTTCCCAGATTTCGATAAACTAACATAGAACTGATCTTGAATTTAGATCAAAAGATGATGTTGACCATCACACTGGTACAACTATTTTGGAAAGAATTCCAAATATCAATATGATCGTTTCTTTCCCGTTAGATTATATGCACCTAATTTGTTTAGGTGTGATGAAGAAGTTGCTTTTAAATTTATGGTGTTGTGGGAAACCATCCACAAAAATTTCCAATTTACAGTCTACGAATATATCGAATTCATTACTGGCTTTAAAAAAGTGCATTCCGTTAGAATTCAATAGAAAACCACGAAGTTTAATTGAACTGAGACGATGGAAAGCAACTGAATTTAGACAATTTCTTTTTTATACCGGCCCAGTAGTTTTGTTAAAAAATATAGATCGAGACAAATATCAAAATTTTCTTTCGTTACATATAGCAGTAAGAATTTTATCTAATTCAAAGTATTTTGACTGTATTGAGTATGCCTCAGAATTGTTAAAGTATTTTGTACAAACCTTCAAAATATTGTACGGGGCACAGAATATCTCTCACAATGTGCACAATCTCGTGCACATTACGGAAGATGTAAAAAATCATGGGCCTCTTGATAATTTTAGTGCATTTCCTTTTGAAAATTTCCTCCAATCAATTTTACAGTACATTCGCAGCAAAAATAACGTATTGCAGCAGATAGTTAAGAGACATACAGAAAAAACTAATATTTGTATTTGTTCAGGATTCAAGCTGTGGAATTCGTCTTCTATTATTCTTATGGCAACCGAATCGTCAGACGGTTTTTACTATGTATTTTGATACGCGTCAATGCCTTTTGTCGCCGTTGCTCGACGCCGTGTAGCCACAGCTCACGCGCTCATTGGGCGAATTCCACCGCTTGAATCCTTCAAATCTACGAAAACAAGGATCATCCGATTCGCGAGCACCAATCACGGTGCTCTAGTTTCGATGGTCTTTGTTATTTAAGGCACCTACGCGGCCTTCTCGCTCTTCTTCACGCGCTTCTTCACGCGCTTCACGCCTCTTAACGCTTCTAACACTCGTCACGTTGTATTCCTCTCGCACTTCTGCAATTCGTTCGCGCTCGTCTCGCTCTGAGTCGATCTCAATATCTCTCGCTCTGAGACTCTCGCGCTTTCGCACTTCTCATTCGCAGTATTCTTGCGATCTTCCGCGCCGCGTTACGTGCATTCTGCCTCGCGTCAAGATCTCCGTCGTTCGCGTCGAAGATTTCCGTCTCGCGGCGGCACGCATTTCGTGTCGCTCAAGATTTCCGACTCGCGATCCGACGGCAGAAATTTGCACGCGCAAGATTTCCGTAGCGTTTCCGACGGCTCGCGAACGTATCGTTCGCTCGTTCTCTCTCGCCTATGCGAGTTATTCTCGCGAGTTATAGTGAATCCGAACAAAAATAAAAGTTTCAGTGTCCCGCCAAACGGTGCAAATTCTCTCTCCCTTATCTTCCCTTGTCCTCGTGCGTTCAATTCTGAGCGGTCCCGGCCTCAGGCGTTTCCGACCGTCGGTCGACGCCGAACATTTCTGGTCCTTCGAGCCGGATCGCGAAGAATAGAGGCAAGTGAGGGAGTGTACGAGTTTTCCGATCATGGCGGACACTGTGGAAGGGCATCTGCAGACAAAGCTGGCAATAGAGCGTGCTCTTCCCAATTTCAAGAAATTGGGGAAGAGCAAATGGACGAAGTCCATCCTGCGGACCAGGATTGTCTACCTGCAGGACCAGTGGAGAAGATTCGAGACCGGGAACGCGCGACTCTGTTCCACCATCCCAGCGGAGGAACGAGAAAAGATCCCGTACTTCACGGAGGGCCAGTTCGCGGCAACGGAGGAGGTCTTCTTGGACGCGCTGTCATTCATGACGACTGAGCTCGAAAAACTGACCAGCGGAGTAGTAAGTGAAACAACTTCTACGGGCGACGGACAACCGGGTCCGTCGGTCCCAGACACTCAGCTCCCGCGAATAAACGTACCGCAGTTCGACGGCCGCTACGAAGACTGGGAATCGTTTCGCGATAAATTCTCGGCCCTCATCCTCAAAAATCCGAAGCTTCACGATGTCACGCGGCTTCATTATTTAGCTTCCGCCCTTAAGGGACGCGCTCTCGATTGCATCGGCAATCTCGCTATAACGGCCGATAATTTTCTAATCGCGTGGAAGACATTGACGGCGCGGTACGAAAATACTAGGCGTATAATTACCGCGCACCTGTCGGCGTTGCAAAACCTTCCCGCGCTCTCTCGCGAATCTGCATCGGATTTGCAAAATCTACGCGATCGAGTCTGTTTTATAGTCGACTCTCTAAAGAAGCTCGGGCGGAAACCAGAAGATCTGTGGAACGACCACCTGGTTCATCTGGTGTCTCAAAAGCTGGACGCGACGACGCGGAAAGCTTGGAATCTTAAAATCGGCGACGACGTGAAGCCTCCTTCGTTCGAAACGCTGTCAAATTTCGTTGACTCTCGTGCTCGCGGATTGGAAGAATTTGCGACAAGTACGGACTACAAGTCTTCCGCGCATTCTGACGCCTCGTCTCGTCTTGCCGCCGGTACCTCTCGAGCGCATGCCGCGATCGCATCTCCGCCGTCCACTTCGTCGCGTTCCCCATGCCCAGTTTGTCGGGCGGCTCATCTTTTCAGCTCCTGTCCGCAATTCGTAGCGCGGAGCCCAAGTGATCGTCGCGAGCTCGTTCAAAAATATTCCCGCTGTTTCAATTGCCTCAGCAACAGTCATTCGTTCCGAGACTGTCCGAGCAAGTTTTCGTGCCGCGTATGTAGCAAGCGACACCATACGCTTTTGCATGAAGCAGCTCCTCCTCCAGCGCCGTCGTTACCGGAGTCCTCCGTGCACGCACCTGTACCGTCTTCCGAGGTCAACTCGCACCTTGCGTCCACTCTGGCGGCACCGAGTTCCGGAATTCTTTTAGCCACCGCGTGGGTGCAAATCCGCGTTCCGTCCGGTCGCTGCGTTACCGTTCGAGCCTTGGTAGATCAAGGTTCCGAAGTCAGCTTCGTGACCGAGGCCATGGTGCACCTCTTGCGTGCGAAACTCACCCGCGTTGTGACAAACATTTCTGCCGTCGGCGGAGTCCACGCCGGAACCGTGCGTCACGCCGTGCGCCTCCACGTATCTCCTCGCGATTCCGTTTCTCCTTCGGTTGCGACCACTGCGCTCGTATTGAAAAATCTTTCGACGTACATGCCAAAGCGCATACCAAATGCACGAGCTCTCGCTCATTTATCGGAATTGAAGTGGGCCGACACTGACCCTTCGAGCTCGGCCACAATTCACCTTCTTCTCGGCGCCGATGCTTATCCCAGCATCATTCTAGAAGGGCTACGCAAAGGCTCAAGCGGGCAGCCCATTGCCCAAAATACAATTTTCGGTTGGGTCATCTCTGGCCCCATCTCCTCTGACCTTCTCGACGTCCCAGTCGCCCAAGATTCGAGTTCACAACCTCGCGAGAGCTCAAGCATCTCGATGCACCACTGTGTCCAAGATGACACTCTGTCGACCGAGCTGCGCCGATTCTGGGAGATCGAGGAAATCCCTTCGACCTTCCTTCTCACCAAGGAGGAAGACCAATGTGAGCGGCATTTCCAAACGCACACCTCGCGCGACCCCGACGGACGATACGTAGTTCGTCTTCCGTTTCGCACGGGCCCTCCGATTGACATCGGCCACTCTCGATCTGCCGCGTCCAAGGTCTTGCAATCAATCAACCGCAAACTACTCCAGCAACCATCCCTAGCCGCAGAATATACGGAGTTTCTCCGAGAATATGAAGCGCTCGGACACATGCGTCGCGTGACCGTTTCGCCGTCGCTTTCTCAGTGCGCGTACATTCCGCACCATCCAATATTACGTGACGACATCTTCGCGTCGTTTTTAACGCTTCCAGTATCACGTCCAACGGGTCCTCGCTCAATGACCACCTTCTACCAGGCCCCAAGCTTCAGCTCGATCTTTCCGCCGTCATCCTTCGGTGGCGAACCTTTCGCTTCGTCTACACTGCGGACATTGCAAAAATGTACCGTCAGATTCGTGTTGACGAACGCGACGTTGATTATCAGCGAATCCTCTGGAAGCCTTCTCCCTCCAAGGACACGCACGACTTTCAATTACTGACCGTGACGTATGGCATGACCTGCGCTCCATTTTTGGCCCTCCGTGTTCTGCAACGACTCAGCGACGATGAGGGAAGCCAGTACCCGCTAGCGGTACCCGTGCTCCGTTCCCACATTTATGTCGACGATGTTCTATTTGGCGGCGAGGACCTTTCTGCTATTCGTCAGTCCCGTGACGAGCTGATAAAGCTTCTCCAACGCGGTCATATGAAGTTGCGTAAGTGGGCCAGTAACTCGGTCGAGTTTCTGTCCGACATTGATCCGGAAGATCATGGCTTAGCCTGCTCCAAAACTCTCGCTGCCGACGATCGCGTAAAAATCCTGGGGATTGGTTGGAATCCGTCCCGCGACTCCTTTCAATTTAATGTAAGTCTTTCCGATTCGCTACCTTCTACAAAACGAGCCATTCTCGCGACTATCGCGAGATTGTACGACCCTCTCGGATGGGTCACTCCCGCGATAATCCGTGCGAAAATTCTCATACAGGGCTTGTGGCGCCTCCGTATCGGATGGGACGACCCCATCCCTTCTCCGTCTCTAGAACAATGGCAAGCAATTTATTCAAGATTGCCGCTCTTGAACGGGCATCCAATTCCACGATGGATCGGTTCCATTTCGGATGTTTCGCGGATAGAACTTCACGGTTTCGCAGATGCATCAACGGCCGCCTACGCCGCCGTAGTTTTCGCCCGTTGTACCTCAGTCGCCGGAGACATTACTGTTTCTCTTCTAGCGGGCAAGTCAAAGGTCGCTCCCGTGCTTCCGATGACCATTCCTCGCCTTGAATTGCAAGCTGCAGTTCTTTTGAGTCGCTTGATGACTTTCATCACTTCTTCTCTTGACCTTCGCGAAGTTCCATGTTATTGCTGGACTGACTCTACGGTGGCGCTTGCTTGGCTTCAATCTGACCCTTCGCAGTGGAAGACGTTCGTCGCCAACCGTGTTGCCGACGTGCAAACTCGTCTCCCTCACGCTATATGGCGTCATGTTCCGACGGCTGACAATCCCGCTGACTGCGCGTCGCGCGGACTCCACAGCGATGATCTTCTCCAGTCCCGTCTTTGGTGGCACGGCCCAGCTTGGCTTCTCGGTG
Source organism: Sphecodes monilicornis (assembly GCA_913789915.3). Lineage (NCBI taxonomy): Eukaryota > Metazoa > Arthropoda > Insecta > Hymenoptera > Halictidae > Sphecodes > Sphecodes monilicornis. The sequence goes on along the minus strand of OU565291.1, from coordinate 2,565,258 downwards.
ATTCTACCGAATGGCCCCCTCAACCACCGCACCTCGCGGTGAAGGACTCGTCCGAGTCAAAGGTCGTAGTACACATCGCGGTCCCCGCTCCCATCTGGGATTTAGAGTCCCGCTTCTCGAGTTGGCCCAGACTAATCCGCGTGACGGCGTATATCCAACGTTTCGTCCGAAATTCTCGCGATCGTCGGCGCGACTATTCAAACGGTCATCCAGGACGCGCTCTATCATCGACCGAGTGCTCTGAGGCCAAACACTTTTGGTTGCGACGAATCCAGGAAAGACAGTTCCCCACTGCCATTGCCTCTCTCGCCAATGGTAGGTCGCTCCCGCCAAAGGACCCACTAGAGTCGCTTAACCCGTTCCTTGACGAGGACGGACTTCTTCGCGTCGGAGGTCGGCTGCGCAACGCCCCCTTGCCCCTTCACTCAAAGCATCCCGTTCTGTTGTCGTCTCACCCGTTGGTGCGTCTTATTATAGAGCAAGCACATTTTAGGGCCTTGCACGCCGGCTTGCAGCTCACCCTTTACGTTCTTCGCCAAGAATACTGGATCCTTCGGGGTCGAAGTCAGGTGAAATCGGTGATACGCGCTTGTGTCCGATGCGTCCGGGAACGAGCCTCGCTCCCGACACAGATCATGGGAGATCTTCCTGCCGTGAGAGTCTCCCCGCCGAAAAAACCATTTTCGCATTGCGGGCTGGATTATGCTGGACCAGTTCTCATCCGCGCATCCGCAGGCCGCGGTATAACATCTCGCAAAGCCTATATAGCGCTTTTCATTTGCATGGCCACCAAGGCGGTGCATCTGGAGTTAGTCGCGGACTACTCCACCTCAGCATTTTAAACGCATACACTCGTTTCTGTTCTCGTCGAGGCTTACCAGAGAGCATGTACTCCGATAACGGAACAACATTCGTAGGAGCAGATCGGGAGCTCACAGTATCTTACCGCGCCGCCCTTCGTGACCCTGATTTCCAAAATCGAACCGCCGGCGATGGAGTGGCTTGGCACTTTATTCCTCCGGCTGCTCCACATTTCGGTGGACTGTGGGACGCAGGAGTAAAGAGCGTCAAGCACCATCTGCGTCGCGTTCTCGGCGATCGAATGTTAACTTTCGAGGAATTTACGACTCTCCTCTGCGCGATCGAGGCCTGTTTAAATTCCCGACCCATCGGCCCGCTCTCCGATACTCTCGACGACTACGCGCCGTTAACGCCGGGTCATTTTCTAATCGGGTCCGCCATCACGACCCCTCCTCAACCTTCGTTGCTTGACCTCGCTGAAAATCGCCTCTCGCGATGGCAACTCGTTCGCCATGCTACCGAACGATTTTGGAAGTTATGGCAGCACGATTACCTCAATACGCTCCAACAGCGCGGCAAGTGGCGTCGCCCGCGCCCCTCAATATCAATAGGACAGCTCGTCCTCATTCGCAATCCGCTCCTACCTCCGTGCAAGTGGGAGCTCGGACGAGTCGTGAAACTCCACCCTGGCGACGACAATCACATTCGCGTGGTTACGGTCAAAACTGTCACGACGAGTTTCACACGCCCTATCGTAAAACTGTGTCCTTTGCCCATAACGTGCAGTTCCGATAATTAATTCATTGAAACATAATTGGATCTAAATCGTGGTCTTCACCGCATCCAGTGTCAAGTCGAACGGATCCGCTCATAATGACTAGCCCTATAGGAAGTCAAAAAAAAAAAAAAAAAAAAAAAAAAAAAAAAAAAAAAAAAAAGGATATCTCAACAGACTCTGCGAATCAAGAGTCGGCTCCGCGTATCACGAGCCCGTTCCCCAATCACGAACGTGTTGGATGTTTTCGCATGTAATAGTGCTCCTATTGCCTTCCAATCTGTGTCTTCCCTTCGCCTTACGGGCATCGTATCCCCACAAGATAGCAACCTTGTCGTGGTGAGGGGACACAATTGCGCAAGTGCCAATGCTATCACATGTGTTCTCCTGAGTGATTTACGACCACTTGGGGTTTTTTTGAAATCTTTTTTTTTACGGGTACTCTAGTAACACCAAACCTAATCGCCCATTTCGATCATTCCGCGTTTATAAAATTGTCTACAGCCTGTTGTATTAATCAGATCAAGCGATATTCGTCCTGCGTATCCGCCCTGCGAACCGTCAGTCTTGCGCGCGCTCTATTCAAACGACGCGCGTGAACCGTTTTCGTTCCTGCCTGCCGATACTCGCACGGCGGGCGGTCCGTCGCTCGCGCATGGGGACTAGCGCTCGAGTATTGTAAAACGCTGTCCCTTTATCGTTAAGGTCGTTCGGCCAAGCGTGGCATCTTACTCGCGCGAACGCGCTTGCGTGCACCTCCGTTGCATTTCGAAATTAATATTTCGAGGCCGGTATGTTCAGGATTCAAGCTGTGGAATTCGTCTTCTATTATTCTTATGGCAACCGAATCGTCAGACGGTTTTTACTATGTATTTTGATACGCGTCAATGCCTTTTGTCGCCGTTGCTCGACGCCGTGTAGCCACAGCTCACGCGCTCATTGGGCGAATTCCACCGCTTGAATCCTTCAAATCTACGAAAACAAGGATCATCCGATTCGCGAGCACCAATCACGGTGCTCTAGTTTCGATGGTCTTTGTTATTTAAGGCACCTGCGCGGCCTTCTCGCTCTTCTTCACGCGCTTCACGCCTCTTAACGCTTTTAACACTCGTCACGTTGTATTCCTCTCGCACTTCTGCAATTCGTTCGCGCTCGTCTCGCTCTGAGTCGATCTCAATATCTCTCGCTCTGAGACTCTCGCGCTTTCGCACTTCTCATTCGCAGTATTCTTGCGATCTTCCGCGCCGCGTTACGTGCATTCTGCCTCGCGTCAAGATCTCCGTCGTTCGCGTCGAAGATTTCCGTCTCGCGGCGGCACGCATTTCGTGTCGCTCAAGATTTCCGACTCGCGATCCGACGGCAGAAATTTGCACGCGCAAGATTTCCGTAGCGTTTCCGACGGCTCGCGAACGTATCGTTCGCTCGTTCTCTCTCGCCTATGCGAGTTATTCTCGCGAGTTGTAGTGAATCCGAACAAAAATAAAAGTTTCAGTGTCCCGCCAAACGGTGCAAATTCTCTCTCCCTTATCTTCCCTTGTCCTCGTGCGTTCAATTCTGAGCGGTCCCGGCCTCAGGCGTTTCCGACCGTCGGTCGATGCCGAACAGTATTAACAAAAACGTAAATTCCACAAAATATCCAATTTTTTAACGTGAACAGTTCGCGGGGCCATTACCACCCAATCTGATTGCTCTAAAACAATTTAAACGCGTTGATTTCCATAGTTTCAGTTTACAAACTAGTCAGCCAGATAATTGTTGTTCTCTGAGAAATGATGATATCATTATTGTAGAAAATATAATATTTACGACAGATCTTTTCAAAATAGTTGGTAGAAAATTTTTAAATTTAAAAGACTTTTTTGAGAGTCCCTGCAAATCGTCTACTTTTGGAATTTTTTCAACAGAATCTCCTTCTTTGGGACCTTTGGAACTTTTCAATATTAAGGATGTTTCCCAAAAATATGTCAGATTAGAATATCGAAGTAATACTATTCTCTTACCATAGCTACATTGTTCTTCTTGAGTGCATATGTTCGGATATTTTTCTATTGTATTGCAAAGTCTAGCTTCGTAGTAAAACACATTCAGCACATACATGTATATGTAGTGTATAATAAGTATGGTAATTATATTGCATGAAAGTAATGCACCTTACTGATTTTGATGAAATTTAAGTAAGTTGTAGGCCCATATTGAAAATTTAAAAAATACGTTTTGCAGATCTGTGCCTACTAAGCATATTCTGAAAATTTCGTCAAAATCTATCGACGTTGCAATGAGCTACAAATGTTAAAAGATGGTCAAAATTGCAGGTTTTCACGATTTTCGGCCTCTAACTGGAATAAATCTAATACATCAATGCCTGTCGTTTTTTCCGCATCAACCGATTTTGATGAGGCGAAGCCGCAAGGCGCTGCATGCACAGTGGCCAAAAAGCGACAATTTTTTATGTTACATGAATTATTGTTATTGCGCTCAGTGAACCGCTGTCAGAAAAATGTTTGCTGCATTTTTTTTGCGACAGTGAGCGAAAACTTTATTTAAAAAAAAAATTGTTATAAAATTTTTTTTATAACTTTTTGTCGCTTTTTGGCCACTGTACGGCGGCTCGTAGCTTCGCTGCTTGAAGTTTTTGCGTGACAAAACTATATTTTTAATATAATAATAGAAACACAACATTGCATCCTGGAACTTACGAAATAATCTAAGTTCCACGTCCGTGGCACGTATGAAATTTCGGTCCATCGGACATCCCAGGGACGTTCGCAACGGACATCGGACGTATGGACGTGAATTGGACATAAAACAGACGTCCACTGGACATCCGGTGCTATCTGGATACTCAATTTGTCATTTGTGTAAAACATGTTGATACAATAAAAAATTTAACATATTTATAACAATTGTTGTAAACAATTTTACGTGGTTTTTTTTTTTAAAATACTTTAGAAACAGTCATTCCCAAAACATACCTGAAACCTAAGAAACGGACATTCCTGGAACGTCCAAAATTCAAGTCCTAAGAACATTCGTAAAACCTAAGAAACGGACATTCCTGGAACGTCCAAAATTCAAGTCCTAAGGACATTCGTAAAACCTAAAAAAACGGACATTCCTGGAACGTCCAAAGTTTAAGTCCTAAGGACATTCGTAAAACCTAAAAAAACGGACATTCCTGGAATGTCCAAAGTTCAAGTCCTAAGGACATTCGTAAAACCTAAGAAACGGACATTCCTGGAACGTCCAAAATTCAAGTCCTAAGGACATTCGTAAAATCTCTGGTAAAACCTAAGAAACGGACATTCCTGGAACGTCCAAAGTTCAAGTCCTAAGGACATTCATAAAACCTAAGAAACGGATGTTCCTAGAACGTCCAGAATTTATGTCCTAGGGACATTCGTAAAACCTAAAAAAACGGACATTCCTAGAACGTCCAGAATTTATGTCCTAAGAACATCCATCGAATGTTCAGAATGGACGTAGGACGTTTGGACATAAACTGGACGTACATAGGATATCCGTGTGCTACTTGGGCAGTTATTCCATGTGTCTGCCCTTGTAGAATATCTCCTTACTTATCATGTAAACATAAATTACAAAAAGAAAAACTTTATCATGCGTCCTTTTGTTGCCAAACGTTTGTGAATTTTTTAATACATAATTTCTTATTTTAGTCCCGGCAAGATGTTAGAAACATTGATTTTTAGAAAACAAATTATCGAGGCTGAGGGTTAGATACAGATTCTTTTTCTCAAAGTTTTAACGTGAAAGAACAAATTTGAGAAAGAACAGGAACAGTATAATACATACAAATAGACGAAATGGTTAAGAATATTTTATTACATAGATCAGAGATGTATTAGGCAATTTTGTATTTATTAGATAAGAACTTAGAATTAATAAAAATATTATATTTATAAAAAAGAATTATTCAAAATATACATATATACATATCACATTACAATTAAGTTCTTTTACACATAATAAATAAATTGTTTATAATTTACGCATTAAATTTTAGCACTGTCAGCAATTAAAGTATAAATTTTATTTTTTTTTGTCAAGAATGTAAATTATGTTTCTCCAAATGGTAGTTAAATGTACAATGATCCATCGGCTGGGCCTAAATATCTGACAGAAATAAGTATAACATCGATTAGTGTCCATACACCAAGTCCTCCAAAACTCAACAGTTTTCCAATACCATCATGCCAGTGTCCCAAATAGAACCTGCAATGTGTATTAGTAAAAGTAGGATATTTGTAGCTTAAGCTTTTCAAAATTTGTTGCACAATAATATACCGATCAGCTCCAAAGCCTCCTAAAGTAATGCTCAAAAGGAGAGCAGTAGACCACCGATATCCTACAGTCCAGTTGCACAGTAAATTTTTCATAAATTTGCGTCTCCCTAGACACAGAATATCACTATTCACTGTACAATTTGTTCTATAGTATTGTCGAGGAGATGCCACAGAATTGCAAGAATTTTTCTGCTGACAATGATGCTCCCAACGTTCTGTTTGATAACAATAACGGCATATGTACTTTTTTTGAAAAGTTTGGTCACCCTGAAAGTTTGTTTCTTCAATTACTGTTGCACAAATAAAAACTGTTGCAATACTATGCATGTAATTATTTTACTTACAATACAATCAATCTGATCTAAGACTGTACAATTTGCAACATACACTGACCCATAAACACAGGTTAAATTTAAATTACAGTTTAAACATTCTCCACTCAATTCTGAACACACAATACCACCTGGACATAATCCAGATATTTCCTCCTATAAACACAGCAATAGTTAAATAAATATTTCATAAACTACCAACGGTAAATAATATTTTGTATTACCTTTTTACTGCTGTATGCTGGTGTAGAATTTACATTAACTTCCTTCATCATATTATTAACCATGCTCTCTATAAATAAAGTAATACATGAAAATACAACAACAAAAATTATATACAAAAATATCTAATTTGTTATCAAATTTACCATAACCCATGGAAGCTTGCTTTACAGTGGTAGACAGGATTGCCAGAAGAATGAAGATCACATTTTTCATATTAATACGTATAATATTCATTATAAATTTCTTCTTTTCCAATGTGATCAATTTAAAGTTTTAAAGAACACTTGCCTTGAAGTGCAGGGGAAACATATAAGCAGAGTCTCGTTGATATAAGTACAAGTATTAATAGAATAAGAAAATTTCAAAGTCCTTAAACAACAGGCCGCAAGTTCATCTTCAGCGATAAAAATTGTAAGAAAACATATATATATCTATATATACGTTCTTTACGGTCCGATTCATTGTTTAAATACTTCTATCAAAAATGTTTAGAAGTTACATGCAAATCGTACATGTGTATATTTTATTATTCGTTGTGAATATCCCGTATAGTACACTTTTCTTAACATTTAATTTCACAAACTAAACAATCTCCGCACAATTGGTTGATATCTTTTTCCTTTCTATTACAAATTACTATTGTCTAATGATTTGCATTTTCAGTAATGGTTTCTTCGGCAACAGTCGTAATAGAAATTGATAGAAATGAAGTATACAGAATCTGACAGAATCCAACAGAATCTGACAGAAACTTCGATTCTGAATAACATGGAATAACACAGGGAGGGTAATCTCCCATGTATAAAGTGTGTGTGGCGGATGTAGATAATGTAAATTTCTATTTTATTGACAATGTTGAATTTCTATTTTATCGACAATGATAATATTGATTAATTGTAAATTATGTTAAAATATTTTAGACACATTGTAAATATTAATTCATTTATTAATTGTTTCCTATTAACGATTGTGTTTTATAATAACAGATCAAAATAAACCTTCAAAGAAGCATGATCTCAAATTTATTTAATATTTAAAAGAGCAATTCAATTATAAATAATTCACGTCTAAATAATTTAATTACTCAGTTAAATACGGAGTTATAAGTGTGGAAGATTAACATTATTAATTTATTCTAAAATACTCCACATGTGGACCTTAGCAGTGCCATCTAGATTAGTTCCCTCAATGGTATGTATATGATTTACCTGAATATAAGCTTTCCCACGTAGAAACGTCTTCTTCGATGCAGTCGCGTAACAGACGTAACGGAATTAAAAGGACACAATATTCTTTTGTTTCATACATCATTTATATAATCCCCGATATTTCGATACCAAATTCTATCAGTAACAGCGCCGTTGTAGAATATCAGTTCCACAATATTAGTTTTGGTCGATACGGTAGGATGTGACACGGAATGGTAAGGGGGCTCTAGAGCCCCCGGGGCGTGAGACAGAAAAATACATTGGGTGAGTGGTCTACTCTTATACCTCGTCTGTGGTAGGACCAGTAGGACATGCTTCATCCCTGTATTCCTATATCTATGGTCAGACGTGATCGTCTGACTGCCTTACCAACTCCAGATAGAATCTGTTACGTATACAAACCGAGTAGCGGCGCCCATGTGGACATAGTTCATTTCATGTGACGAATTGTCTTTTCTCACTTTCTTCTTTGATGAAATAATGACAGAATTTAACTCTAACTTCACGTTGTTGACTATGAATGAATCTTCCCTGAAGTTTTTAAAGTGTGCAATTCTGTTGCACTTGTGTATAGAAGAAATAAAAATTAACAGTATAGTAATGAAAATAAAGCAATTCGAACAATTGAGTGATGTATAATTAAATAATACGTCCGCAGAGTATATTATTTGAAAGAAAGTTTATTATGAATTGTTTTTGTTAATGTCAAAATGTTAGAAAGGTCTTTCGAAAAATTATTGATGAACATTCTCTGTAAAAGTTTTGTATTGTAAATACTTTGTTGAATTTGTTAATGAAATATATAAACTGTAAATTTGTACTAACAAACTTCTGCTAATTTTTAAATTAAAGTATACATACATTGATGTAGAATCGTTTATAATGAATATATGTCACAACAGTAAACCCATATGGTACATATATAAAACTTATGTATCTTAAATGTATGGAAGAAACTGCAATTTTTTACATAAAAAATAAGTTTGTAAGAAATGCAAACGCAAATACCTTTAGGTACAATACAAAATGAAAAAACGAATTCATCTTGGTCAAGGTATATATTATACGTAAGATTTGTTATGAATTCTCTAAAAATATATATAAAACTGATTACAATATATAGAATTCCCAAAAAATATTTCAGGAAGGAGAAACGTAAATGGTTCTTATCATTATTATGTGGCACTTGTCTTATATATGCTACAAGAACATCTGTTCCTTTGTTGATACCAATAATAAGTAAAACGAAACATTGGTCTAAACCAGATGCTGGAGTAATATTATCCAGTTTTTTCTGGGGTTATACATTAACACAAGTTGCTAGTGGATATATTAGTGATAGAATTGGAGGACAAAAAGTATTATTGATCTCTGCTATTGGATGGTCCACAACTACTTATTTTATGCCTGAAATTATTGAATTTGTTTCACAAAGTGATACATCTGTATTATTAGTAGCTACAGTAAGAACAATAAATGGAGCGTTTCAAGGTAACTTTAAAGTACAAATTAACTCAATAAATTAATAACAAATAGTACTCATTTATCACATATATAAAACTTGAATGTTTCAGGAATGCATTTTCCTAGTATGATTAGTTTAATAAGTCAACGATTACACGAATCGGAAAGAGCTTCATTCTTCAGTTTATTAACATCAGGATCTGCCCTTGGTACATTACTCACAGGTTCTCTGGGCTCTTACTTATTGGAAAATTATAATTGGATGACAGTTTTTCAAACTTTAGGTAAACGAATATATCAAATGTTTTATTTGTAGGTGTGCAGAAGTTTTATTAATAGTTGTTGCATCATAAAGTTAGAGCAATTTTTTATAAATAATACAGTATTTTTCTTGTTTTTCTGTTCAAAGTGAAAGCAAGAAAATAGCTATTCAGTAGAGGTGCGGATCCGAAAACGTCAGATACCCGATGATCGGTTGAAAATTTCGAGATTCTCAAATATGTTCAAGAATCTCAAAATTTTAGAGAACCTCTCCTGATCCCGAATAAAATTCTCAACCCGACCCGACCCGACATTTTCAGGTTATCACACCTCTACTATTCAGACAGTTGTGCACAATGCTTGATATTAGTAATAACATGTCAAATCTATAAAATTACATGCATTGCATTAAATCAAATAATTTTCATTAAGTAATTTTTTTCATTGTGAATAATACATTGAATGTGTACATAATTTTAGCCATTTTTATTCACAAAAGCTAATTAGCATTTGTAAAGATATATTGCCATATAAATCTATATTATGTATATGATTCAGTTCCAACATAATATTTCTAAAAGCAATAATTGATGTGTTTTATTTTATACATGGATAACTATATGGATCATATAATGTGATTATACGAATTATGTCACAAAGACATTATTTTCAAGGCAAGAACTTGATAAAGTTGTTGACCTATTTGAGTAGACATGACCGGTAACATACGTTTCTATGAAATTTTTTTAAAAATTTGCATGCTGTGCATAAAATATGATTTAAAACGCTTACAGTTCAAAGCAAAATCATACATTTTTTGCACATCATTGAAGGGCAGGTAATACAGTATGCTTGTATCATATTTGAGAACACAAACATAATTTAAATGACTTTTAAAAAGCAGAGTATTAAAGTATGTACAAGGACACCTGTCACAAAATTTGTTCATATTATCATAGATGCATGAAGGACGCACGTCTTGCATGGTTTTGACAGTAAACAAGAGAAACAAAACCCGCTTATAAAGCGGGTTAATAAAAAAGCTGCTTATAGAGCTCTGTCCAGACTGACGGACGAATGTCCGTGGACAGTTCGCAGGAAGTCCGCATGCCACATACTGCAAATGTTATACATACGTGGATAGTCAGCGTACGATATACAGTAGTCCCGCGATTTAAGCCCATTCTCGTTTCTCTGCTTTGACTTAGTTCGTGAAAGGATACTATTCGTTTGTGGTCGCGTCGACCGCGCCGAACGTAGAAAAGGACAGCATGTAAAAACGGACCGCTATCCTCCTCTACGTCCGAAAGTCATTGTACATATCGTCAATTAAACCACTAGATACAGTTGAAATTATATCGTGTTTGGTATCATTTTAATCATAAAAATGCCACAAACATATTGGTGAGTCTCAAAAAAATAAGTAATAATAAAAAAGTTTTTTATTGGTATTACATTGTGAGGACACGCGGGCCTTTGAACTGTGTCGGCGACTGCGACTCACCGCGTCTCTTTCTTTCCCATACGCTGTCCTCCCTTGTGCCCAAAACTTTCATCATCCATTACACAAGTAAATATCATAGAAATTATATCGTGTTTAAGTCATTTTAATCAGAAAAATGCCAGAAATAAGTTGGTGAAAGTCCCATAAAAAATAATGAAAAAAAAAGAAGTTTTATAATTGGATTAGTAGCGATTCACACCGATATACCCGACCCGGGATCAGATTACGCGGCATGTTTACACTGCTTGGCGACCGAGGCAGCTCGAGCTTCATGTCCTCTCCGGGGATACCCCGCAGTGGAAGAGGTAGGCGAAGTGACATAGATCGCAATGCTCCGTCGGGCTTAAATCGCGGGACTACTGTACCAGATATACATACCCAGATAGCCAAATCTACCTTGGAAAAAAACCACCAGAGTCTGCCACCAGACGACCGCGGCAGATTCTGCCCAAAATCTGCCACCAAAGACTGTCGCGCCACCTAGCGACGATTTTAGTGTCTCAGTAGCATGATGTGATCTCCCAATTTCGACGGTACAGAGCGCGCACATACTAGCACTAAATCAGAGCTGTGTAAAAGGGTATAGCCGGATAAGATGGTCAAAACTGCCCTTGAGCCGCATGATATCGCGGATGGGTCATTCGATGGGGCATCAAAAAAAACCATACTATGTAAAATTTTAACCCTATATCTTGATTGGGAGGGTAGTTATGGGGTAAAATTGAAAAATCAGTTTTTGGCCTATTTGCCCTAGTTAACGGAGTTTAGATATTCTGAAAAAAAATCTGAGACATGTCAAACACCCGAATACATATTCTGCAATTCGTTTTAGATTTTTAAATTGAAAATCCTGCTTGTAAAACATCAAAAACCTCAAAAAAATTGAAAAAATGCAGATTTCACATGGAGGTTCTAGAGTTACTAACTTTATATTTTTACAGTACCGATATATTATTATAAGTATCATATACGAATTTTTTCACATTTTTCGGTTTCTTGCGCCGTTGTTAAAAAAAATAGAAACCGATTTTTTCGCCATTTTTTCCGTGAAAAACGAAGCTAACCTTCAAATTGTAACATTTTATTCATTCTGTGAGCCTATCGGATACTGATAAACCTTGAACATTTCACAGAAATAATTAAAAATGAAATTAACTTAATTAGTATTCTACTACGTCAGCGCATAACATTTGAATATATTAACCATGTTTCCAACAGCTCGGTTGGGCCAGCGTGCAAAGGTCAGTTTATACAGACGATTTTATCGGATCCGACAGAAAAATTTACCCAGGTTTGGGAGAAATGGGAGTCTTCGCAAGCCGATATCGGAGACTGACTTCTCAACGATACTTTTTCTTCGAGTCTGAGAGGTCATAAATTTCGAGCGGGTGACGACTCCCTGCTGCGCGTGGCAAAAAAAAAAGGTTACTGTGGGCTCCACAACTACTTTAGGTAAATTATCGGTAGCTCTCGTTTACAGCATCATGGGAATAGGGAACGTTCCTGCCACTTGGTGAATTCTTCTTAAATAATGATTTAAAATAATTATTAGAAAATATGTTAGACATATCGCTGTTCTGCAAATTTTTCTATCGGTTCAAGTGTGAAAAAATTTTTAAAAATATGGCTTTATTCTACGATTCGTCCTCTTTGAAATCCCGTTTTTTCCATTATTTGTAACAACTTGTTGTGATCTTTCAGGTAACCTTTTAAGTTCCGTATCCCAATGATTAATTAACAACATGTGTTTTCGATGTACAAGCAAAATTCCTTCCAACTTTTAATATGTATATGATATGAAAAATTATTTCAGATACACCGGAAAATAATAAAATGTTAATTTTAGCGAAACATATGGTCTGATTTTGCCGACTACGATACTTTGTGACTGTACACATCATACACAAATTTCACACGGCAGAATATAACATGCTGTATTTATTTGCAAAGCAATTGAATAATAGGTGGGGAATACGTTGTTAAGGAATTTAAACTTTAGAACCATTTATTACTATGGTAACGAAAAAAAAAGAATATCTGACAATCTGTACGGTGAAGCAATTCGTCAAACAACTCAAGTAAGTACAGCGGAGGTTCTGAACGTTTTTTAGATTTTTCGGATGTACATGTGCAGCATTTTTACATTTCTTTATCGCCAGAGAAGTCGGGGCCTGCAAATTACTTTACAGTAAACACGTGTTGTCTGAGGAAATGCCGACTTCCAGCTCAATAGTAATGACCCGTAATAAACCTCTCCATAGAGAACAGCCCCGGGAACGGCACATAAACAAATCGAGCCTATCGCTGGGCCTGCCTATCCCTGGCGCACCCGCGCGCCCATAGACCCAATGTTTTGACTTCAACGATGCACGCTGCATAGTATGCGTGGCCACTGTAGCCAATATCACGATAACAGCCGAGTCACAATCAGCTGCGCATTCGTACTCCACTCAGAGAACCTTCTTCTCAGGTTCGCATCGATACAATGTCACCTGTTCGAACCCATACGATATGGCGTCTTGCCACCCCCGTGCAATCGCGTAGCAGTGGGCGGTAACGGTTTATATAATATCTTAACCCACTGCTGTTTCCCTATCGGTCGTACGGGGCAGTGTATTTGACTACTTGTTGGATATAAACAGATTGAAAATGTTTTTTCACGCGGAAAGGATTGGGCTATTACAATAATTTTTCAATCTCAACAGATACAGTCTGTTGGTATTTTTTCGAGACCAGCAGTATAGACATAGACAATGGGCCATAATAGTGGTCCGCTCGGCTGGTCTCTACCTGAAACGAAGGTACACGGCGTCCTTTACCAGCTCATTGTTACACCAATATTCATGTCGCCGTCTTTTGCAAGGGCTCATTTAAAGGGAAAACTTGGCATGGAGTATTAATACCTCTTATTATAATAGTAAACAATATTATTTTTATATTTTCCTGCGCGTCCACCGACATGGTTTTTTAGGACGGCATCGTACTGAACGAACCAAAACGTTCTGAACCTCTACGGGGATTGTTTAGTACAGTTTGTCAGATGATATTCTTTTTTTTTCGTTGCCATAGTAATAAATTGTTATTCTTTTGTATAATGTTGAAATTCCCTAGCAATGTATTCCCCACCTATTTAGCACGATGAACTCTGAAAAGTTCTACTTGATAGATTTTTAAATAAAATGCTATATATACTGCCTTCGTGTCGTCAGAAATCGGACAGCATTTGCTCGAGAACGATACTTTTCAGCCAGCCGTCCGACTCTAGCATAGGCATCTCCTGAGGTATAGAGGGGAGTAAAAGGTTCTCGGGACCCCTGGGGTTAGGGTAGCAAATGACACGATTTTCGGCACTTGGCCTTTGTTCGAGCATCTCGAACGCTTCTGAAGTTGGCTAAAAGATCTGAAGGCAGTGTATAAACACTCCAAAAATGCGTCCGATATCGGACAGCTCTGTATAAACGGACCTTTAGGCGCTCGACTTTGAACATGTTTATACTAGGTTCGCGCCCAGCATAAGTCTACTTTTTTTTAAATTTAATCAATTCCTTTTTTTTCTTTTTTCAACTACGTAATAATCAATGATATTTTTGTAGAATTCTTTTAGAGCCAATATTTAAGTATTTAGAAAATATTTTAATATGTACGCTAGTATTTGAACAAATACGTGATAGAGTTTACATGTTTTGGCGACCTGAGTTGAGTAAACTATAGTACGTTATCCCCGTCAAAGTAATCGTGATCATTTTTTGACGAAGCTTCAAACGGTCGAGAACGTAGTGAGATAGCGTGTTATTGTGCACAAGTGGACTTCTTTTTTTAGTGTTAGCAGCATGGCAAATGAAAGGGTAGAACTCGTTAATATTAAAACTTCGCGTGTTAGGTGCATTAAAAGTGATATACTGATTCGGAATTCGCATGGTCAAACAAAACAAATAGCAACAATTATTGAGTCAGTTAGGTGGTCCCGAATTTTAAATGAAGTGGTCAGTGTTGGTCATACACTTTGCAATAAAAGAATCCAATGTTGAAGCATCCTCTAGTTTAGCAAACATAACTTCTTCCGAAATATCTTCAATCGGTGTATCGCTTCCAGTAACACCCACAGCTGGAACTTCCTCTCTAAAGTTACCTTGTACGAGAACACCTGTGTTAGAATCATGCCCAAACGAATTCTCTATAATAACACCCTCGGTCGAAAAATCTTTAGGCGGAGAATCATCAAGTGAAGCGTCCGGCAATGATATGTCAGTTGATATGTCATCGTCACGCTTAGGCAATATATCTTCAATTCAAAATTCTTCATCTGAATTTGATCCATCTTCTTCGTCGGTTAGAGACACATCATTTGTATTAGATTCGAGAACTCTCTCACAACAAAATCTTTCATATGTTGAAACGCCATTTTCAAGAGTTATTGCATTGTTTTATATGCGGATCAAAAAGAAATGTTCTCACGGTCCCCTCTGAAGCGAGAAAACAAGTGTTCGGCATGCGTAGGATATCGGTGCTGTCTCGAGCATGTAATAGTAGATAACCTTTTTTACGAATATGTTGTTGAACGCTTACGTATTTGTTCAAATACTAGCGTAATTGATTCAGAGGAACTTAACAATTATTTTGAATATCTTGTAATCAATAATGATTCTAGTATTAAAGATAAAGTGGGTAATTTTACATTGTCAGACGAACGCCTTAAAGTGTTTACTGGATTAACTTGGAAAAATCTAATAGAACTTCGAGAAATGATGACCTCCATGGGAAATACGCAGCAACGTGGCGTTACTCAAGCTCTTGTGGTTTCTTTATTCAAATTGCAAACTGGTAATTTTAATAGTTTAATAGATTAAAGAGATTAAAAATTGATGAAATAGTTTAATAGATTAAGAGATTAAAAATTGATGAAATAACGATTGCTCCAAAATTATTTTTTGACGTATTTCACCTTAAAATATTTTCTAAATATTTAAATATTGGTTCTAAAAGAATTCTACAAAAATATTATTGATTATTACGTAGTTGAAAAAAGGAAAAAAAGGAATTGATTAAATAAAAAAAAAGTAGACTTATTCTGGGCACGAACCTAGTATAAACATGTTCAAAGTCGAGCGCCCAACACGCTGGCCCAACCGAGCTGTTGGAAACATGGTTAATATTTTCAGATGTTATGCGCTGACGTAGTAGAATACTAATTAAGTTAATTTCATTTTTAATTATTTCTGTGAAATGTTCAAGGTTTATCAGTATCCAATAGGCTCACAGAATGAATAAAATGTTACAATTTGAAGGTTAGCTTCGTTTTTCGCGGAAAAAATGGCGAAAAAATCGGTTTTTATTTTTTTTTAATAACGGCGCAAGAAACCGAAAAATGTGAAAAAATTCGTATATGATACTTATAATAATATATCGGTACTGTACAAATATAAAGTTAGGCACTCTAGAACTTCCATGTGAAATCTGCATTTTTTCAATTTTTTTCGAGGTTTTTGATGTTTTACAAGCAGGATTTTCAATATAAAAATCTAAAACGAATTGCAGAATATGTATTCGGGTGTTTGACATGTCTCAGATTTTTTTTCAGAATTTCTAAACTCCGTTAACTAGGGCAAATAGTCCAAAAACTGATTTTTCAATTTTACCCCATAACTACCTTCCCGATCAAGATATAGGGTTAAAATTTTACACAGTATGGTTTTTTTTATGCCCTATCGAATGACCCATCCGCGATATCATTCGGCTCAAGGGCAGTTTTGACCATCTTATCCGGCTATACCCTTTGTTTCATTGAGTACATATTTCAAATTGCTAAGAATCTGAATAAATTCAGTTCTGTATTTAGTGCAGAGCTGGGCAAAATATTATTTCAAATAATAAATAGTAAATAGTCTATTTTAATTGAAATCATAAGAGCATTATCTTTAAAAATAAAATATTCTATTTGTTAGAAAAAGTTTTTAAAATAGTATTTTATTTGAAGGGTTTTAAAAATAATGTAATTTTTATTTGATGGAGTGAGTCTACATGGGAAAATAAAACGAAAATTTGTATAAAACAAGTTTTTTTCACTTGACAGCTCACTTTTGGGAAAATCAATTTCGAAAATGTTATGGCTTCTTGCGTTTTAATAATAGCTGCTTCCTCAATCTATTTTCATTGTCAAGAAATATTCTAAATTCTATGTAACGCAAAATTCAAATATTTTAATTGATATTTTAGATTTCCAAAATAAAAATATATCATATTTGCGTTTTAAATTATCAAAATAAAAATATTTTATTTGCAGAAATATTACTTGAACATTGATTATTTAAAGTAGAATTTGAAACATTTTCTTCGCACAAACCATTCGCACAAATAAGACGATCCGCACATTGAAAAATTTCGGAGTTTGCTTGTACATAATAAAATTACAAACTATTTTCCAAGATCTTTCGCGTTTATTTTTTATATTTATTTTCCGAAATTATCATGCGACATAGTGGAATAAGCCTACTAATGCGCCACGCGCACACGCAGTTCATACGGTACGGACCTAAGATTAGTCGAGCACTATTTAGGTCCGTCACAGGGGGTGGGGGGTCGAGATGTGCTACGGGAGCGAGGAAGCGTAACCCTCAAAAATCGGCCGAAACGGGCATTTCATTCCAACCACTTTACAGGAATAAAAATTAACCATTATAAGCAGGAAACTATAATTTCATGGGACTATACATTAGGGTTTGAATAAATATAAACATATATAGTTGTTTAACAGCCTGCTATCTGAGCATTAAAATAATAATTAATCCATTGGAATTTTTTTAGTTGAAATAACATCTATCTTTATTTTGCTGCTTTCAGTAGCAATCATCTAATTACTATAATATACTAATTGAGATTTATATACGTAAAAGATGTAACAGAGAAACTTATTATAATTTCAAATATATATTTATAATAAACAATCTCACATGACAACTTCGTATTTTATATCATGAATTCCACCAATCAATAATTAAACGTTTTGTTTATATGCTAAGTGATTATCTTTTTGAGGACAATGAAGAACAGATTGATGTTGTAATTTTGTTAAAACAAAATTATAAACACAGTGATAAAAAATAAATGACATGTAAATTCTTTTGTTATTTTTCAATGCACGATAAAAAAGTGTCTAAAAATAATTTACACTTAAAATACCCGATCGTAAACATTAAAAAAATTACTGATTTCGTTTTCCTATGGGTAGAATCTTCAGGAAGCAGCATGTGTTCATTGCGTAGATTAAAACTTTGTTTAATTCATGGACTCATGGATAGCAATTATATGTGTGGTGTCTAGAACAGTTAGCTCTTAGCGAAACGCTTAAGGATTCACTTATGTTGGAGAAAGCAGTAGATCAGGGATGGGCACGGACCTAAAGTGAATATATGGGCGAGAGGGGTCGTACCGCGAGCGGGAAGGGATGGTAGACTGCGGCCATATTGAGTGGCAAAACTAGTGTTGCCATCTATATAACATTGCGGGAACATTGATATGATTTGATTCTGAAAAATGAATCCATAACAAGTGCATTTGTATATATATATCTGTATATATATACAACATATTGCACATTCGGCTCCAATGTAACTGCCTCACGGCTCTGCTACCTCATCACCTCACGTTACCCAACACTACCCTACAATTTAATGGCCAGAAAACATTATTAGTTTATTAAAATAGGTTCTTTTACTACTGGCAACATTATTTTTTTGCTTAGATATATAATTGTATCTAACCTTAACATAGTTATTAACTATACACTTTATAAGGTGTATCCTATGGTCATAAAGTGCATTTTGATCATTGCAATGGTTGAGTAAATTTATAAATAAATTATGTGTATCTATTTCCCGCATGATTGCATTGCAAATTCGCGCAACTAGTATTTAAAGTTGCCTATAGATAGCATTGGGATATGGTGCAAGATTTCACGCGCATGCGCGGCCAAAACAGTAATATATCTATATCATGATGACAGAGGTAGTGGAGCCCTGAGACAGTTATATTGACGGGAATGTATCGAAACAATCTGTACCGGACAAAAAGATTGCAGGGCGTGTCCTACGAGTTACAAAATATACACAAATACACATGTTATACATTCATTTTTCAGAACCAAATCATACCAATTTTTTAAAATTCTGCTGGGTACTCAAGGTACCCCATTTTATCGAGAATCTTACTTTACTGAGGCTGAAATTTCTGCGCATGCGCGTGAAATCTTGCACCATATCCCAACACTGCCTATAGAGCGCACCACAGTGTTTGCCCCTCAAGATGGCCGACAAGTTGATATCCCTTCCGTCCTTTGGCACACCCCCGCAGGCTTAGGCACAGTCCTTTAAGTCCGTGGGGATGGGCACGGTAGGGGCCCCTCAAATTCCTGCTTCTCCCACTAACCTCTCTTTCATGCGCGAGGCCTGCGCATTGTTCGCGACGGGCGAAGCACTTCCTTCCTCTACGGTAACGGCGGATGCTGGTGGGGGACAGTGGGCGCTATGGTGGGGATGGTTTGTCTCAATTGAGACAAAAATGCTCCTCCCTGCACTAGATATTCATACAGAATATGGAGGACCATCAAATTTTAAAGTTAGTAGATGCTGGCTACGCAACAATTTTTACAAAATTGCACTCGACACATAGAGGATACTGGCATTGACAAAGAGAACATTTATAATTTTTGTCAAGCTGGTTTCATATGGCGAAATTTTTCTACATCGATTTTAGTACGTAATGGTATAAAAGATATTGATGGTCAAAGACCAAAAAAAGAACGAATAACTATAGGCCTTTGCACTAATGCGACAGAATAACACAAACTGGTACCTTTCTTCATTAACAGATTTGCAAATCCAAGAGTATTAACGCTTTGGAAACATCACCTATCTGTGAGTTTCAAATTGTAACGACAATGTTTCTTGGATACAGGTTTATTTTTTGATTGGTATTAAAACCACTTTAATGCAGATCGGTACCAGTAGGAAAGTTGTTCTCATTGTAGATGATTCTCAAGGAGATAAAGTAAACTCATTTGAAAGATTCCAGTCGGATGAACAATTCAGAATCGTATTCTACCCCCCCCCCCCCCCCAATACTTCTTGAAATCTTCAGCCAATGAATCAAGTAATTGATGTAGTAAAGAAGTTATATCACAATAAAATGATACACAGAATTCAGAGTTTACCAGGTGGAATAAAAGAATTTTATTCTATCTTTGATATAAATGAATATACTGATTTTTTACATGAGGTGTGGACAGAAGTAAGTGTTATGTGCATCCAAATCGCGTGGAAAAACCTCGTTAAACAATACCATACAGAATTACCGCCAATAGAAGATCTTAGAAGTTAATTAGAATCAGAAGATGAAGAAACTGTTGATTTCTTAACAAATAGTGTGAAAGACGAAAGTGTTTCAAACAGCAAAATTGAAATTGGTTTTTTCAATAACAAAAGTGGAGTGGAATCTTCGTCAAGTACGTTGCCTGATAAGACAAAAATAATAGAAACATTTTAAAACATAATGGTTTGGTCTAGACAAGAATTAAGTTTTGTTAGATTACATGTAAAACGTTTAAAAAAGTACTATCAAGAAAAGTCGTATATAATTAATAATAATGATACAGATTAATAAATACCAGTGATTAAAAAGATAACTTTAAAGTATACAGTATGATAAAAGGATTACATATTATACGTGTATATGTGTAAATAAAATATATATTAAATATATCATCCATAAAACAAATGCTTGTGACACCAGCACATTGAATTCTAAATATTTTATTTTAAATTATATTATTAAATTTCAATTTACGTTTTCCTCATCGTCATAACAATGAGTTGTCTTTTTAACTAGATGTACGAATAAATGATTAATTTATGAAAAACTAAATTTATTAAAATTCAAAATCTATTAAGATAGATAAGGAAATACTATTTTTTATTAATGGATGACTGAATTCGACTTTAAAACGCGAACTATATTAACTACACTTGATAAATTACTTATAAAACAAATTGAAAATTTAAAAATAAACCATTGCTTTAACAAAAATTATACCTATAGCATTATTATAGTTTATGCTGTACATTTTATATTAAAAACATCACAAAATAAGTAAATAACCATCGTATAATAAATAATTATGTAGTAAACAATTGGAACTTCGATAACTAAATTTCATTACATTTATCTTGAACTTTCTGTGAAAGTGATAACTTGACTGCGGACTTTTATACAAAATCAAAATGTTTTGCATTGATTGTGGGAAGCAGGCGTTGCATAAAAATTAATTTCATCCTTCAATCGTTTTTTTACATTGAAAATAACGTAATAATATTCTTAGATTTTTCAAATCTTTTACCGTTTCATATTTGACCCAACCAATTTCTTCAAAAATGCATAAAAATCCGCAATCTAGTGATGAGTTGCTTCGATATCATGTAACTGTGAGATAACTTTATCAGTAACACGTCTATATTCTACATGGGTCAAAGGTGCGGTTCCCACAAGGGAAACCCCTATTCGTGTTTTCAGTCAACACGTAACGATGTTGGTAATGTAGTCAGCGATGTATGCGAAGCGGGAAATCACATTCATTTTTAAAATGTCGAAAGATAGAGACAAGAGAAGGGAAAAAATATAATGTTGAAGAGGTTACTTTCATTATGTTTTACGAAATAGAATAAGATTGTTTAATTGTATTCATACGAACGTTAAATTATTGAATAAAAATACAAAACATTTTTTAAAACTACACCTTATACCTTAAAATTTGATCACATTGCTTTATAAATAATTTTACGATAAATACTTTTGATATTTTCATTAAAATAATCGCAATTTTCGCAACTACCACCCCCAGATAGCACTCGGACGTCCAATGTACGTCCGTACCTGGGACGTACGATATGTCCGATTTATGTCCCAGGTATGTCCGACAGAGGTCCCAGTTACATCGCTGGACGTACATAGGACGTCCCGCGCGGACGTTAATTGGACGTTTGTCGGACATATAAAAGCGTGTCTGCACCTTAAAAAATTTTCTAAATATGTAAATATTGGTTCAAAAGAATTCTACAAAAATACCATTGATTATCGCATAGCTAGAAAAAGAGGAATTGATCAAATAAAAAAGAGTGGACTTATGCCGGGTGCGAACCTAGTATAAGCATATTAACAGTCGAGCGCCTAACGCGCTGACCCAACCGAGTTCTTGGTAACACGATTAATATTTTCAGGTACTATGCGCGCTGATGTACGAGGTAAACGTAATGCTAATCAAGTTAATTTCATTTTTCAACTATTTCTGTGAAATGTTCAAGTTTATCAGTGTCCAATAGACTTACAGAATAAATAAAATCTAACAATTTGAAGATTAGCTCATTTTTTCACGGAAGGAACGTCGAAAAAATTAGTTTTTTCAAACAACGGCGCCGCGAACTTAAAAATCTGAAAAAATTCATAAACTATATTTTGAGTATAATAATAGAAACACAATATAGCATCCGAAAACGTACGAAATAATCTAAGTCCCACGTCCCTGGCAAGTACGAAATAATCTAAGTCCCACGTCCGTGGTACGTCTGAAATTTATGTCCGAGGGATGTTCCACGGACGTAAAAACGGATGTCCATGGGACGTCCGAAATTTATATCCGAGGGACGTCCCATAGGCGTACGGTGCTATTTGGGTCTGCACGTACTTTTTTTACATGTATATTCTTATTACCTAAATGTGCAACAAATGTTTGAAAATCAATGGAGAAGTCAAATTTGCCTGAGTAGATGATATATTGTGGAAAGTGTTTATGCGAATTGAAATTAATTTATATTATAATAAGGCATGTAACTTATGAATACATCAGATTACGCATACTTATTTAGCCAATATTTATTGATATAGGTGGTTTGAGCCTGACATGGACCCTGTTATTAAGTTATCATACTTTACCATTTAAAGAAAGGTCAGCTTCAACTAAGATAACAACAAAAGATCCATTACAATGGTTGAAGCTTTTACGAAAACCTCCATTTTGGTAATTTAACAATAAGTTACACAAATAAGAATATTTTTACCTAAATTTTAATGTAAAACATTATGAAAAATACATTTCATTTTAGATTACTTTCAGGTCATGCGTGATAGGACATGCTTGCCAAAATAATTGTTTTTTTGTATTATTATCATGGATGCCAACATATTTTCATGATACATTTCCTGAAGTGAAGGTAATGGATTATTATACCATGTTATTTTATAAGAAAATACCTCATAGCCATAGTTGCTCATAGTCATTATAACTACTGTTCACTCCATTTTTATGTCTGAAGTATTTATTACAACTAAACTATAATCGTATTTCAGATATATTCTTTCGTAAAAAACCAACCATAAACTCTAGATTTTTACATTTATAGAATGTGGAAGCTTTTTAAATTAATGAATTTATTTCTTAACGTTACTATTTATCTTTAAAACATTTGCAATTTGTAATTAATGTAATTTAATTTATTCAGAGCTGGGTTGTAAATATGGTACCGTGGTTATCAATGTTACCTTGTACATTTTTGGGTAAAGCCCTTTCTGAAAAAATACTGAAAGCAGGATATTCTGTCACTGTGACGCGTAAAATTATTGAAACAATATGTTTTGTTACTGAAATAATTAGTCTACTATTCCTAGGTACGTGTATAATTATATTTTAAACAAAAATTATCTGCAAAGTTAAATTTAATACTATTTCAGCAAAAGCAGAAACTTTTCAGAGTGCAATAATTTGTCTTGCATTTATAATTGGTGGATCAGGCTTTCATAACAATGCAATAGCGGTGAATCCTTCAGATCTTGCGCCAAAACATTCTGGCAGTGTATTTGGATTAATGAACACTGTTGGTGCTATACCTGGTATGCTAGAACAACAATCATAAATCATTTCTCTCCTACAAAGAAAGTAATAATAATATTTTTGCAGGATTTTTGGGAGTGTATTTCGCAGGACACATTTTACATGTAACACACAGCTGGCCTGTTGTCTTTATATTTATTGCTATGATCGATGCTTTAGGATGTGTAATATATTTATTATTTGGATCTGGTCAAGCAATTATATAAAATATGATCTGATTTGTTTCCAAGAAAGTTTATAATCCATAGATAATTATTATAGGTTATAAACTTTTTAATATTACACAAAGTATTACAAGATATTATATTATCTTATAATACATTAATACAAGAAATTTTTAAAGTAGCTAACGATCTATTATATTTTTAATTTTTAGTAAGAATACACAACTATTGACTTATGTATTTCCCCATATAATTGTTTATCCTGTTATTTTCTATAATAAAATTAATAAAAATATGATATTTTTAAAACGTGGACCTAAGATAAAATTTATTTCCCAATGAAATTCGAATTTAAGGGCCAGACATCCGAAAGGTAGAACGACTACATTACCGACAAAACTATGGTTTTACGTGGTTTTACGAGTCACAAGTTTTCGTCCTCTTAAAAGGATATTTTGTCACTGGTAAGGGGCTTATTCGAAAGAGGAAGGTTCAATCTAGTGCGCTCTGGTCATGAGGTGCCGAGATTATGCAGATATTTGGTAATATAAGCGTTAGAAGTAGGCTAACAAATTTACGATGCGCACGCCGTGGAATGTAAGCATTTTTATGCCATTAGATGAGTTTTCTGGATGTTCTAGTGACCAGAGCGCACTAGCCGAGATCTCCAGCTACAAATTGAGCTATATTTTGTCTTGATTCTCTTGCGAAATAAAGGCGAAAACTTGAAGCGCGCAATAGGCGTGTCAGAAATGCATGATATCTGAGGATATCGATAATATAGAGCAAAAAATGTGACAAGTTTAGTTGAGCTGAAGTTCTTCAGGTGGCGTCTAAGTAGAAAGACTGTCGACGTGGAATTGAAGCAAACTGCAAGATTAGATTGTGGTTATGTTTGACGCCTATTCGCTCATCAGCAACATGTTTCTGTGTATGTCTGTATATGTATATAACTTTCTTATACATGCAAATACTCCGCCAGTTTGATGTTTCGGACTCATGCAAGCAATGTGTATCATATGAAATTGCGTTCAAATTTTTATACCGATGAAATTTCATACAGTACCATATTATACAAAAAAGAAAGAGGAATTGGCTTATAAATATGATAAATATAACTCATTATATTTGGATAATTTACTATGTACTATATATTATTTTCAAACGAAATTTTCGCACTAAATTTTTATTATAGTTTATGTAAAATTTTCCATACGAAGTCGGACACTTTTTGTATTACATATTGTTTCAGATTTTGATGAAATTTGAATAAATTGATATGAACATATATTGCAGAAGATTTTTCAAAATTTTCAAAACTGTTAATTTTACAGGTCTAGAAAATAAAGCGTTAACCATTTTCACTAAATTATAACAATTGAATTACCAAGTCTATGAAAATAATCGTTTAAATATATACAGTAGATACATGAAAGTATATGATAAAAATAATTTTAGTTGAAAAACAAATATTTTGTCACCATGTATTTTTATCAGAGTTTAGTAGTTCAACAGTTATAATTTAATGAATAACTGGTTGACACTTTGTTTAGCAGACCTGTGTAATTCACCTTGAAAAATCCTTAGAGGTATGTTCATATATCGCTAAAGACTACAACATATTCTATCAAAATCTGACAAAATTATGGAAATTGATATTTTTGTTATTGCACGTGTGCAATGTAATAATTAGTAACTTTTTTCAAGTGCTGGAGCTCGATCGCGGTCTCTGGTCATGGTATGTCTATCTTGTTCACTCTCGTTATACCTTATCGCTTTCCTTGTCGAACCATTAGAGCTTGTTCAGACAGAGTTGGGCAAAATATGTACCTAAATAAAAATTTAAAATAACGAATAAAAGATACAAAATTTTGCATTCGTTGTTCTTACGAATTTTATTCATCGAGAATTTATCCAATAAATAAAGATAAATTTTTTATTCGAAGCGAATAATTTTTTCATCTTTTATCCGTATCTTTTATTCAAAGGCATAACATGGAGAATATAGTAACGATATAGGACGTATTTTCATGTTTGTTTATTTTAAAAAACTACTCATTATTTAAAAATAACAACATGTTTTGCCGACGTTATTCCTCCTCTTCCTCCACCTCGAGAAGGAAACAGCGAGGACGCCAACGAGCGTAGAACTTCAAAGACCCAGCGACTGACAAACGGCATACAATGTATGCAGATGGAGAATCCCGCACGGATGAAAGTTTAAATTTTTAGATTTTTCAATATATCATCATAAAATTGCGACGAGCGAATGGAGCGGATTTTCCTGATCAAAATGAGTTCAAATTCGAGTGTAATCGAACAAGTTTCATTGTTACGTAATATTACGATAAAAATTAAAATCTTATTGAAGATAGTCCAAATGATGTGTTTGGACTCATTTTCATCGGGATAAGCACAAAAACTTGTTCGTATTAATAATATTTTTTTTATTAAAAATGTAAAAGCATAAATTAACAATAATGCTCGACTCTTCTTCATATATTGTAGGCCGTTTGTCAGTCGCTGGGGCTTCGAAGTTCTGCGCTCGTCAAACAAAAGTTATTCGAAAATTTATTCGATCTTCAAATAAAAGATACAGATAATGGACGAAAAAATTATTCGAATATCGAATAAAACGGCTTTGAATAAAAAATTATCTTTATTCGTCGGATAAATTCTCGTCGAATAAAGTTATTTATTCGATACTTGTAGAATAATGATATTTTTTTATTCGAACTTTCGAATAACGAATAAAGATAAAGTATATTTTATTCGAATCGTTATTTAAATAATTTTTTATGTAAATAATGTCCAACTCTGTGTCCAGATGAGGCAGTTTACGCTCGTTGCAAACGAAACAAATAAAAAAGTCTGACCATGACATATGCTAAAGAAATAGAAATAAAAAATATTATTAATAAATCAAAAAATCTGACTGCGAAAAGAATTATTAATAATTTATACTCTATATTTATATTTTACTTTTTATTTTATTTATTATCAATATTTTGTTCAATAAATTAGTTTTTCGTTTTATTTTTATTGTTTTATTTGTCTTATCTTTTTAGTTCTTTTCGCAGTCGGGCTTTTGTTTTTTTATAATAATGATTATTTTTTAAATCTTTGCGGTCAGGTTTTTTTTATGTTTGTTGTCTACAATGAAACAATTGTCATGCCGTGATTATTTATACCTTTCATTTCCACGTCGGAAAATAATACTCTTCGTATTAAAATTCAAATCAATTATACTGATATGTTAACATATGTTAACAATATATGTATACAAAACATAATTTGTAAATCTATACTTTTTTAAAAAAGTTTAAAAAAGTCAGAAGATTTTTAAACAAGTCAACGAATATTCAAATGATCGTTTAATACACTTATTTACAATTGAAAATTCCATATTTTAAATTACGAAGTAGTAAGTCTCCCAATTTCGACAGATCCGAAAGGAAGAGAAGAAACCGCTCGAACCAGTTCGAATGCTTTCGATGCAAGTGTCAACGGTGTTTATACGAATGCGATGCGGCAACATTGCTCTTTTAAACGCTGACAACGCAGTAAAATCTAGCTTCCTCGTCACATACTTCTTGTGTTGCAACGACAATCGAGTTCTCTTTCTGATTCTAAATAGAATGCGACGGTAGCTCCATCTCGTATTCATCAATCAGCTACACGTTTTTAGATAATACCATTTCTGTAAAGGAAACTGTACGGTAGATACCGACCTCCGCGACTTGTAAAGTCACGTGACTACCTCTGGCCCTTAAGGGTGCGGACTCCTGATCGAAGCGTTCCAAGCGGCCGCTAGGGGAAGCTCGAATGAGAATTTGTGGCACACACACTTCCGCTAGATTAGCCTATACGTATACGAGCAGAGAGGAACTCGTACGAGATTTCAAGCTATTTCAAGGTTCCGGGAGGCCGCTTTTGACGGCGAAAAAACGCAAAAGTAGGAGTTTTGAGTATACACGTCCACTAAATGAAAGATAAATCTAGTGCGCTTGACTATAGAGACAGCCTACTTTTGCGATATTGAGGCGTACTTTGGGATATTCGGCAGCATGTTGTCCATCAGAAATCGTTGTAGGTCGCGTGACGTCACGACATGTTGAATCTTTAAGTATCTGGAGATTTAGGGTTCTTATAGAGACACCTGGATGCACGGCCGGTAGCGAGGGCACATACAATGTTGGTGAAACGTCTATTATGTTATTTATTTACGTATTTTAGGCGTAAAAAGTAGACTTTGAGAAAGACATAGTTCCGGCATTTGTCGCTACGAGCGCTGATATCTGTATTCGATGACTGCTGCCACCGACCAGTGATACTCTTGTCGATGCTGCTGCCGTCGTCGACACAACGACGCGACAGATCAACATAGCGACGCAGTCGATAACGCAGGTAACATACGTGTACCTACAAGGATCGCAAGGGTCTCGGAAATTAGATACCACACATCGACAACGCAAAGATGTGAATCTTTAGACAATACACGTGATGGATAAAACATCAATCTAGCGGACAGGATTCCTAAAACATCCTATTTTCCGTTTTCAAGAAACAGCAATATTCGCCAGCCTGTTGCCCGTCGAGAAGCTATGCAAGAAAGCGAGTCGCTGGCGTAGCTTCTCTCTCGGCCAGCCTAGCCGTGCCGTGGTACACTCACACCACTCGGCCGGCGTGTACGTGTGCCAACGGCGATTGCAAGGGTCCGCGAGGATCCTAACTACGCCTAAATAAAGCAAAAGAATGATCTGTTTGCTGTCAAACGCGCTGGATAAAGGGTAAATCTAGTGCGCTTGACTAGGGAGAAGTCATACTTTTGCGTTCTTTAGCCGCAGTTTCGGATATTCGAAAGCATGTTGCTCGCACTCAAACATCGATCGGCCGGCGTGTACGTGTGCCAACGGCGATTGCAAGGGACCGCGAGGATCCTAACTACGCCTAAATAAAGCAAAAGAATGATCTGTTTGCTGTCAAACGCGCTGGATAAAGGGTAAATCTAGTGCGCTTGACTAGACAGAAGTCATACTTTTGCGTTCTTTAGCCGCAGTTTCGGATATTCGCCAGCCCGTTGCCCGTCGAGAAGCTATGCAAGAAAGCGAGTGGCTGGCGTAGCTTCTCTCTCGGCCAGCCTAGCCGTGCCGGGGTACACTCACACCACTCGGCCGGCGTGTACGTGTGCCAACGGCGATTGCAAGGGCCCACGAGGATCCTTACTACGCCTAAATGAAGCACAAGAATGATCTGATTGCAATCAAGCGCGCTAGGCAAAGGGTAAATCTAGTGCGCTTGACTAGAGAGAAATCATACTTTTGCGTTCTTTAGCCGCAGTTTCGGATATTCGCCAGCCTGTTGCCCGTCGTACGCAAGCGCCTCGCTTTCTTGCATAGCTTCTTTCTCGGCCAGCCTAGCCGTGCCGCGATACACTCACACACCACTCGGCCGGCGTGTACATGTACTAACGGCGATTGAAATTATTTCGAATATTGAAAACCGCACCTCGATATGTTCAAGAAATAAACAAACTATATTATTTTTGCGCGGTCGTAATTTACGCCGCCGGAAATTATCATACTCTTTCTTCTATACCGGACAGACTTTACTGTCCACTCGAAATCTGCGTTGTGTTACAGCCACATATCATCTGTACCGCTTCGTCTTCGACAACGGATCGAGCATGAGCTGATAATGTAAGATACTTTACTTTTTATATTTTCAAGTACATAGCAGTTTTGTCATATTTCAATAATATATTTTGTGATGTTTCAGTTACAGTCACATATCATTTGAACTCCTGGATCGTCGAGAGGATGATGCAGTTCACGTAGAACGAGACGGCGAATGAAGCAATCTTAATTTAGAGCAATCTCAATAAATGACATTTATTAACATAATTTATATATACATATATGTTTGGTATATTAATAAATTATTTGTACATGTAGTTTAATTTTCATTTATGAATGAAGCAATCTTAATTTAGAGCAATCTCAATAAATGACATTTATTAACATAATTTATATATACATATATGTTTGGTATATTAATAAATTATTTGTACATGTAGTTTAATTTTCATTTATCTATGTACACCCATCGCTCCGCGTTCCGTGAGTGAAGCCTGTCCGGTATAGAAGAAAGAGTATGATAATTTCCGGCGGCGTAAATTACGACCGCGCAAAAATAATATAGTTTGTTTATTTCTTGAACATATCGAGGTGCGGTTTTCAATATTCGAAATAATTTCAATCGCCGTTAGTACATGTACACGCCGGCCGAGTGGTGTGTGAGTGTATCGCGGCACGGCTAGGCTGGCCGAGAAAGAAGCTATGCAAGAAAGCGAGGCGCTTGCGTACGACGGGCAAC
This sequence comes from Sphecodes monilicornis, assembly GCA_913789915.3. Classification (NCBI taxonomy): domain Eukaryota; kingdom Metazoa; phylum Arthropoda; class Insecta; order Hymenoptera; family Halictidae; genus Sphecodes; species Sphecodes monilicornis. Next base: position 2,534,917 of record OU565291.1, on the reverse strand, counting down.
AGGCTGGCGAATATCCGAAACTGCGGCTAAAGAACGCAAAAGTATGATTTCTCTCTAGTCAAGCGCACTAGATTTACCCTTTGCCTAGCGCGCTTGATTGCAATCAGATCATTCTTGTGCTTCATTTAGGCGTAGTAAGGATCCTCGTGGGCCCTTGCAATCGCCGTTGGCACACGTACACGCCGGCCGAGTGGTGTGAGTGTACCCCGGCACGGCTAGGCTGGCCGAGAGAGAAGCTACGCCAGCCACTCGCTTTCTTGCATAGCTTCTCGACGGGCAACGGGCTGGCGAATATCCGAAACTGCGGCTAAAGAACGCAAAAGTATGACTTCTGTCTAGTCAAGCGCACTAGATTTACCCTTTATCCAGCGCGTTTGACAGCAAACAGATCATTCTTTTGCTTTATTTAGGCGTAGTTAGGATCCTCGCGGTCCCTTGCAATCGCCGTTGGCACACGTACACGCCGGCCGATCGATGTTTGAGTGCGAGCAACATGCTTTCGAATATCCGAAACTGCGGCTAAAGAACGCAAAAGTATGACTTCTCCCTAGTCAAGCGCACTAGATTTACCCTTTATCCAGCGCGTTTGACAGCAAACAGATCATTCTTTTGCTTTATTTAGGCGTAGTTAGGATCCTCGCGGACCCTTGCAATCGCCGTTGGCACACGTACACGCCGGCCGAGTGGTGTGAGTGTACCACGGCACGGCTAGGCTGGCCGAGAGAGAAGCTACGCCAGCGACTCGCTTTCTTGCATAGCTTCTCGACGGGCAACAGGCTGGCGAATATTGCTGTTTCTTGAAAACGGAAAATAGGATGTTTTAGGAATCCTGTCCGCTAGATTGATGTTTTATCCATCACGTGTATTGTCTAAAGATTCACATCTTTGCGTTGTCGATGTGTGGTATCTAATTTCCGAGACCCTTGCGATCCTTGTAGGTACACGTATGTTACCTGCGTTATCGACTGCGTCGCTATGTTGATCTGTCGCGTCGTTGTGTCGACGACGGCAGCAGCATCGACAAGAGTATCACTGGTCGGTGGCAGCAGTCATCGAATACAGATATCAGCGCTCGTAGCGACAAATGCCGGAACTATGTCTTTCTCAAAGTCTACTTTTTACGCCTAAAATACGTAAATAAATAACATAATAGACGTTTCACCAACATTGTATGTGCCCTCGCTACCGGCCGTGCATCCAGGTGTCTCTATAAGAACCCTAAATCTCCAGATACTTAAAGATTCAACATGTCGTGACGTCACGCGACCTACAACGATTTCTGATGGACAACATGCTGCCGAATATCCCAAAGTACGCCTCAATATCGCAAAAGTAGGCTGTCTCTATAGTCAAGCGCACTAGATTTATCTTTCATTTAGTGGACGTGTATACTCAAAACTCCTACTTTTGCGTTTTTTCGCCGTCAAAAGCGGCCTCCCGGAACCTTGAAATAGCTTGAAATCTCGTACGAGTTCCTCTCTGCTCGTATACGTATAGGCTAATCTAGCGGAAGTGTGTGTGCCACACATTCTCATTCGAGCTTCCCCTAGCGGCCGCTTGGAACGCTTCGATCAGGAGTCCGCACCCTTAAGGGTGCGCAGGAGCCAGAGCAAAACTTCGAGCTGATTTCAGCGACCGTTGCGGAGAAATAAGGAAGCTCCCAGACAAGGATAGAGAGATCCTTGTTTCTCCTATGGAGCTGTGACAAAGAGGGAGATATGTCACTCGCAGGAGAGACAAAGACAGATAGATAAGCAAGCAGCTTGCTTTTCGATGACTTTACTCCCAAAATTTGAAGCAAAGAAGCAATATTTTCTCACGGGACTTTTTTTAAAAAATTCGTTGTTCTATTCCACGTCCCCATACAGAGCCCTTTTTTGGAAAAACTGCACAGAAAAAAATTTATTCTATAAAAACGTACACGTTTATTTTTTATAAAGTTTCAAGAGCCAAATTGCCAAAAAGGGCTCTGTACGGGGACGCGGAGTAGAACAAAGAATTTTTTTAAAAAAGTCCCGTGAGAAAATATTGCTTTTTCGCTTCAAATTTTGGGAGTAAAGTCATCGTTATGAAATTCGGGATTTATATACAAAATGGCTGGCTGACTTTCGCGCCGTCCACCTCAGCGCTGTTGTCGTCTCCTCTGCTGTTGTGTCGATTGTCTAAAAATGCTTTTCAGCATGGTTCGGTAGCGTAGTAAGACTAACGAGCCCCCGCGCTGGTACATACAATTACTCAAATAATTTTTATCAATATAACTATTTTATGAATGGACCAAACGATTTCAGTTTCTCTGTAAGGCTAGAAGAATTAGTTTAGTAATTGACGTCTAACAATAAACATGTTGAAAAAATGCATTTGGTCGGAATTGTGAAAAAAATAATAAAAGTGATTATTACAACTTTTTTATCTTTGCCAATAACGAAAATTTTAAAAACGTGTTTTGTAGATCCGTGTAAGTTATATACTCGCTGCAAATTTCATCGAAACTGGTTTATTGATTTACGAGTTATAAACAATCAAATGTGGTAAAAATGGCAGTTATAGCCCGAAAATCGTTAAAAATTGCAATTTTCACTACATTTGATTGTTTATAACTCGTAAACCAATAAACCAATTCCGATGAAATTTGCAGCATGCATATAAGTTATATGAATCTACAAAACACATTTTTTAAATTTTCGATATTGGCCCAGACAAAAAAGTTGTAATAATCACTATTATTATTTTTTTTCACAATTCCGACCAAATGCATTTCTTCAACATGTTTCTTAGACGTCAATTACCAAACTAATCCTTCTAGCCTTACAGAGAAACTGAAGTCGTTTGGTCCATTTAAAAAACAGTTACACTGATGTAAATTGTATGTGATCTATTTTTTGAGTAGCTGCATTTATATATGGTATATATATATATATATATATATATATATATATATATACCAATTCTTAGCAAACATTATGTACGTGTTAGAGAGATTTGCATGAATTGCAATAAACTGAAAAGATTGTCTATTGCGAAAATTAAAAAAAAAAGATAGCACAAAAGTAATAAGATAGTTGTAAAAAAGCATAGAGATAATAAAATAAAAATTTTATTTTACAAAAAGGATGATATAACTGTATTAACAAAGTGTACCTTTATGATAATTGCAAAAACAATAAATACTTTGTGAACTTTTGACATTCTATAATTATATGCAATGGCAATAATAATAGGAAATAAAATGTATTTGTAAGATTGTTTTATATTTTCATTTGATTTTTATATTTACATTATTTCAGAATATACGGAATTTTACAAGAAAACAGGGTGGCATAGATGCAGGAAAATGTTCATTTTGTGACAAAAGGATTATTACGAGAAATAATATATCTAATTTGAAATACAGAATTGATAAAGATAAAATTTTTTTTTTTTTGAGTAGTTGGAGCAATGCCTTTACGCACGATTATTGACTACATAATTTTATTCGGCGAGAATTTGTCCGACGAATAAAGATCCTTTTTTATTTATTCCAAATTTGCCATTTTTTATCTGTATCTTTATTCGGAGGCTTTGAAGAAATCTTCGTATAACTTTTGCCAGTTCAAACATACGCGTCGCCGAGCGTCTAGTCTGGAACCAGTGTCCGATCCATGGCATACAATGTAAGCAGATGGAGAATTGCGCAAGAATGAAAATTTAAACTTTTACATCTTTCAATATACTTACATAAAAGTATTACGAATGAATTGAGGAGCTTCTCCCGATGAAAATGAGTCCAAACACGACACCATTCAAACCATTTTCAATAATATTATAATTTTTATCATTACATTATGTATCAATAAAAAAGGTTCGATTACACTCGAGTTTGGACTCATTTTCACCGGGAGAAGCTCCTCGATTCATCCGTAATATTTTTATGTAAGTATATTGAAAAATGTAAAAGTTTAAATTTTCATTCTTGCGCAATTCTCCATCTGCTTACATTGATGCCGTGGATCGGTCGCTGGTTCCAGACTAGCAAAAGTTATACGAAGATTTCTTCGAAGCCTCCGAATAAAGATACAGATAAAAGATGAAAAATTTATTTGACGCTGCGAATAAAAGCGCTTGGAATAAATGAAAAAGGATCTTTATTCGTCGGATAAATTCTCGCCGAATAAAATTATTTAGTCAATAATCGTGCGTAAAAGCATTCCTCCCCCTTCTCAAAAAAAAATTTTATCATTATAAATTCTTTATTTCAATTTAGATATATTCTTTATCGTAATAATCCTTTTATCACAAAATGGATATCTTTCTGTATCCATCCCACCCTGTTTTCTTGTAAAATTCCGCATATTCTGAAATAATGTTAATATAAAAATCAAATGAAAATATAAAACAATCTTACAAATATACTTCATTTCCTATTATTATTGCCATTGCATATAATTATAGAATTTCAAAAAAGTTCACAAGATAGCACAAAGACGCCTCAAAGCTGCCTTTGAGACGCCTGCCGCAAGACACTCAGGCGGCTTAAAGACGATTGAACGGTCGCTCGACGGTCGCTGGAGCGTCGCTGGAGCTTCGCTGGTTACAAAACGGTACGTCTTAAAGACACCTTTGGGGCGTCTGTTAGACACCTTTCGGGGATCTGATTCTTTTGGGAGTCTGTTAGGCGTCTTTCGAGGGTCTGTTAGGTGTCTGCTAGGCGTCTTTTGGGAGTCTGTTAAGGTCGAGTTATACAGTCGAGTTACTACCCTAACCCCAGGGGTCCCGAGAACCTTTTACTCCCCCCTATACCTCAGGAGATGCCTATGCTAGTATCGGACGGCTGGCCAGAAAGTATCCCTCTCGAGCAAATGCTGTCCGATCGCTGACGGCACGAAGGCAGAATATATAACATTTTATTTAAAAATCTATCAACTAGAACTTTTCAGAGTTCAACGTGCTAATAGGTGGGGAATACATTGCTAGGGAATTTAAACATTATACAAAAAAATAACAATTTATTACTATGGCAACGAAAAAAAAGAATATCATCTGAGAAACTGTACTAAACAACCCCCGTGGAGGTTCAGAACGTTCTGGTTACTATTATGGCCCATTGTCTATGTCTATACTGCTGGTCTCGAAAAAATACCAACAGGCTGTATCTGTTGAGATTGAAAAATTATTGTAATAGCCCAATTCTTCCGAGTGAAAAAACATTTTCAATCTGTTCATGTCCAACAAGTAGTCCAATACACTGCCCCGTACGACCGATAGGGAAACAGCAGTGGGTTATGATATTATAAACCGTAACCGCACACTGCTACGCGATTGCACGGGGGTGACAAGACGCCATCTCGTATGGGTTCGAACTGGTGACATTGTATCGATGCGAACCTGAGAAGAAGGTTCACAGGGTGGAGTACGGTGACGTACGAATGCGCGGCTGATTGGGTCAGAGCGGAGAAGGCAGGCCTCGTCTCACAAGCATTTTTGGCTGTTATCGTGATATTGGCTACGCATACTATGCTGCGTGCAACGTTGAAGTCAAAACATTGGGTCTATGGGCTCGCGGGTGCGCCAGGGACAGGCAGGCCCAGCGATAGGCTCGATTTGTTTATGTGCCGTTCCCGGGGCTGTTCTCTATGGAGAGGTTTATTACGGGTCATTACTGTTGAGCTGGAAGCCAGCATTTTCTCAGACAACACGTGTTTACTGTAAAGTAATTTGCAGGCCCCGACTTCTCTGGCGAAAAAGAAATGTAAAAATGCTGCACATGTATATCCGAGAAATCTAAAAAAACGTTCAGAACCTCCGCTGTGCTTACTTGAGTTGTTTGATGAATTGCTTCACCGTACAGATTGTCAGATATTCTTTTTTTTCGTTACCATAGTAATAAATGGTTCTAAAGTTTAAATTCCTTAACAACGTATTCCCCACCTATTATTTAATTGCTTTGCGAATAAATACAGCATGTTATATTCTGCCGTGTGAAATTGGTGTATGTGTACAGTCACAAAGTATCGTAGTCGGCAAATCACACCATTGGTTTCGCTAAAATTAGCATTTTATTATTTTCCGGTGTATCTGAAATAATTTTTCATATCATATACATATTAAAAGTTGGAAGGAAAGTTTGTCGCATTTTGTCACATGTTGTTAATTAGTCATTGGAATACGGAAATTAACAGGTTACCTGAAAGATGACAACAAGTTGTTACAAATAATGAAAAAAAAAACGAAATTTCAAAGAGGACAATTCGTAGAATAAAGCCATATTTTTAAAAATTTTTTCACACTTGAACCGATGGAAAAATTTGCAGAACAACGATATGTCTAACATATTTTCTAATACTTATTATAAATCATTATGTAAGAAGAATTCACCAAGTGGCAGGAACGTTCCCTATTTCCATGATGTTGTAAACGAGAGCTAACCATTTTTTGTGCCACGCGCAGCAGGGAGTCGTCACCCGCTCGAAATTTATGACCTTTCAGACTCGAAGAAAAAGTATCGTTGAGAAGTCGGTCTCCGATATCGGCTTGCGAACACTCTCATTTAAACCTGGGTATATATTTCTGTCTGATCCGACAAAGTCGTCTGTATAACTCGACCTTTAGGCGTCTTTTGGGGGTCTGTTAGGCCGCTAAAAGACGACTGTTCTGGAATTTAAAAAAAAATGATTTCGACGCTGGCGGACTGGACGAGTAAGATCGATAGTAGTTGTTGGCACCTGCCAGGGAACTTTCTGGTTATAGTTTTCTCGTCTGCTACGGTTGATACGTTGTGCTCTCGTCGTCGGGGTCTCCAATTTGGCGGCGACTGAAATGTGTGGGAAAGGAGGAAAAGGAAATAAAGTGTGTTTCAACCTGGACCCGCTAGAGGACTCGTCATCAGTAATGCTATCTAGCGGGCCCTGCTTTAGAAACAGTGATATCGTAAGGACGGCTTAGGACGGTATATATACGAACAGAGAGGAATGAGAGTGCTCACGCTCGGGGTCTGGCCGTGCCAACTTTTTACTTTTAAGTCTAGAACAAAACTCTGCACTTTTGACCCCCTCTAACGCATGAATCGGAATTAACTTTTTTTATGTATGTATGTATGTATTTATTAATAAAAAATCCCTAGGCTTAAGTAAAGCCCATTGGACTAAGTACATAGAAACTTATAATAGGTTACATATATTGATTTGGTAACATCTAGTATCATCGTAAAATTATCCTTAACCTACTTAATTGCATTATTGCGCAGAACATGTATTGCACTTATCTCATTGTTTACTTAAATTATATATTTAATAGCTAATGGTATTCAGACTTGTATCGATACTATACTATACTCTACTATATACATATAATACTGATTTGAGGAACATTTATAGATCCAGTCATTTTCACTTAAATTTGAAAATTATGATCTAACAGGGACTTCAGAATTAGTTTAAGCTTACGCGAGGTGCGACTATAAATATATCTATAGATAGTGGTAATTGCCACTTATACCGTTTTAAATATTGCCAATTTTTGTTTGATGTTGAGAATGATAGTATTTGTTTGAAGAGATGTAGAGTTGCAGAGAGCTTGGATCACACTGAGTGAATCTGAGCAGAAGAAGAAGGATTTGTTAGGATACTTGTGTATGAAATTCAGAGCGCTGTCTATTGCAACACTTTCGGCTGAGAAACCCGACATGGACCCATCCAAGCTAATGGATTCAGTTTTCCCTAATGCTGGACAGTACCATGCAGCTCCCACCGAGAACCCTGAGGTGGTTTTAGAGCCGTCTGTGAATATGATAGAGTGACTGGGATAAGTTGTGACTGTTATTTTGGTAAACTCCAAATTTATGTCTGAGCTGATTTGGAGATCCAAACCAAACTGCAGATTGTATTCAGCAGGAGAGTGTTCGATCGGAACAGAAAGGCAAGGGTTGATTGCTATGGAGTTACGGTTGGTCCAAGTTTTTCCGACAATGTCAGCCAGAAGCCTGGGTGGAGGTTCGCTGTAGGTTTGACGATGTAAGTGGGATTTGAAGGCACCCAGTCAGGACAGAGTTTGTCGATGGCTTTGATGTAGTCTTCGTGTTTCGGTTTAGGATGGGCGGTTGAAGTGGTTGATGTCCATTTGTTTTTGAAGATTTGTATCCTCTTCCAGAAAAGTTTTATATTTGTGTCTCTATTGAATTGGCTGGCCATGTGTCGGAAGTTAGCAATTTTTTTCTGTTTTAGTAGTCTTTTTGTGAGCGCTGTTTGTTTTTTATATGCCATCCAATCCCAGGAGGCACCAGTATGTCGCCATTGGGATAGTAGTGCCTTCCTGCACCTTACTGCTCTATCGCAGTCTCTGTCCCACCATGGGACAGGGTTGCGATGCTTGAAGGAGCTCTGTAGGTTTTTGACTGGTGTTGCCATTTGAGCTGCTTCCTTCATCATGTATGTGAAGTGATGGACACGTGTCTGAGCAATGAATATTAAACGATAAATACTAAGCTAGAGTTTATTTACACTATTTACACTTAAACGATACGTATACACACTTCTTAATCGAAAACATAAATGATATCGACGCGTCATCGCGGAACTAGTCCTATAAGCGAGGGTAGCGTACGGACACGGGCGTTCTTCTCAAGTCAGAAGTTGCAAGTCGAATGAATCGTCTCCCTTGTCTTTTAACCGTCGCGTCGTTTGTGGGGGTGGAAAAAGAGAAAGTTCTCTCAAGCCGTGGGAAAGAATTTTCTTGAGACCATTGGAAAAATCCCGAGTGGCCGTTACCCAAAATGTGGCACATGGCCTTGCAGTGTCAGGGCTCGGCCGTTACGCTGAAATAAACCATTCGGGTTCGCAGCGCAACGAAACCCTAGACAACTTGGCCCTGTACGCCACATATGTAAGCAGCTTGTATTGTGCCAGGATTTCTGTGTGGTTTTGATGTGTAGTAAGAAATATTGTAGGGATTGCTTCGAGGATATCAGTGTATTGATTATAATTCGTGCGTTCAGATGTGATTCTATTACTGTGTCTAGTGAAGTTGACTTTGGGTGTACTAGTATTGATTTCCATAGGGAAATGATCCGATCCCCATGTGTCTTCTACTTGAGAGACTACAAAAAGGTTAATGTAATTGCATGGTGCAATAACCAGATCCAAGTTACTGAATTGGTGTCCGATGGGGCTCAGGTGTGAGTTGGTGTGGTAATTTAAAACAGAAGAATTGTGGTCATCAATGGTCTGAAGAAGTAGAGAGCCAGCTTTATCTGTATGGTTGCAGTTCCAGGCAGTGTTATGTGTATTAAAATCTTCAATTAACAGGAAAGCCGCTTGCTGTTGTAAGTTTCGGAGCAGGTTGTTCCAGTCTGCTTGATTGTAAGTAGAACTAGGTGGTCTGTAACAACCACATATGGGGTTAGGTTGCTGTGTGGGTTTATTATTTGAATTGTTAACACTTCTGTAAGTTGGTCCGATATAACACAGTTTGTTACTATTGACCCCTGTAGTGTGCGTTTCAGTAGGAAGATGATACCGCCACCACGACGGTTAGATCTGTCTCTTCTGAAAGCAACAAAGCCAGGTAGGTCGAAGGTCTGATGAGGTTGTAACCAGGTTTCAACACAAAGAATGATGTCGTATATACTCGTGTGTTTTAGTAATCCATCCCTTTTCCCAGTAATTTGTCGACAGTTCCAAAAAAGAATGTTATGTTATGTGGACAGACGTGATTCATTGTTGAGTTTCTTTTTTTGTTATGGTTGGATTGGGTTTTAGTCTCCTGATTCACGAACAACGTTTTTCTAGCGTGGGCTTTGTTACACTGGTGCAAGGAGAAGCAGTTATAGTTGATGTGTTTGAAATTGATTGTCGCTTGTCTGGTGTGAGAGGTTTCGTAGTATCCCTGGCTTGCGAAGGTTTAGTTTCAGAGTCAGCGGGTTGGATGTGCGTAAGTATTCTTACGCTGGTATTGCTTTTAGCATATGTTTTGAGAGTCTTCTCCTTCCATTGATTCAGATTTTCAGTTGCCATGAGAGCTGTACCACCAATATGACGGAGTTCATATGCTCCTTTCTGAGTTTGTTCAGGTAGTGGTGGGAAAGATCCTTCCTTAGAGATTATATTGGTGTTGATAGCTGATCGGTTTTTTTCGTTTGTCAAATCTAATTTACTGTTAGCTAGAGAACGGGCTTCGTAGACTGTGATATCTATCCGTGCTAGGATATTGTTTATTTCTTTGTTTCATTTCATCCTGATGCATCTGGAATGGAAGGTTGGATGATCCTCTTTGCAGTGGAAACAGGAGATGTTGGCCACTGGGCAGGAGTGTGCTTCTTCGGCAGTGGTTATTCCACACTTGTAGCAGACTGTTGGGCTCCTACAGAATTTCTGTGAGTGCTCATACCTTAGACAATTTCTACACGTTCTGACTGGTTCTGCATACGGTGTAATTTCTTTTTGTAGCAGACCGCAGAGTTGAATTTTCTCTGGCAGGGTGCTACCGTCAAAAGTAATTAGGATGGTTTTGATTAAAATGCCTTTTGTTGAGTCGTCTAGCATATAGAATTTTGCACGGGGAGGATGTCTGAGTGAGCAGATCGTCCACATCAAACTCCGGACTATAGCCTTTAAGTATACCTTTCTTTTCTAGTTTGTGGCGCGGAGCGAAGGCAGTGATGCCCAGTTTTTCAAGACATGGAGATGATAGCATTCTGTTTACTTCAATATAATTATTGAACAGAACTTCTGCCTTACGGAGGGCTCTTGGCTTTAAGTAGTGAGCGCCTAGACCCAGCGAATGAATTGTTTTGGCAAGCCGCATCATATTATGTGAGGAAGAGTTTTTTTCTATTTACCTCGTCTTTGAGATCATCATTACCTCAATCGTTGCCGGGCACTTATGAGTGTCTGGATAGAGGAGAGTTATTTTGTTAATGGGAGAGTCACTAAGCTGGTGGGTCCTCTTCTTAATTAGCTCATTGGTATTTGGAGTTGGTGAAGGACATTTCCTTTTACCTGGTGTTACCAAAGACTATTGCTCCTCCTGGACGTCCATCTGCACGGGGATGCCTTCCGGAGTCTCAGAGGGATCCGGAATGGCGTCTGTGGCGGTCCCCCCGCCCAGAGTGGCGTGGGTGGACTAATATTAAATTTAGATGGTTTGTACTCCGGGGATGAGAAGTTAGCGACTAATTACTTATTGTAAAAACTCCACGATTTCACTTGAGACACTTATTACTACTACAAAAAAGAACAAGCTAACGAAAATGATAAAAAAGGAAAAAAAGAGCGCAAGGTCAACCGTTACATCGTCAGCGGTCCACTATCCACTAACTTTTTTAGCCTGGATCAGCTCCTGTCTCCACTTTTGACCCCCTCTAACGGCCGAATCGGAACTAACATTTAGCCTGGAACAGATCCTGTCTCCAGTTTTGACCCCCTCTAACGTCCGAATCGGAACTAACATTTAGCCTGGAACAGATCCTGTCTCCACTTTTAACCCCCTCTAACGCTCGAAGCAGAATTAACTTTTAGTCGGAATCAAAACCTACTTATGGGTATTGACATCGTCAACAATATCGGCTATTTTCCACTTTGTTAGCTACGGTTATTATTAACAAAGTGGATATCTCTGTTACTAATAATGAAAGACAAAATCTAATTTTTCCCGTAAACATCGGTACACTTATTATAACCAAATGTTATGAATATACTTTCAACATAGCCGATGGCTTCGAGTGTAGCATTCCTGACTACGGAACTGATGAAAACTTTTTGACATGGTTCGAAACTATTGGGGACAGATTTTTTTTATTTCATGAATAAATATTTTTTCTACCTTTTTTAGTTAGGATAACCATAGGATTTTTACTAGATAATTTTAAAAATATTTTTGAACCATTCAAAAGTGGAGTCAGGATCTGTTCCAGGCTAAAGGTTAGTTCCGATTCGGACGTTAGAGGGGGTCAAAAGTGGAGTCAGGATCTGTTCCAGGCTAAAGGTTAGTTCCGATTCGGGCGTTAGAGGGGGTCAAAGGTGGAGTCAGGAGCTGATCCAGGCTAGATTTAGACTAGAGCGCAGCAGTATACCGGGCACGGGCAAAACCCGGGCGTGAGCACTCTCATTCCTCTCTGCTATGGATACGGGATTCGGGTTGTGGAAATGTACCGAATTGAACGTAGGTTTGGATGCCAGCGCCGTTATCGGTCGACCGGTGTACTGTACCCCTTGTACTCCTCTTCACCTCCATGATCCTCTATACTTTACCATGTGTTTGCGTCCTTCTAGGTGGCGCTGCTTTCAATCGAGTTAATTGGACACCATTGACACGCAACGAAATAAAAAGTGTCGATGACGTCCAATCAACTCGATTGAAAGCAGCGCCACCTGGAGGGACTCAAACACATGGCAAAGTATAGAGGATCGCGGAGGTGAAGAGGAGTACGAGGGGTACAGTACACCGGTCGAGCGATAGCGGCGCTGGCATCCAAATCTACGTTCAACTTGGACCAAAAAGCTGTGTAGCTGGCTTATGGCAATACCAGAGAGGAAATGAGAGTGCTCACGCCGTAGGGTTTGGCCGTGCCCGTTATAGTGCTGCCCCCTAGTCTAAGTCTAGCCTAGATCAGAACCTACTTCATCTTTAGCCTGGACAAGATCCTACTTCATCATTAGCCTGGACAAGAACCTACTTCATCTTTAGCCTGGACAAGATCCTACATCATCTTTAGTCAGGACTGGCCAAGATTACGACGTACAATTTATATTGATTTATATAAAACTAAGATATTGATCTAATATACAAACCTCTAATTAATATAAATTAAATATAATATTAATTATAATTGTTTAAATATCGCGTTAGTTTGAAACGTGCTTGAATTTCGCGGTTATCGCGATCTATATTCGTTGGTGACCTCTTCGATGTTATTCTTCCGAGGAGCCAAATAACCAACAATAATTCAAGTAAAAACGGCCTGACTTTCTGGCTGCCAGCTAATGTCAGCTGATAAACACGGCAATCGGTTGATCACCGTGCAAAATGTTCAAATCAAATTCGTGTCGCGAAGGTGTAGAGAGACAAAGAGAGCAACATACAAACATACGGATAAGAGAGAGACAGCGCCGCATAGCGGATCAGCTGACACTCTCTCGCGACGTTAGTCGACGCCTGACGGTTTGCGTTCACTTGCTCACGAGACGTGCGAGGAGTAACTCGCTCACGAATCGCGCTGGCGAGCACTTGCTAATGAGGCGTGCTAGCGAACACTCGCTTACGAGTCTTCGCAGCTGTCATTGCTCTTCAATCGCGCTGTCGGAGACTTGTATCAAGTCTTTGACGGCGACGCTATTGGCAATGACTGTACGAACGGAACTGGTCTCGTGTACGAGATCGTTCCATCCGTTGTAAGAGAGTTGACAAGCAATATCGACATACATAAATCGAACCCTGGATTTTCCGAGCTTCGATCACATAAAAAGTGCATGGTTGCATCTGCTTAGACCTATCTAACGTGGCTATTGTTTCACCGCACAACAAGTGTATTTCGGTGTGGTTGACTCGAGATTCGTGTTTGTTCCCCGAATTCAGTGCCCGCCGTTCAAGAGAAACTCTTGGAAGGAATCGTGTTTCCGATTCCGTACGGGCACCCGTGTAACACGGAGGACACTCTTTTCGAGTACTGTACCTGCAATAAGCTCTGGCATACGCTTTGACGTCCCAGCGCAGCAGGAACCGAGACTCGGATTGTGACGGTCAACTTCCGGTACACCCTCGCCTTTCCTGCGGAACTGGTATGTTATTCGGTGCAGGAATTGACTAGTCCAGCCACAGGTCTTGACTCGTAAGTCCTAGCTTCGCCCCCTCCTCTGAGAAAGAGAGATATAGAGAGGGAGGGGGAGAGAGAGAGAGAGAGAGAGAGAGAGAGAGAGAGAGAGAGAGAGAGAGAGAGAGAGCGACGAAGATCTCAGCAGGCTTGACCCGTTCAACCGATATAGTCGCACCTGCCATATACGCCGTCGTCAATACGACGGAGATAGTATTCCGATTATGAATAGTGACTAGTTGAACACGCTTACGTTATACGCCGCTTCAATTGTGCGCAGATAGTCGCTTTTGTGCGTGTAAGTGGTGAGTTAGACCACGTCTTCCACCGAGATTCCTATGTCCGCGTGGCGTATTGAGTCACGCACGAGCTTCGAATCAAGGTTCTTGAACCACGGGATAATTCGGCTGGATTATCGAACTTGGAGCCTTACAACCTCCTTGTAAGATTGACCGCCACACCTACGCTCACGCACATGCAGTAGAATCGGTTTAACCGTAACTACGCCAGTGTGAGCGGACGGATTCTCGATTATCGAGCTACGTCAACAAATACAGTCCACTAACTCTGCGTTTTGAGCAGATTGGCTGTATTCCCCCTCCTTCGATAGCGATTATCGCAGTCAGGAGCGTACGGGAAACAGCGTCACGAACGGGTACGCTACGTATCGAATAGGTGGTTTCACATCTTCGTCCGTTATTTATTTTACAGGCGCCAACGTCGCTAGACGTCCAATGGACGACCCCAGAGGAGACGGACGAGCACGCGGACCGCCTGCATCCACGGGGAATTCATTTTTGATTGAATAACAAAATTTACTTTCCCACAAAAATCGTATTTCCTCATATTCGAGCCAACGTTGAAAAGCGTTGAATTGGATTATACAGTCCACCTTTTTAACAATAATGATAGAAGTATTTTAATTTTTTATAATCTTTTGTTGCAAACTCTAGTTGTAAAAAATAAAAAGTCCGAAAGAATTCGAAGAAATACAGATTTCATATCGAAGCTTAACAGCGACCATCTTGGACATTAATTTAATGATGAAGTAGGAAGTATGATGTGAGATATCTAGCCGTGAGTTCTTAGGAGTTTCCACGTCGTAGAAGCGGAGAGAGATTAGGAAGAGAAGGACAGAGAATTATGTATAGAGAGAAAGGTAGCTTGAGGTAGGTAAGGGTATGGTGAAGAAAGGTGTAGAGATATGTACGAAGATAAATACTGTATTGACTCGGAAATATATACAGAAGTGAAATGTACAGACAAATAGGTAAATACGTGAAAGGAAAGAATAGAAATGAAAAGAGATGAAGTGAGACAAGGACGATGCACAGTCGCGAAGCCCGCGAATGTACGAAAAGAATACTTCTGTGAAGCCCACAGAAGTTTAAAAAAACGTATATAAAGCGCATGATCAGTCGATCAAGAATTGTACGGGACAACGAGAGCGAGCGCTTGTCGTCGACCTATTTATACTGCTTTTGGGCCATCGGTTAGGAAAGGATAAGGAGTGGGAAGTTTGAAATTGCAAGGACGACAGCACCGACCGTTTGTTAGAGCATGAGGGCAATGCCCTAACGGCCGGTGCGTCTAAGGAGACAATGGAAAATAGGCAGTGGATTTGGCCTATGAAAAATAGGAACGATGGCCCGCGAGACAGTTAAACACGCTCCGCCGAGTGGTTTACAATCGTGGTCGTTCACCTGGATTTCGGCATCGAACGCTAACAGCTGAGCACGGTGCGAGGCAGAAAAACTACCGTAGCTGTTGGTTCTTATGCCGAGACCCAGGTGTATCGGGCAAGAAGCGGTATAAGAAATTTTAACTAGAAATAGCCGTGCAGTCACGTGTCGAGGCGAACGAAAAGATTTTGAACATATGAAGATGAAGTGTTTCATATTTATAGCTGCGGTTATTATTGATATACGCAGTATATCTAAATTATTTGTGTTTGATTTCGGCGCACAGGTTCGATCAATGATACAAAATAGCAATTTTGCAAATTAGAAAACCTTCGGAAACTCAACGTTTCGACCCAGATGTGGGTCTTTCTCAAAAGTGAGATTTTTTTGCGTCTGTAACATAATTTAATTGTAATAAAACATTCAGTGTAACATAGGTATGTTAATTTCAACAGAAGGAAAAAACTTTTTCATACTTGTTATAACAGAAAACAATATAATTGAAATTTATTGAGAACGAAACTGACTACATGCTGGCAGAAACTGAACTGGAACTTTTGAAGGTTGTAAGGTAAACAGAACATGCATGGGAACGACATATTCAAAATCGGCCAATCACAGCCAAATGATTCATGGACTCTGAGTCGATAATGGGCGGTAAATTGAAATGCTATTAAAACTGTTTTCCTCCCAACACACAATGCAATTGTACCTAACCAACTGTTATAGTACTGAAAAATTGACATTCAAATCATTTGAAAGAGAAACGCAATTATAGTTGAATCCAGATTATGGAAAAATTGTTATCAATTATAAGAAACTACATCATAAAACCATTACCGATTCAGTAACGTAGCGTAATAGTCATGAATCTTAGGCGTTTCATACCTAAGATTTACGCTTTGTTGTTTAATCATATAAATAGTTTCTAGTAATAATCTTCGTTGTAAATTGGACTCTTTGTCAACAACTTTAACGTTCTCAAAATCAAATGCATGGTCCATCTCAATTGAATGTTTCGTCAGTGCTGTGTGTTGTGAGGGAGACAGAAAAATGTTGCGCTTATGCTCAGTTATGCGTGTATCAAGATGTCGAGAGGTTTGTCCTATGTATGTCAAATCGCAACCTTTGCAGGGAATTTCATATACTATGTTACAACTATGTCCGCTGCAGTATATTATCAGTATATATGTTTATATATCGTTGAATTTGTCTTTTTTACTACGTTTTTATTAGCTCGCTTTCTTGTTTGTTTGTTTGTTTGTTTGTTTGTTTGTTCGGTACAAATCTTGCAATTGATTTTAAACTAACTTCCCGATGAGCTAGAGACTTGAAATTGGAAACGTAGCTCAGAACTGGATGACAATGCAGTAGTCAAAAATTTTTTTTAAGAAGTCTATTCGTTTAAGAGAAATAACAATGAAATATTTTTACCGTTATTACCGTTACACCGCGGCCATCGCGTTCAGCGATCCCCACTCCGCGCGACAACGCTCTCTACTATGCGTACGCACTCTGACTCGTCCCCACTTCGCCCCGACGGAGCTTAGTATATGATAGACGATCGGTAGTACATCATCGCTTTGTTTACCAAGTGAAAGAACCGTTACACCTTTCTGTTATAATTTCATCAAAATGTTTAATTTTTTTAGTAGTAGTTACATATTTATTATAAAAAATGTTTGAAATCGATTGAAAAATTTCACACACACAAGATTAAAAAGCAGAAAATAATTATTTAAATAAAAATAAATTTTTTAAAATACCACGTTTTTAAAACGGTCTAAAAAGTATAAAATAATAATAAATAAAAAAAATAATTTGAAAAAAATATAAATAAAAGGGACTAAAAAGTATAAAATAATTTTTAAAAGACGGACTAAAAAGTATAAAATAATTTGAAAATAAAAACAAAAATTTGAAATTGTGAATTTTGAATAGCTGTGAAAATACTTGTAAGTTTTAAAACGAAAAACATGGGGCGCATGCAATAGATAATTGATGCATGAATAGTTCACCTAAATCACTAAAAATTGTATTGTTCCGCAAATGATATAAACTGTTGTGTGAGTTTTCTCAACGGCTGCTACTCCCTACACTCCTTACTATTATCTTGATCCCCACGTTTTTCCTTTTTAAAACTTACAAGTATTTTCACAGCTATTCAAAATTCACAATTTCAAATTTTTGTTTTTATTTTCAAATTATTTTATACTTTTTAGTCCGTTTTTTAAAAATTATTTTATACTTTTTAGTCCATTTTATTTTTATTTTTTTCAAATTATTTTATACTTTTTACTCCGTTTTTTTATTTATTATTATTTTATACTTTTTAGACCGTTTTAAAAACGTGGTATTTTTAAAAATTTATTTTTATTAAATTAATTTTTCTCTTTAAGAGTCCATATATAGCATAAACAGTTGTTAATAGAAAAAACATCCGTGACCTTGAAAACTTGAAAAAATGACCATGAAAAAATGTTTTTCTCCAGATACTATATTCACCTCCTTACATGCTACAACTCTTGTTTGAAGAGTTTTTCATATATATATACCATTTAGATTACGTTAGAAACATTTTCTGTATTTTCAGAGGAAGAGGAGATATTTAGGTGTGTTGTTTTAGACGAAACACCTTGTATATTAAATAACATTTCATATGTATATATTACGGTAAATGTGATTAATCCGGTGATTATGTATAATTGCCGGTTATTATAATATAATCACCACTAAGTTTGGTGATCACCCTCTTTAAGACCTCACGCAGGCCAAGATCCTGCCATAAATCCCTCTTAAAATGCGTTGACGCTATCAATATATATTGTGACGTTGCAGATTTTGCGACATCACTTTTCCGTTAGTCTTTGCGCGCGCCGAGTACGGCAAGTTTCAGGACGTGCCCCGTGCACCACCAGCCCTCCCAGGAAGCCTAAGGCGGCTCCCTTCGTGGGATCTCTTCTCGTGAGTTTGCTGGCCACCCAAAACGTCCAGTGCACTGGTGAAGAAAAGGATCGCCGACACACATGTGCCAAACAACCGGCTCGAGCCTAGAACCCCTCCAACATCGGACTTTCCTCCTGAGGAACTCCACCTAAAAGGCCTTAAAGTCGTCTCATCCCGCAGGAACGGGTTCCATACGCGTGGGTGGTGTGGAAGCGTCCTGGGTGTGTCTTGGACACCCTGGTCGCCACACGGCGATCGTTATGGCAAATCCGGATGTTGCCTAGGGCCAGGAGCCATCCGTGGGAGACCTACAAAACTAAAGATTTTGCGTGCGAGACCGATTAATTAGGCATTCTGAATAATGAGTAGGGTGGGGATCGCCGGGTACATCGTCGTTGCCGAAATCGCGAAGGACCACTGTCGCGCCGACTTTGGTTTCGCGAATCGTGAGAAAGTACGAAGATCTATTCAAAGAGTGTATCGTGCCCCGAACGAGGGAGAACGGGAAGGACGACCTCGAGAAACGGTAAGTCGAACAGTGATCCTTCCCTTAAAAATTTCGTAAAGTAGTTTAGGTAATTTCGTGTAAGGACGATACGCTTCTCGCATCGTCCTCGCGTTCGTATGGGCCGAAGCGCGTGTGGCCTCGTGTTCGCATCTCACGCCATTTGCCGGCGTTGTGAGACGTAGATCTATTACGTCACGTAAAGGAAGTTTTCCTCGTAGGAGTCGCGTCTGAAGAGTTAGTGTGATTTTCGTGGCGTTAGGATAAACCGTCCCTCAATCTCGGTCGCGTAAAATCGCGACGACGGGTATAGCGTGCTCGCGCGAACGAGCGAGAACAAAGATCGCGTGCCGTCGCACGTTCTCTCCGTTCCGTTCCGGGAATCGTCGCGACAGTCTCATTGTAATTGCGCCGTTTACCTGCGTTCGCGAGTAATTGTATCGAGTATATCGAATTAGATACCGAATTACCGTATCCTCGCGCTATTTAAAGATTGACAACCCCGCGCTGCGAACGTCCACTAATTCGCTAAAATTGTATGAAGAGCGCGGGCTCTCGGGTAACGGCCACGTAGCCGCCAAAATTGTAATATCACAGACATCGATTAAATTAATTTCGAGACAAATCGAATTGTCATTTCTTGTCCTGCGAGATCCGCTCTGCCGTAAGGGCCGTCCTCGTCCTTCCTGCGTCCGAACCTCTGACCCTTCGCGAATCGCGTAACGTAGCTCGAAACTCGGTACGGGAATTCTCGATTCGTTTCTCTAAGTGTAGAAAACCGTCTCGCTTCGCGTGGTATCCTTCCATAGTCCTACGACTATGGAACGACTTCATTAAGACAACTCAGAAGTGGACGTAGAAATAGATAAATGAACGATGTTTTCTTTTCAACTCCTAGATTATATTAAGGTAATATGCACTTACCTCAGAGAGTGATTCATAATAAAATACTAGGTCCTCTTTAGCCTCGTAAATGTTATTCAGTTGCCTTCCTTGCATGGAGGTTTCAATTTTTTTTGTGCCATCGGTGCAGAGAATCTCATCGTCCTTACAGTTATATACAAGAAAGAATAAAATTCACAAAGAGACCTTACACGCATTATGCCTTACTAATGCCACGAAGAAAATAAAGGTTATTGACTTTTTTGCCGGCGAGGAGGAAAGGAAAAAGAAAATATTGGAGAAAACGATTCATAAATTTTTAACGTTAAACGTTTTCTTAAGAGAGCTAGTGAAATCCATCGATTTTGGAGGGAACACTGTTATAATGTGAGAGAAGTACTATCAGCTTCTATCGTACATTTGCCGGAAACGGAACATAAATAAAATATGATGCCGAGGTGATGTTGTACGCTACTACAAATTACCAATGCAGACGTTCTTCAACATCGGACGAGATGGATGCACTACGAAAGAACTACAGTACCTATAGTTCCGTCTTATATTGGACTGGACTCTGGCCATATGACCAAACTTTACTAACAAAGATTCAGAGAATAGCGCTTAACTTGCTTCTTTTCACGATTATAGTGATTCAGGTGATAAAAATTCAAGTTATAGTGCCATTTTTCTTTTACAAAAATGTACCTTTTTAGTTTAATGTAAGTAACAATACATTTCTGAAAGTGTCGCACCTAGAGCATAAATGAAAATGAAGTATTTCAAATTATTATAAGATATGACAATTCGTTTATAAAATGGATCATTGCCATTGTCGAGAGTAATTTTAATTTCTAAAAAATTTGTTTGGTGCAAAATAAGATATATAAATAAGAATTATTCTGTAGAATGTGGCTAATATGTGTCATCATGATATATGTTCTTTGATCGTAATGATTTTAAATAACACGTAGCTTCGTGAGGCACATCTAGTGCTGTAATTATTTCGTTATTACTTTGCTTTTTTAGCAAGTTATGAGGATCACCTTTATCTTGTTTTAATGGAATGCCGATGATATTTTGTATTGTATTTGAATATATCAGATAATTTTGTAGAATAAAGCATTAGAAAGCAGGGTCTAAACTTAATACTTACCAAGATATTTTCAACATAATAATCTTAACCCACATCTAACCAAAACTCGTTTAAAATGGCGGGATTCGCTGTAGTGGACCTAACAGTTGTTTTTACAAATATTTGGGAAACTGAAATCGAACGGCAGTAACAAGTGTAGAGAAAAATTGTTCAGAATTACATACCAACATGGCATACTTTAAGCCCATTTAAATCGGTGAAGAGTCCCCCTTTCTGAATATTTACTAATTTGTTTAATAGTGTCATACAATATTGAAAGTCTAGTAAAGACACAACATATTTTTCAGGTATTGACGCTAAATTATGCAGAAACGTCACTGACCAATGTAGTTACATCGTTATCATTTAGTTTCCCGTTATTTCTGTTTATTCTACGATACATTGGTTTTGTGATCAACTTTCCAGTAGTAAGTTTAAGAGCACGATGCTTTCGTTTTTGGCATCGAATAACAAAATCTTCATGTAATTAGTATGTCCGTCTAGCAGAACTTTTGGAACTATAGCGTTGTTTTTCATCCGACTTTAGATAAAATCTGTGTTTGAAAGTTTTGAGAAAGATTGGAAAACAATAAAAAATCCTGTCGAAATGGATATGTTAATGAAACACGTGGCACGGGCCAGACGATCGATCAAAGCATATCTAGGTAAAAATATGCGACACAGAGGTGTCTATGGTTTCTACAAAATACCACATACAGCACTGTCGAAAAAAGAGATTTAACGGAACTATTTGAAAAAAAGTTTTACCGTCTAGTAATAGCAGTCTCCGTCTTAAAATGATAGTATTAGATTACTATAGATATACTTTCGTACTAATAAATGTCCAAGTGATGTCAGAAATGGAACGCAGTTGTCGATACCTTTTATTTTATGAATTTCTCTACAGTTCTTTATGTGATTCTGTCTTGTTGCAGAAATACATTTTTCAGAAATCGATTAAGTAAATCATTTTCAGTAAATCCAACACTAAAAGCCATTTCGAATTCCAGCCGTGTCGTGTGGAATCGCAGCCTACACAATTGCAACAATACTGATTCCTACATTGCTGCAATCTAAACTCCAACTACATTATCTACGCATGTTTGGATTCTATTACAATGAGGGAAGCCAGCAGATTAATTTGATTAGCATTCACCTCGTATTGGTAAGCGTGATGGGTTTCTTCGCGATAGCAGGTACGGAATCGTCACTCGCTGTTTATTCCGCCTATTTTTGTGGACTGTTCGAAATCGCCAGGTATTCTTTAAACAATTTTTCCAAATTGTCCATTCATTCTGTGTTTTATTCCGCTTGAATCATACGAGCTCATAGTACTAACAGAAGGAGTCGTTGCAACACCGTGTACTCGTACTTATGATAGGCCTCGTCCAGACTGAAGAGAACTGTTCGCGAGCTACTCGCGAATAACTCGCATTCTATTTTGTGAAGGGCGCGCCCGTAGATCAAAAACAGTTGCCGACTTTATATCACTTTTGTCCTTACATTTTCTTGAACATCACATTTCATTGCTAGTGCTATATTGCTCCATGCATCTACTTTTGTTTTTAGTTTGTTCACCTCTTATTTTGCCTTTCACAGGCAAGAAAAAGCTTAATATAAATCAATTAAAATTGTAATTTTTACTCGTCATAGACAAAACGTAAACTAAACCCCATAGATAGAATGATTGCACCAAAAACTCTTGAAAACAATGTTACAGACACATTCAGACCTGGGTTGCCATATGCGTGTCCCACCAGGCCCCTAACCCTTCTGCCCCTCGCCAAGCTGCGCTGCTAAACCTGCCTTCGCTTCTCCCACTCTTCCGTCTGTGGGACCGGGTAGAGAAAATAACGAGTGCACTTTTGTTTCTTTCGCACTACGCGACGCCGCGGACGGCTTGGTTTGGATAATGTTGGGATTTGATGATGTAGATTTTCAATATTATATTATACATCAAAATAATACGATTTTTCATAAAAATCACGTCTTTTGACAATAATACAATAGTAATAATAATATTATCCTCTTTCAGTTACCGTATAGACAACGCAGTTAACAAGGTGGTGAACTCCGTCACATCGGAGCTAATAGATGTACAATCAGCTGTGGAATTACACCAGAGAGCTATTGAGTTGGTATCTACATTCAGATATTTTAGTAACAATGCTGCATATTACATTATGTTTTGATTACGTCTCTGATTTACCCCACATCCGTCGATGGTCAACACACTGGGACATTACAAATTCATGAATGGAGGCTGACTGGAAATCTTTCGAGCAACTTGTTGATATCATATTTAGTGGCTATCATATGCGCTATCGTCTCATTTGCTATTACTTTATATCGTGTAAGCATTATTAGAATTGGGTAAGAAGAACTCGAGTATTAATGGTGGTAAATTTCTAGACTTCCGTCGAGCGGAACATATGTAGTAATACAGTTTTTTTTATACGTGGCAGCTTCTTCTAGCAACTAATAATATGGAAGATGTGGAAAATCTGATCTTTTCTGCCAGTCTCGTTGCTCTGCATTTTATGATCATGTTCTTAAATAATTATAACGGGCAAAAACTGAGGGACACTAGTGTTGAAGTTTTTAATAAAACGTGAGTCCATATGTTCATTTAAGCGATGTACCTGCAACTACCGAGATAAGGTTCCGCTGAACTCGAGTCACTATTGTAAGTGGTAGAGGAAAAGTGGGTATGGGTAGTGGACATTTAACCGCCGATTACTGTATTGTCACTTTTTTTTTTTTTATTAAGCTATAAAACCCCACATGGCTGTGCATGCTAACATTACATTACGTAGGTAGCTTATAAACTAGGATTGAGACAATATAATTAACATTTTCGAATACATTATTAACACTAAAGATATAATCAATGAGACTTAAGAAACGAATGTATGAAAAATAGAGGACAAAGAAAGGGTCCGCACAAAAAGGAATCTATTGTATAGGGTGGAAAGAAACCTTTGCTGCAAAGTTTGCGAATCAAAGTGTCTCTATTATTGTCATAGAACGGACATTGCCATAGCACATGACTAGGATCCTGTACTAGACAACCACATGGACAACCCGTGTCAGCAGCAAGTCTAATCTTAAAAAGGGAAGCCCCTAGTTGAAAGTGTCCAGATCTAAGTCTATTAATCCAACAAATGAATTCTCTAGGGAGCCTCAGGTGTGTAAACCAAGGTTTAGGCCCAGGATGATAATAAGAGCTGAAAAATTTTTTGCCCTTGAACCCTGCTTCAGCAAGAATATAATTTTTGGTTAGCTCCCTAGCTTGCTTCCTAAAGCTGTGGGAAAAATCAGAGTAGGAAATCAAGATATTAGAAGAAGTAGCCAACAAGGATGCTTCTTTAGCTAATACGTCAACCTTCTCATTATGTGTGATTCCAATATGCGAAGGGATCCAAAACAGAAGCAATTTCTTGGATTCCGTGAAGTAGGAGTTTATCAAATTATGGATGTCAAGTAGAAAAGGATTGGATTTGGTATTGTCCGAGTAGTTACTTAGTGCTATTAAAGCACTCAGACAGTCAGAGTAGATGTACACATATTGATGGGAACAGTTAGAAGCAAACTCAATAGCGGTTTTAATTGCAATACATTCAGCAGAGAAGATAGTCATATTTTTGTGCAGACTTAGTAAGCGAGATTCATTTAGCTCAGGTGAAAAACATGCCGCACCAACAACTCCTAAGTCTTCATTTCTGCTTCCATCAGTAAAGATGGAAATAGAATTGGGAGGTCTATTGACAAGGTGTTCCAGAAAAATGTAGTTTGGATCTGCTGCTTCCTTCAGAAGGGGTCCAAACTCAGTATTTATCTCAACCACTGGATTGAGGAAAATGTATTTACAGATGTAAGGAGCAAAGTTATTTTCGGTTCTGAGCCAGACTCTGTGTTGAAGTAACTCCTCAATCTGTCCCGGAAGTAGGGATCGAGTTTTGTTTACTAAATTGAGCCATCCGGAGGATTCTATGAGTCTTTGTATTACGTTATAAAGAAGTGTACTTTTATTCGAGAGGTTTTTTATGAGGAGGTTATTACATAGGAAAATGGATCTATGTCGAAGTAAACAGAGCTTGGACTCCCCCAACAACACATTAGTCGGTGTGCTACTTCTGTAACCCATGGCAACACGAAGAGCTGCAAATTGAATTCTCTCTAATTTCAACCCAAGATTCTCATTTTTAGGAAAATAAATATTGGAACTATAATCAATGATCGAACGAATAAGGCTTTTATATAATATAAGTAGTGTAGATGGATCTGCTCCCCATCTTATGCCACATATATATTTTAAAATGTTAAGTCTATTAAAACATTTGTTACGTATATATTCAATGTGATTGATGAATTTCAGTTGATAATCAAAGAGAATGCACAAAAAACGAACCTGAGCACTTGACTTAATTCTATAATTATCAATTTTTATGGAACAAACACCTGGATAGATTCCCCTTTTGTTAAAATGAATTAAAACAGACTTTTCAGGAGATAGTGAAAGTCCCAGGGAGGAAAGATTTCCATTAATGACAGAAACTGCATTTTCTAGGGTTTTTTTCCAATATTCAGAGTAGAGACTTGGCAGGATATCGAGATGTCGTCTGCAAATTGAGAAATTTGGATGCAACTGTTTAGACCATTAACTATATTCCTGACATAAATATCGTAGAGAAAGGGGCTGAGTACTCCACCTTGAGGCAGGCCCTTAAATACCTTCCTCGTTACTGTATTTGTTGAGTTGATAATAAATGTAACATTACGTTCACATGTCAAGAATCCTACAAGATCAATAATATTATTAGGACAGCCCATATCATGCAGCTTTCGAAGAAGAATATCACTATTAACATTGTCAAAAGCTCCCTTGACATCAAGGAAGCATGACAGAACATCTTTGTTCATACTAAAGGCCTCCTCGATGGTCAGAGTTAATGCAGCCAGATTGTCGGAACAGGACCTTCCGGATCGAAAACCAGATTGAGACTGTGGGAGGAATTCAGAAGACTCCACCCACCATTGTAATCTTAGCTTGACCATTTTCTCCAGAATTTTACAAAGACAAGACGTAAGTGATATGGGACGAACATTGCCATCTTTTTTGTCAATAAAATATGTCAGACTATCCTTCCAGGAGGGAGGGAAAGAACTGTTCAGAAAGATTTCGTTCATAAGGTCAAGAAGGATAAGCTTAAATTTAAAAGGTAGCATGATAATAAATTTATATTCAATTTTATCAGGCCCTGGAGCTGCCTTCAGACTACAACCGTTAAGGGCAAAATTGAATTCACGTAGGTTGAATTCAGAATCAGGAAGCCGACTGTTTGTAATACTATCCGGAAAAGTCCGAGAAGTGATTGGAAATACGCTAACCCAGGGCGGACTAATCTTGTTGATAGCGTTTTGAATATTATTAATATGATCTGAGGATTTATTTTTGTTATTTTTGACACTAGCCCATTTGTTTTTTAAGATTCTACACGTATTCCAGACATGCGAAACATCTACTTGGAAATTGATACTTTCAGCGAACTCTCTAAAGTTGTCTTTCTTTCTTTTCCTGATGTATTGCCTAGCAATGGCCTTACGTTTTTTATATTCGATATAGTCATTTATACAGCTAGTGTAAGTCCATCTTTTAAAAGTAGCCTTTCTAAGGCGAATAAGTTTCGCACATTCCCCGTTCCACCAAGGTACAGGATTTCTATGTTGTACCGGATTCACCAGTTTAGGAGTGGGAGTACTTTCGACAACAGCATCGGAAATTAATTTGGTGAAAAAATTATATTTGCTGATAGTATCTAATGACTCGTAACAAGGTCCAAGAAAGTTATCATATGATTTTTCCAATAAAGATTGATATTGCATCCAGTCTGTTTTTTTGGAAGAGAGTCGACGGCGTTCTTTAATGAAATGCGTCTTTTCAACTCTGAGATTGAGGTTTAAAGGAAAATGGTCAGACCCCCAGGTATCATCAATAACATTAAGTTTGACAATATCAAAAATTTCAGGAGAACAAAGGGCAAGGTCTAAATTTGAAAATTTGTTCCTGTGTGTATCTATATGTGCGAGAGTGTAGTGATTAATTAGAATTAGATCACCATCAATTATGGAGTTGAAAAGCTTAGTACCATTAGAATCTATTGTGGAACAGTTCCAATGAATGCTGTGAGAGTTAAAATCACCAACAATAAGACACGGGCCATGAGAGCTTACTGTTGCAAAAAGCTGATCCCACTCCATCTGAGAGGTGTGTGTGCCGGGGACCCTATAACACGTCGTTAGTAGTAAAGACGGACTTACGCCATGAATTTTAATAGCCCCTACTTCCAAGTTGTTAGACATATTGCACAAACCTTGTATAGGACAATAATTAAGTGGTTTTCTTACCAAAAATATGAGTCCACCACCCGGTCTGTTGTTCCTATCAATTCTAAAGGAACGAAAGCCAGGAATATCGAATTTTTTGTTACTATTAAGCATAGTTTCTACACCAATAAATATGTGAACATCCTCAAGGAATTTTTTGGAGTTCTACATTGCAATTAGAAATGCCTCTGCAATTCCAAAAGACAACTTTGAGGTTAGTGTTAGTGCGAGAGCTCGAAATATTATTATTCATGAATAGTGTAGTGTAGATAAGCTTAAGTTTTCCTTGGAATGTGAGCGAGATCTTCGAGAGAGAGGGTCACATCGGAGTCGGTACCATGGTCTAGAGATGTGTTAGAGATGTCTCTTTCCTTATCTTCGGACCAGCTGTTGACGAGTTCCAACTTCTTGATGATTCTAGAGATTCTATTTTTAATAGATCTACTAGAGAGACTGGAGTAGGTTTCCCGAAGCATCTTCACAAGTTGAGATAGGTCATCAGTGAAGGAGTGGGCCAGTTGAATGATGTTTGAATTACCCTTGGCTTTTGATAGAAATTCTTTGTATTGATCGTATCGTAAAACATATGTGTCAGGATGTTGACTAAGAATATGCCTAATTGGATCCAATGCTTGGTCCAATTCATCCATTGTCTCAGAACTAATCAATTTACAAGAGTTATCAATTTTTTTCTTTTTCTTAGCTGGAACGACTGACCTTTTGGCTGAGATAGGATTTGAGAAGCTCGTATCAGATAACTCATTACCTGGAGTAATATTCAAAAAAGCAGTAGAGAGTTCTTTGTTAGGATCCTCCGAGATGTCGTGCGGAGTATTTGACGTGGTAGAGGAGAGAGGTCTTTTACTAAAGCCTTTGGTTAACCCAAGATTTTTAGTTTCACCAAGATCAGGAAAAGTTTCTTGCGAATCTTTTTGGCTGAATAATTGAGGAATGTTCATCGTGTCCACGTCAGGGTCCTCTTCATGAGTCAATAAGGAAGGAGCATTATTCTGTTGAATTGGATTATTGATAGAGGTCGGGCAGTGTTTAGCCACATGACCTTCCTTCTTACACAGGAAACAAGTTAGACTATCCGTTGAGATGAAAATCCAATACGAAGTATCCTCGAAGTTAACTTGTATTTTCTCCGTAAGTTTACTTACATCATCTGGATGGATGTAGATTTGTCGACGAAAACTGAGGATATGTGAGAAGCCTGGTTCAGAGAATCCCACTCTAATAAAGGACATGGGTGAAACTGTTCTAATTTCCATTTGTTTAAAAGAGTCTAATATCACTGAATGTGGGATACCAGGGCACACATTAGAAAGAATAATGCGTTTAGATTTCATGACACAAGGTCCAACAGATACTAGACGGTCTTTAATATTTATACAGTCAATTTTTGACGGGATCTCGGCTACTAGGGATTTCTCAGATAAGTATTTACATACTCTATTATTAGAGATTCTTGAGCCAAACCTTATATTTATAGGATTGGTGACCTTTGCCACTGCAAATATGTATTCTTTAATGGTGATGTCATCATGTGCGTCTAGAACTATGGCATATTCTTTCGAAGGAAAGCAAACTTTTTGCATTACACTGGCATATGTAGCTGCTACGGCATTCTTAACTTGCGGTACATTTTCTGTGGTCATGATTTCTGTGGGAGAGATTCCTGTACACAGGAATATATCTCTCGACAATTAGAATTTAGGAAAACAAACTCGCGATTTCAACCGTGACGAGCAACGGTATAAGGAAACACAACACTCACTGTATCCAATGGTAGATTATAACACGCGTACCTCGTGGATCAAAACAGACGTCTTGACTCTTTGAACGTCAACACGCGACTGATATTGTCACTTATGTCCTCAAAATTACTGACTTTCGGTTTAGCTCTAAGCGTTCAAATATCTTGAAAAATATGAATGATACGCAAAAATATTTTAACCAAATGCTGTAGTACATCAAGGACAATACACCACAATCTCATTTATTTGATCTTACTACAATCTCCGAACGTCCTGTGAAGGTCACATTAAGATTGAAATCCTTTACTAGGATAGTAAAAGTCGCTTTTTATAACTCTTTCATTCATGCTTCTACTAGAAATTGGAAAAATAATTTTAGAAAGTTTATATCAGTTATACTGGTGTTTCCGAAAATGTGGTACAAGCGGCTAGGTGGTGATTGTTTGCGAGTAAATAGAGTTTTGAAAATTCTGCGAATACGCGCGCTATTAAGTAGGAATCGGTTGATGCGTCTGCTCATGATCTGCCGGTTTTGCTTCCTAAAAATAGTAGTGCACGCAAACTGGACGGATTTTCAAACTCAATTTAACGAAATCGAGACATCA
The DNA here is from genome assembly GCA_913789915.3 of Sphecodes monilicornis. NCBI lineage: Eukaryota > Metazoa > Arthropoda > Insecta > Hymenoptera > Halictidae > Sphecodes > Sphecodes monilicornis. Next base: position 2,505,241 of record OU565291.1, on the reverse strand, counting down.
AACAAAAAAATGTTATTCTTTCTTCTTGACTTAATTTTACATGTAGAATCGCCACCCCGCCACTTATACCACGATTAGACGCGGGGATATCGTGCGGACGATTAAGGGTGGCATATGTACGGATCAGTGACGGATCAGGTAGTAGCAGGAACGTTGTATATTTGTCCATCTGGTGGCGAGCGTAGGAGACAGCCGCCACACACAATATCTTTTTATAACATGTTTTGAAAATGCGACAACATTTTATTTAATGTGTATTGTACAATTAAATGTTATTGTCACAATTAAATTTTTTAATATTTTCAATCTAAAATTCGTTCTTTACCTCTTTGTAAAGTAAGCATTATAATATCTAATCATAACATAACCTGGGCCCCTTGTACGCATAGCAACAATTATATGTAGAGATAGTATATAGTCAGTAATAAAATGTCACTTTTCAATCCAACAGATATAATTCATTGTGGTATTGTGTACCACTGAAGTCACAAAAAATATTGCTATTCGTCTTGATGAGAAGTGTAGACGAAATAATGTTTGATTTGGCTGGTTTATTCACTCCGTGTTACGAAGGTTTCTCAATGGTAATTCATGACGTTTATATTGTGGTGGACTAAAGTATTCGGACACCCTCCAAAAAGGAATATCTTCATTAATATTAGGAAAAAAAATGGAGTAAAAGAGTTAGTTGGTCAATATTGACAACAGAAGAACCAGCTCTAATGACCTTGACATATGTTACCAAGGTCATTTCAAGGTCATTTCAAGGTCATTTCAAGGTCATTGAAATCAGCGAGTTCTCTCCTCTTCCAAATAATTGCATATTTTTTATTATGTTATCTAGTAAACTAATCTTCCTGACGTCTAAAAAGACCCGTGTCATTTGGTCCAATTTTAAAACAGCTATTTCATTTTACAGGATGTGAAAATACTTTTGTCCATTTCTGTGCCTTATTAACAGTAATCCCCAGTTCCGTATTTAAGCAGTTTCTGTTTCAGATGATGAGCTCGTCTTTTTCATACTTTACTGTTCTTTATTCGACCCAGTAAAATAATTTGAAATGTGGACTACAAGCAGCAGTGATTAGTAAGTAATCAAACTTGTAAGAAATTATGAATATGAGATCATTTAATTTGAATATCGCAATTTCACATCAGGCAGCCGCTAGTACGCTATACGCGAATCTGAAATTTTAATCACGAATGCACTTGCCGATCTCCCTTCTGACTGAAGTTATTTTCTTATACAGGGTGTTTAGTCCAAAACAGGACATCTAAATATCTCCTCTACCTCTAAAAATACAAAAAATATTTCTAACGTAATCTAAATGGTTTCAAAAGACGAATTAGATGGAAGAATCGCTTTTTATAAATTGTAATTTTTTAATCGTTTTTTCAAGGTCACTCGTGTTTTGTTTTACATATATACACACATTTTTTGTTGTTGTATGTTATAGCAAACATTATTGTGCATTCATCCATGTTTAATAGCACGACCTTGAAATTACCGTGAACTCTAAACTTTGCTAATTAATGCAGAACTTACTTTCAGCAACATTTCAGATTTCAACGGTAACAGAAATTCGACCATGAACTTGAACTTGCGGACCAATCATTAAACGACTATATCCAAAAACAATTAACAAAAATAATTAAAAAATTTTTGGGATTGAGTTCGAATTCAACCTCAGGTCGCCGTCGATCTCGTCAAGAACGGTCGAGATGTATCGAGACTTCATTTCGAGTTTCACCTTCGGTCACACAGTTTTTCCGGGAACTCCGCGACGTTTTGCACGGTTGACCGTTCCAGGCATTGTCGGCACTCCCTATCCCCACAAAGTTAATGTTAGGCTGGCCAGTCAAGGCATTTTCTAAATTTTCGGAGGAGCGCGACGATCCCTGACGTCAATCTCTTCGAATCACGTTTTTCCAGGAAGCAATCGATTCTCATGCGGCATCTTAATTTCCGCGGCTGCTTCCCGTTACATTATTTTACAATCTTTAATTTCATCGTCTCAGAATTTGTCTTATTTTGTTACTTTCATTTACTCTTTTCATTTTTGTATATCTAGTTACAATAAGTTATACATTAAACCATCTAGTCAGTTAAAAATACAATCCACTTATAATTTCGTCATTCGCGTAATTGCGAGCGACCTTCATCTCCACCTTCAACCCTTCAGCAACACACACAGCGCTGTGCGATTCCGGTGACCCTCTGATACTTTCGGCCATTCTCAAGCGGAGTCCCAAACAAAAATAAAAGGATGAATGGTGTTCACTTTCAAAATAGATCAGATTGAAATTAATATGTACATACCTCAAAGATTAATTTAATGTCTAAAGAAGATCATGGAAGAAGCTTTACTGATTTTACTGTCTCAAACAGAAGGATGAGAAAGAAAATAATGGTTGTATTTTTCAAGTGATGTCGTGTCACTCGTGTAACAGTACTAATGTAACGTTTCCGAACGGAAGTCTATCATTTGCGCGAAATACGATAAATTTCTATGAAAAGGGTGCTAGCGCGAATAAAATATGACCGAGGTGAAGTCAGTTTCGAAAGAATTATAGTCTTTATTCTTCTGTGTCATGCGTGACTGTGCTCTGGCCCTACGATGAATCACTATTAGCAAAGATACAGATTAACTTTTTTTTGTATTAACTCTCTACCTCAAAGGGATCCAAGTAATGAAGCTTGATTTTAATTTAAATATAAATCTACTTTATTTTGACCAAATTAGCCGCCCGTTTATAGAAGAGACTACACTTGATGTAACTTTCTGATATTGTGTATTATTGATACTTTAGCAGAAGCACTTATTAAAAAACTTTTCAATCATAAATAAGACAATAACTTTATTACTCCATATCAAAATTTTTCATTCAAACATGCTTTGAACAATCGTGTACCTGCACAACGATGCATGCGTTTGGGATTGCTAATCCCTTTGTTCACACCTTCACGCGACCAATACTGTTAACATTACTAAATATATGTTTATATAAATATATATAGTAGTAATGGAACTAAGATGAAAAGAGGTACTTTCTCCACTTTGTTAACTTAATACGACTAATATTATGCATTTATATTGAAGTTCGATTTGCATTGTTTGAAAATAAATTTGAGATTAAATTAAAGCTAAGCATAAAATTTCGAATAATGCAATACAAAAATTTACAATAGGTAGAAATAGAAACATTACAAATATTTTACAATGTTAAATTTAAGTTCAATATAAGCTAGCGTAAGGTTGCTAACGTAAGGACATTTCTTTCCAATACGTTCTCTTTACGGCGAACGGGCAGAAAAGAGCCTCTTCGCGATCGCGTTCGCCGATGATTTTCGGATGTACTGAAAACTCATAATCTGACAATGTTGCGTACTTTAGACTTGACAACGCTGTAGAAGTTTGACCAGTCGAATCCGAGTCGAACTGGATCTCGTTCTCACGTTTTTGGGGTCACGTAACCCCATTGCCATTTTCGTGTGACATCCTGTATTACCAACTGGAACTAAAATAAACTGACAGCGTCCTTAGTGGTCGGAATTAAAATTAAAAATAGCTATAGTCACTGTCACTGCTGTCTCGCAAATAAATACAATATTGTTTTCTAAAATGCAAAAAGAAATTTACAACCAAAGACATCGGCAATTTAAATTATCTGGAAAAGTACTAAAGAAGTAACAAGTAAACAATTTTTAATTTTATTTTAAGACAATAAAATTTAAACAATTCACTCAAAAATGATTACAACAAATATATATTCATTACGATAATTATCAGTAGACAGAAATAATGTTTTAATAGATTTCAGTGGAACCTTCATTCCAATATCTCGTATGGTTCAAGAGATACAATAAAATGTCGCCTTTCTCGATCCGGCCCACTAGAGCTGAGCAATATTTAGATAAAAAATTATTTAAATTAACGATTCGAATAAAAAACACTTTATCTTTATTTATTATTAGAAGATTCGAATAAAAAATATTGACACCGGCTCAAGTATATCGGTGTGAAACCACTACACTACTAATTCAATTGTAAAACTTTTTCATCTTTTATAATTTTTTTATGGGACTTGCACCAACTTATTTGTAAAAATTTTTCGATTAAAGTGTTTAGTGTCATTTCAACCGGAAGAATGTCACAAATCAGTTGGCGCAAGTCCCATTAAAAAATTATGAAAAATAAAAAAGTTTTGCAATTGTATTAGTAGTGGTTTCAGACCGATATACGGGTCAATCGGTCCCCTTTATTTCACTACACAACCACGGCTATCGAGGCAGCCGGAACTCCAGGGCCTGGGCGTTTAGCGCTCGTCAAAAAATTATTTGACCGCACAGTGGTCAAAACGAGCTCGCTAGTCCGACAAAACTGTTTTTGCAATGTTTTAAGACCTAAAGCCATAGTAAAGTAGATCATTGGATTCGTCTTGACATCAGCTACAGCAACATGTAATAAAAAATACTTAGTGTTTTAGACTTATGGGATTTAAACAAATGAAATCTAGTCTAATGTCAGTCTAATGTACATTCGATAGCAAATGAATCGACGAAACTCTTACGAATCAGACGGGTAGGAATCAAAATCGCGTAGGAACTGTCGTTGTGTTGTCGAGAGACGAACTGATCGATCAGCTGATCGCGTCGATCCGCCGCGTCCGTCCCTCAGCGGCACCCGCGAGTCACGAGCTGCTCCATTCACCCTGGGCGCTCGCGCGGAACGAGGGGCATGGTGCGTCGAAGTTGATCGATAGCTTGTTGTCGATATTTATTTGTCGATATAGTAATCGTCATGCAAACGTAAATTCTGTAAACTGATACATGTGAATACTTAGTGTAATATGCACAATGCTGAATAAAATGAAATAAAATGTCTAACACTTAGTGGCATTTAAATAAATAAGGGGACCATTTTTTTTATCAAAAAAGTTAATTCTTTTTATTGAGATTTATAGATAACTGAGTAAGTGATTAACGTTTGTTGGAAACATATTTTTGCCAGATTATCCGAAATGTTCAAAACATCCCCAGAGGGCTTCTTTTAGGCCGCTGGTGATGGGCACAATGCCCTATTGTGCTGAAGTGCACTGATTACTTTATTGCTGGATATACCGACGGCAATGATTTCAGGTCTCTAATCTCCTAGGTGCGAAGACCCAGTTTTAATAACGGCGCATCGTCCGCGTCCATTTAAAGAATGGACATTGACTTGCACTAAAAAGATTATTTCGTATATGAAAAATTAAATGACTTAATTATAAAAATAACAGTGCAACTAAGCTGAAGGAAAGGCACGTATTTTAAGGTACAGCAATCATATTAATAAAAGAATTTTAATTACTTTTTGATCTCCTCTTCTTTGTAATAATAATAATTTAAAGCTCAAAACTGTAAAATACATGAAGAAAATGATTTAAAATAAAAAAAATAAATATAATTCATTGTCAAATTTGGAAAAAAGAATTAATAATTGTATATTTAATATTAACATATAATAACAGACCCGTAGCAACTTGTAACGAATATGGAGCCTCGCATGACAACTGTCATCAAAATTTTTTCTTGACAGTCTTTTGCATATTTTTTGTCGGTCTTTTGAAAATTGTATTTCATAGCAGAAGGTTCAACGAAACCAACAACTGTTTATATGAATCAATTCCAAGATAAAAATAGCGTTAAATAGGTATTTCAATTTTCAACATCAATTATTATTTTGTTTACTATCAATAAGTAAAAGTTTATTTATATGAATCGAAAAAGCATTCAGCTTTAAAATGAGTATAGAAACACGGATCCTTATATTTAAACAGAGATTAAATATTCAGGTTGAATTAATCATGTATTAACTCGTTTCGTTTACTTTTCCAAAATTGTGACAATAACGTGGAAAATAGCCGAAATACGCGCTGCTCATTACAAGACAGTAAAAATTGACAACTATGCGACGAATATTCTCGGATATTCGTTACCTCCGGTACGATTCCTTCGATACCTTAAATTCAATATAATTCCTAAATTCACCACTCTAAATCGTAGAGGGCATACAAAAAACCCCTGATTTTTTATACAGTCGGTATTTCAGAACATGTGTCACGAAGTCCCATAAGATGTTAGGTCTATCCTATATCTGGTCGGTGGCTTAACCAAAGCTTCGTGCGCCATTACCGTCCATTAGAAACTGCCACAGACTACAGACAGAGAGTACTGAGAGTGCTCACGCCCGGGTTTTGCCCGTGCCCATTATACTGCTGCCCCCTAGCACCGACGAGATACTGTTAAAGACATCCAGCCCCCGTGTATTCGGTTGCGCCGAAAAGTGGGCTCTGATGGGCTCTCAAACCGGTCGGTAACGGGTCCGATGGCATCGCCGGTGGTTTCGTGGAATGGATAAAGTAGATTTATGAAGTTCCACGGTGCTAAAAGTTCCGCGCTCTCTACCTACATAGAGCATTTGCTCGTCAACTGCGCACGACTGCATGAGTGGCGTAGAGGTAAATGGATGTAATACCTTAGGTAATAAATAAATGAAGACTGTCATTATCCATTCTGTGATTTCTTGAAAAATAATTACATATTATTGTATAATTTCATTAAATTCTTATCGCCTACTTATTTTCCTTATTGTTCAGCATTGGAATCACTGTTTTATAATCGATAGCCTGTAGATGTAGGAATTTATAAAATATCAGAATTTACACTTAATTTAATTAATGGGATATTTATAAAATAATTGTTCTTAAAGAAAAAATATTCTGTAATAATTATAGAATAAAAAGGAAGAATAAATACAATCTACAAGAAACGATCAAATTCAATCGTTCTTATCGAGATCCTTAGTAGAAAGCAGAAACGTAATTTTTATTACTTATTTTTCCGATAATACCACTTCTAATGCTCGACAGCACTGTCTGCAATTATTAAATGCAATTATTTTGATCAGAGAAATATTACATATATGATGGTAAAAGTCTCCTAAAAGATTAACTAAAAATGAAAAAGTGTCATCATTGCATTACCGTTGCCTCACCGATGTTATGTACCTGACCTGTACATAATGACCATACACCTGTATATGATCCGAATTATATCGTGTTTGGTATCATTTTAATCAGAACAATGCCACAAATCTATTAGCAAAAGTCTCATAAAAAAATAAGTAATAATAAAAAAGCTATTCCTTGGTAATACATTGTGAGGACGTGCGAGCCTTTGAACTGTGCCGCCGACTGCGACTCTCCGCGTCTCTTTCTTTTCCATACGCTATCCTTCCTCGCGCCCGAAACTTTAATTGTCTATTACACAAGTAAATATCATCGGAATTATATCACATTTAGTATGATTTGTATTAGAAAAATGCCACAAATATGGTCATCGAAGTTCCATAAAAAAATAATGAAAAATAAAGAAGTTGGAAATTCTCTCTCGAGCTCGGCTATCCTTCTCTACGTTCGGCAAACCTCAGACAATGATATTCCTCGCGTATAAACTAGGACTGTTACTTTTCCGAAGCTTCGACTCTTCGAAGCTTCGAAGGATTCGAAGGAACGAAGGGAACTTCGAAGGTGATGAAAATGGAAGTTTCGGACCGTCGAACCTTCGAACCTTTGATTCGTTTCCAGTTAACGGATAAAAGAAATAAATTTTATAATTTGTTTCTATGTTCATTATTTGAATTATTTCAATTATTTATTGTTAAAATAATGGTTTAAAAGAATAAATTTTCATATTTTGTTTCTATATACATTATGTGAATTATTTCAATAATTCATTGTTAAAATAATTATTTAAAGAATGTACAAGTATTTACATAACGAATATAGAAACACATTTCTATAGATTATAAAAACTGTAGATTATAAATTTTTATACTCTATAGAAACGTGTTCCTATATTAAATATGTAAATACGTGTACATTGTCTAAACAATTATTTGAACAATAAATTATCGAAATAATTCAAATAATGAACATAGAAACAAATTGTAAAAATTTATTTATTTAATCAATTATTTTAACAATAAATAATTGAAATAACAATTCAAATAATGAATATAGAAACAAATTATAAAATTTATTTATTTAAACAATTATTTTAACAATGTGCTATCGAAAGAAAAATTCAAATTATTATACTACAAACGTCCCTGCGCAGATCCGTGTTGTGGACCATTATCGATGAAATACTGTACATGGTAAAGTTGTGTGGCTTCGTGTAAGAATTACAGATGTGAAGACAGATTTCAAATATCACCTGTTGTTGCAAGAATACATTAAATATCATTCATTATTCACACGCTATTGTAATTTTTCAAGCATTTCCAGTGCTCTGACAAAAAATGTTTCTGATAAAAATTACTCGGTAGTCACTCTTCTATAAATTTCAATATAAAAAATTAAATGTAAAACGCCCCGCCCCAGAATTACGACCAGCCTAGGCGTCACGTTGACGCACCAGACCCCGGAAGGCGAAGCTCGAAACAAGGTGGAAGCCGAAGAACTCGGGAGGGCAGAATACTTTGACATTGCTTGCGAAAGCATCGACGAACTCCGAGCGAAATTATTTGTATTGATACGCACTTTTACGGTAGTTTTGGACACGTACGATCTGAGTTCTAAGACATCTGCATGCCTTACATAAAACAATTTTTTTTATTCGATAAAATTGTAAGGTCTCCTTGATTTTCTAATCGTCACTATATATTTTTTACTTAATAATGTTATTGCTGACGTCGGGCTGAATTCAACGACTACAATAGTTGTGAACAGCTAATTCTTCGATTCGGACCATTGTGCGACGCGCGACGCGGCGAAAATCGAGCAGTCGAACGCGAAGGTTTAAAAGTAGGACTCTCCGCGTCTCTTTCTTTCCCATACGCTGTCCTTCCTTGCACCCGAACCTTTCGCTGTTCATTACACGAGTAAATATCATCGGAATTACATCATATTTCGTATCATTTTCATCAGAAAAATGCTACAAGTATGTTTGTGAAAATCCGATAAAAAAATAATGAAAAATAAAGAAGTATTGTTGTTGGATTAGTAGTGGTCTCACACCGATATACCCGACCCGTATTGTGTTATACTCCTCGGCGACCGAGGCCCTCGAGCTTTACTCCGTCCTTTTCTCCGTTCGGCATGGGATCGCGGAACAGTCTCTCTTGAACGCTGAATGTCTTATTTTATATCTAATATAATCTTATTTTATTTGTCAAAATTTAACTTCCTATTTAAAATATTTTTTTATAATTAAATTTGGAATATTTTCTCTTTAAAGGACCTACCTAGAGCAGTCCCGTTTTAATGGTTTTCGGCCAATCACCCGTATTTAATTGCATGCAAAAATATTGAAAAAATCTGACGAATTGCGATTATCGACATATATATTTAAGAATTTTTGCCGATTTTTCGGTTGAAAATCTTATTTACAAAAAAGGAAAACATAAGAATTCGAAAATTCCAGGTTTCTTTGGAAATTGACAAAGGACATCGAACAAATTTTTACGGTAGCAACATATCCAGAAAGAACTTCGATTTATGAGAGTTCACAGTTTATTCGATCCCTGCTCTGGTTATTGGGCGATACATTGTAACGCGTGTGCCAATCTTTGACTGCTCGGTCTTCGCTATAGTATTCGAACGCGGCTCAGAAAATTATTCGAAGTCGAATAAAACGTCGAACAAAGGTACAGATGAAAATGATAACTTTATTCACCGCTAACGATGAATAAAAAAATTATCTTTATTCGCCGAATAAATTTTCATCGAATAAAACTTTATTCGACGCGTGTCGAATACAGATAACCATAATCATTTCTTTTGTCGCGTGACAAATAATGTTTTTATTTTTTAATCGCTGTTTGCATCGATGCTCCTACAATTATATTATATGTATTATATTAATTTATCCTCGCGAGTCTCTTTCGAACTCTATATTATTCGATATAGTATGTCAAATAAACGTTAATCTGTTTTTCAACATATGTATGTTTCCAGAGATCGATTCTTAGAACAATTATTATTAAAAAGTGTAAGGAAATAATGTTTGTTTATGAAATATTTTTAAATTACAAAGTGAGGTATTTCGTATGAATTCAGAGGTAGGAATTATTGAATATTGATTTTCCTAAATACGCTTTCATACTTTCTTACGTACAAAATTTCTAGGATTTTTTGTCTTTGATATTAATTTTACTTTTAGTATTTTAAGCCTTAAAAACCAACACCAAAATGTTTGTTCGAGAATGTAACATCTGATCTCATTGCTGTCTGCCGTCTCACCGTCTCAAGAATCTCCTCAGAGGCCTTCTGCACCGACGAAATATCGTCGGTGGCCTTCTGTTTCTTACTCCAGCCAAAATATATCCTAGAGGGCGTAAGAGAACGCTTGAATTATTCGGGCACACGAACTCCCGTAAGGCTGGCTGTCTTTAACAGTATCTCGTCGGTGCCTAAATCTAGCCTGGCACAGAACCCAACTCCACTTTTTACCCCCTCTAACGACCGAATCGGAACTAACCTTTAGCCTGGACCAAAACCCAACTCCACTTTTTACCCCCTCTAACGACCGATTCGGAACTAACTTTTAGTCGGGATCAAAACCTACTTATGGGTATTGTCATCGTCAACAATATCTTCAATTTTTCACATTTTTAGCTACGGTTACTATTAACAAAATGGATATCTCTGTTACTAATAATGAAAGATAAAATCTAATTTTTCCGATGAACATCGGTACACGTATTACAACCAACTGTTACGAAATCTACTTCCAAATCGCCGATGGGTTCGCGCGTAGCGTCCCTGACTACGGAACCGATGAAAACTTCCTTGACATGGTTCGAGACTATTGGGAGGACAGATTTTTTTTATTTCATGAATAAAATTTGTTTCCATCTTTTCTGGTTAGCACAACCATAGTATTTTTACTACATAATTTTAACAATATTTTTTAACTATTCTGAAATAGTTTTACGCGAAAATATTGTAGCTTACTCTTCATTAGATCGTTCTTTATGGGACTGCATTACAGCTCTGTTCAGCAATCGTTTAAAATTCAATATCATGCATAGTTCCCCGATATTTAAAAAGGAACAGGTTTTTGCAACAATTATTGAAAAACCAAAAGCGTTTCCACATTTCTGGCCTTTAGTACGTCGCGCAGTGCTCTGAACTCTTGACACCCCGTTTTTGTGGCCAAAATTATTTTAGCATTATTTCAAGAGTTAATATCATAGTGCTGTAGATCGTTGAATTCGTCTTGGCGTCAGCTGTATGATTATGAAATAAAAAATATATATTGACTTCTACAAGGTATGGGTGTTCTTCATATTTTATGAAAAAAAATGTTGTTCAAATTTTTTATATTGAAGTTTATAAAAGACTGAATTCTGATTAACTTTTGTTCAAGCCATTTTCTTGCCACATCATCGCATATAACTAAAAAATTGTGGACAATGCTTCTCGAATGTAGTTTCTTGTTGGCTTGCATTAAAAAGACGAACATACTACATTTTTCAACATGACCGAGCTCCAATCGGCATCGGCTCGTCGATGAGCCAATACTAATGCAATTCCAAAACATTTATATTTTCAATTATTTTTCCACGAACCTTTTACCGATGCATTCGTTACGTTTTTCTGATTAAGACAAGACTAAACATGACATAATTTGATACATGTTTGCGAGCGTAATGAGCGACAATAAGTTTTCAAAGTCTACATTCACATGGGTAAACATGAACTGAATTATGTCATGTTTGGAATCATTTTAATTAGAAAATTTCCACGAGTGTACTAGACAAAGTTTCGCGGAAAAATAATAAGAAACAAGAAAGTTTTGTTAATGCATTAGTATTGGCCCACCGATATACCTGACCCGCATTATATTACAATCTCTCGGCCGAGCCGAGAAGCGGTGTTTTGTGCCAACGCTGCATACGTTCTCCAAAAATGAACTTTCATCTTGAGAAACTGCTTTTCGGCGATGCAGTGGCTAAAAGCGCGCAATTATGCCAGCTTATTTAAATGTTATTTATTATTTATCAGTACATTTATTCTGTATAAATTATTTTATGTATCCTTTTAATGTTATGGCCCGTTGTCTCTGCTGGTCGCGATAAAACACCAGCAGACTGTGTACGACTAAATAACCCTATTTATACCTCGAGAACAATATTGCTAATCACCATTTCCGATAATTCACTGACTCTTCTAATTATGAAGGTGACAAACGGCATAGGCAACGGGCCATAACAGCGGTGCACTCGACTCGCCTCTACCTGAAACGGAGGCACACGGCGTACTTTACCAGCTCATTGTGACGCCAATTTTTATGGCTCCATCTTTTTCAAGGGCTCATTTTAAATGGGAATCTTCAGGGAATATAACCATATTTTTTCAAAATTTAAATCATTGGCACCTTATCAAAAAAAAATGTAGGAAAAGAATTTGTTTAAATTTTTTGACGTTATAAAGTTGATTTCCGAGGTTGAAAAAATTATTATATAAAATTATAAGTAAGACCTGTTTTCGCCAAAATGGGCAAAAATTGAAAACTCTGAAGGCCTGCCATTTCTAAAAAATTCGAAACCGGCAAAATGATGACTATCACCCCCCCCCCCCCTAATTTCACATGGACTACGACATATTTCATTTGGAACAAAATCGGCGATGGTGCCTGCAAAAAGTGATCGATTTGGCATGGAATGACCCCTTCATAGTATGTAATATACTATGAACAGAAGGCTAACATTAAAAGGATACATAAAATAATTTATACAGAAGAAATGTACTGATAAATAATAAATAACATTTAAATAAGTTGGCATAATTGCACGCTTTTAGCCACTGCATCGCCGTTACGCCTCGCCGTGTCCCGACGAACGACCGCGCTAGTAGAAAAGCAGTTTCTCAAGATGAAAGTTCATTTTTGGAGAACGTATGCAGAATTGGCACAAAACACCGCTTCTCGGCTGCGTGGGACTGCTGCTGAGTGACATGCCCCCTTCCCCCCTGTAAGGGCTGTGAAGCTCGACCGCTCGACTCGGCCGAGAGATTGTAATATAATGCGGGTCAGGTATATCGGTGGGCCAATACTAATGCATTAACAAAACTTTCTTGTTTCTTATTATTTTTCCGCGAAACTTTGTCTAGTACACTCGTGGAAATTTTCTAATTAAAATGATTCCAAACATGACATAATTCGGTTCATGTTTACCCATGTGAATGTAGACTTTGAAAACTTATTGTCGCTCATTACGCTTGCAAACATGTGTCAAATTATGTCATGTTTAGTCTTGTCTTAATCAGAAAAACGTAACGAATGCATCGGTAAAAGGTTCGTGGAAAAATAATTGAAAATATAAATGTTTTGGAATTGCATTAGTATTGGCTCATCGACGAGCCGATGCCGATTGGAGCTCGGTCAGCGTGCTCGAGGCTGGCGACCAACAAAATCGTTGCAGTGATAGGGACACTGCTACAGTCCCATTTCGCAGGTTACAATGTTTTACAACTCAATGAATACTATCCCTGGTGTAAAGAACATTGGTTTTCCCAAGTCTGCCAAAGAAGGACAATTTAACCAAATACCTAAATAATCGGACTCCGTGCCTTTCGCTGGCTTGCCCTGGTAGCAAACTCGGGGCGTCCCGGAATGATTCAATAGAATTTTAAGGAGAATTCTATGATACCTCTGCAAGCGTAGAGTACCATAAAAATATATTTGCGTATAGGACACAGCTGGATCTGCTGGGCACCACAATGACAGTGGTCTGGAGACCCCGTTTTCGTGGCCAAAATTCAATTATTCAACTTTAATATATTGAAAAAATTTGTTTCTCTATAAAGGAACAACCCTTCGAAATTTCCAAATCCAAAATATTACTCATTTTAGATAATTCTGTGATGAGATACAGCGTTCCAAAGACAAAGTCAGAAAATTCGAAGTAAAATGAAACGTTTTCGATTTCAATCATAGAATATCAGAAAACAGATTTTAATGTTGTTTTTATATGCATTTCAAATATTCAATTCAGTTTTAAGCATTGTTTAGTCCATACACGAATAGCGAAAATTATCCCTAGTAGCACAAAAATATTGGATAAATCTTTTTCAAATATTGAAAAAATATTTTTTAAGCCACACTTTTTCATATGAAAAAAATATTGGATCTGAATATTGTATACGTGTACAAGGAATATTAAGTAATGCAGTCCCATAAAGAAGGATCTAATCAAGAGTAAGCTACAATATTTTCGCGTAAAACTATTTCAGAATAGTTAAAAAATATTGTTAAAATTATGTAGTAAAAATACTATGGTTGTTCTAACCAGAAAAGATGGAAACAAATTTTATTCATGAAATAAAAAAAATCTGTCCTCCCAATAGTCTCGAACCATGCCAAGAAAGTTTTCATCGGTTCCGTAGTTAGGGACGCTACGCGCGAACCCATCGGCGATGTTGGAAATAGATTCGTAACATTTGGTTGTAATAGACACAGCCTTAAGACTACTACAGACATTGCATCTTATGGACTTTTCTGTCTAGGCCTCGGGGGGCCACAGTGGCCCCCGTACCATTTCGGTGTCGCGCTCAATGTTACCGATAGTTAACGAATTTAAGCGTATTAGCAAGAACTGTATATTCTATATACTTGATTTTTACTACCTCTTCTTAATATTGTTTGGAGGCTACAATTATATATGGCGCGTATATTTGAACAGTGGAGATGAAGTATTTAGTATGATACTTATGAAATATAGTACTACAGTGTACAACGCAGATTAATAAAGTGATGGTCATACATATTTTTCGCATACTTATTTTATTTTTATGTATTTGACTATTTTTATTAATTACAAAATTACAAAAGATTTATTTGAAAAAATTTCATTTGTATAGTTTTTCATTTTGATGTAAATAATATTAGGATTGCTGAAAAGGTGGACTGTATAATACACTCCAACGGCTTTTCAACGGTGGCTCGAATATGAGGAGGTAGGAGTTTTTGAGAGAAAGTAAATTGTTGTACAGCGAGGTTATATTGATAGTGACCCACCTAATGGTGGGCCGTTTATTGAATCAAAATAATCCCCTTTGGTGGACGGCGGTTTGCAGGTCCTCCGTCTCCTCCGGTGGTCCCTTGGACGTCTCGCGACGTTGGCGTCTGAAATTAATACTAACGACCGAAGGTGTGAGACCACCTATTCGATACGATACGTATCCGTTCGTGACGCTGTTTCCCGTACGCTCCTGACGGCGATAATCGCTATCGAGGGAGGGGGAATACAGCCAAACTGCTCAGAACGCAGAGTTAGTGGACTGTATAATTTTTGACGAATCTCGATAATCGAGAATCCGTCCGCTCGCACTAGCATAGTCACGGTTAAACCGATTCCACTGCGTGGGCGTCAGCGTAAGGGTGGCGGTTAATCTTACAGGGAGGTTGTAAGGCTCCAAGTTCGATAAGCCAGCCGAATTAACCCGTGCATCAACAACCTTGATTCAAAGCTCGCGAGTGACTCAATACGTCACGCGGCTATAGAAATCTCGGTGGAAGACGTGGTCCAACTCACCACTTACTTGCACAAAAGCGACTATATATAGAGATATATAGAGGGGGTGTATTGTAAGCGTGTTCAGACCAGTCACTGTCCCCACTCTCAATACTATCTCCGTCGTAATGACGACGGCGTATATGGCAGGTGTGACTATATTGGTTGAACCAGATCAAGCCTGCCTAGCTGTGCCGCGCTCGCTCACCCAGAGGAGGGGGGGACAGACCAGCCCTTACCTGCGAGACCTGTGGTTGGACCAGCCAATTCCGACACCGAATAATATGCGAATCCCGTAGGAAAGGCAAGGGCAGGTAAGGGAAATTGACCTTCACAATCCGAGTCTCGGTATCTGCTGCGCTGGGACGTCAAAGCGTATGCCAGGGCAAATTGCAAGAACGGAGCTCGGAAAGAGTGTCCTCCGTGTTACACGGGTGGCCGTACGGAATCGGAAAACACGATTCCCGGCGAACAGTGAATTCGGGGAAAGAACACGAAACTCGCGTCAATCACACCGAAATACACTTGTGGTGCGTTGGAGCAGTAGCCACGTTAGATATGTCTAAGCAGCTATCGCCACCGTGCACGATTATGTCTGTACGAATCTCGGAAGTTCCAGAGATCGATTTATTTATATCGCTATTGTTTTATGGCTCTCTTACAGCGTGTGGAACGATCTCGTAATCGAGATCGGTTCCGTTCGCACAGTCGTGCCAAAGCTCGCCGTCAAATACTCGTTACAAGCATCCGACAGCTCGACTGGAGAGTGGATTACGAATTAATTGTTACAAAAAAACTCAGTTAATCCAGAGTTTAAAAACTCTTGGGAGGGCTTGATTCTCTGCTAGCGAGAAGAACGGTCTCGTAACGAACTCCGTTCTGGTCGCACAGTCGTGCCAAAGCTCGCCGTCAAATACTTGTAACAAGTATCCAACAGCTCGACTGGAGAAGTTTTACCGCTGCGAAGACTCGTATGACAAGTGATCGCTAGCGCGCCTCAATAGCAAGTGATCGCCTGCACGATTCGTGAGCGAGTCACTCCTCGCACGTCTCGTGAGCAAGTGTCGACGTGAACTCGGTGCGGCAACGAAGCGTCGCGAGAGGATCAGCGGACCCGCTACGCGGCGCTGTCTGTCTCTTACTCGCCTGTCTCTGTTCAACGTACGTCTGTTTGTTGTTCTCTTTGTCTCTCTATACCTTCGCGACACGAGTTTGATTTGAACGTTTTGCACGTTGATCTACCGATCGCCGTGTTTATCGGCTGACATTAGCTGGTAGCCAGAAAGTCACGCCGTTTTTACTTGAAATATTGTTGGTTATTTGGCTCCTCGGAAGTATAACATCGAGGAGGTCACCAACGAATATATATTGCGATAATCGCGAAATTCAAGCACGTTTCAAACTAACGCGATATTTAAACAAGGATGTTATTTCTATGCAGTTATCCGACGTGTACGTAATTTATTACTTGCATTGTTATTTTTTTAGCAAACCCCGTACAGCTTTATGGTGTTTACTTTGATTGTTTCTACGTTCATACAAATTTTATTTGAATCGTAATACTTTTATAAATGTTGATAAATAATTGAGATCTAAATTTACTCACATAGACTACATTTTTAAGCACTATATTAAATTACGATGTACGGTTTTCAATTGTAAGTTAAAATATCAGTTACTAAATTGATATTTTTTGTAATTAAAACTTATGAAGCTACTGAAACTGTATTTAAGATATGATGATCATAGCAAATACGTTATAAAGTGATACATATGTGTATACTGTTCTTTTATTTTACCATAATAAAGTTCTTTTATCGTTTTTGGTTTTGCTTTTATTGCAAAATACATTTTATGAAACTGTTTCAGTATTTCTTTACTGATAATGATGAAAAAGCTAAAACTATACTTAAAGATGTATGATTGTCTTACGAATTCCAGAATTATTTTGAAATCTATACAGAATTGGTGTAAGAACCAATGCAGAAATCATAACAGCAATTAGAACACTTAAAAATGTTTGTTTCACAAATTGATGTCATAACTGTTTAAATTTTTTTCTTTAATCGTATATTTGTCTTTCCCGCAATAATTGTACATCCTCTTCGCAATAGTTCTGTCTTTCTCGCAACTCCCTTACGTTTCTCGCGACAATGTTTTATTTCTCACAATGCAACGGTCTCGCGGATTTAATTAAATCTTTAAAGGTATCGTGAACGACGCGAAGTGTATAGCAGTGCAGTATGTAAGACTATAGATTTTCCGTACGGACGCGTGCTTATACAATTCGGCTCGAGAGGTTGTTCTAAGCGCAAAGTTATCGGCCAAACGTTCCGGCGGGTGCGGGAGTAGTCAACAGAATGACTGCTCGGAGTCATCTCCTGTTCCTCGGTGTCAAGAGTCCCAGGGCCAAGGGTTGACGGGGGGGGGGGGGGGGGGGCGATGGTCAACGTGCAGGCAGCCGTCGGTCGTCCCGCGCTGAGGGTCCGTTCTTCGGACCGCATCCCCGTTGCACGCGTTCTATCCTTGCTGGATACGCGTCGTCTTACAAGTATATTTTAAATAGTGACAGTATTTTGGAAAATGGACCGACAGGTAAGTAAAACACATCTTAGAAAATGCTATTACAGAAACTGTGGCGTTACAAATAGAAATACCATTAGATAATGTTTTAGATGTTTTATTTTTAATCGGACTAAGAGTTCGAGCGATTGTTTCTGATCAAGGAACAAATTTCCAAAGCATATCTGAAGAAAGAGTATCGGCGCGAGTACCCTATTTTCTTAGACACGGCCACAAAATTTTTTACCTCTTTGATTATTTACATTTATTTAAGAGCGTCAGGAATAATCTATTAAAACATGATTTTTTAATTAATGGCTCTCGCGTTTCCTGGTGCGATGTTGTTTCGTTATGGAACCTTGAAAATTCTAAATTAACCAGAGCTGCTTACTGTTTATCAGAAAAACATGTAAGGCCAAGTATTTTCGACCGAATGAAATGTAAGCTAGCTCTCCAAGTTTTTAGTAAACGCGTTTCTTCAGCTATGCTCACAGCATGTACAATTGGAGCCGTTAATTCGAGTACCATGCAAGACACGGCAATCTATTTCGAAATCTTAAATGATTTGTTTGACAATTTAAATAGTAAAGTTGTACGTGACCCTAATTCAAACAAGCGTGCTTTATCTGCTTCTACAGATTATATTGCAAATAATCTGGAGAAGCAGTTATACGATATAGAAAATTGGAAAGTAATTACTCCACATGGACACAAAGAGCCACCTTATTTTGTGGGGTTAATCTGTAGGTGCTACCGTGCAATTGTGGCGCGATTTATAAAACGTGGGCGTCCCGCTTTTGTTAACGTCCCGTTTAAATTCTGACGTAATAGAGAAATCTTTTCTATTTTGAGAATGCATGGTGGCACCTACAATCGAAACCCTTCTGCAAAAGCAGTACGTCAAGCTTTTCGAAAAAGTGCATTCATGAATTTAAATTATAGTTCACCGTATGCAAATAATGAATGCGACGATGGCGTAATGCTTTTGCAGGAGGCAGTTATCTTAGCCGAACATGAGCAAGCCTCTGTAGATTTGGATGCCGCAGAAGTAGTATTAGAAGATGAGGGGGATGAAGAACATACAGATATCACAATCAGTGCATCTCTATGTTCTCCATCCACATGTACTTTAGAAGCGTGTGCAATAGAGTATTTCGCTGGATACGTTGCGAAGAAATGTACAGAGAAAAGTAAATGTCCCGCGTGTTTAGTTTTCTTTGTAGATTTTAGTAATCATTTAACTCGCGATGAACAATTATTAATCTCCTTTCGTTCATATTTGTTGGACGAAAATATTCACTTTGGGAACTTAGTAGTTCCTACAAGTGAATTTTCGAAATTATTTTCGTTAATTAACACAACATTTGATAAATACTACCCTTGCATGCGGTGCGAAACACAGATTCTAGACAAATTATTTAGGATCATTGTTAAAACAGTCGAGCCCAATTATCCCAATTGGTTTGTCGATAATGATTGTGCCGAGCATCGCAAGGCGATGGTGTATTTCTTTATGCAAGTAAAAATTCATAAAGTTACGCTATGGCTGGGACAAAATTTACGTTTTCAGTCCAATCAAAGATCTGTGGCTCGACTGCTGTTGAAACTCTAGCTATTAGGAAACGGAGATGAAGAGGTAAATACAGTGTAGAGAATGTAGATAACAAGAATTATAATGTAACGAAGAATATACATAAAAAGGGTATGAAAGATGATACAGTGGTATGATGAACGGATGATACAAACCGTGAAGCTCACAGTTTGGATGAATAGATGACTTCTGGTGAAGCTCACGAGAATTGCAGTGGAAACGATGTAAATGTGTGCCGCGCACAAAAGGAAAACAGAACAGCGAAGTGATCAAGCGATCGAGACAGTTGGAAGCGACGAGAGCGAGCGCGGTTTCGGCGCGCCTATTTATACTTGTCCGGGACCATCGGTTAGGAAGGATTGAGGAGTGGGATTTTTGAAATTGCAAGGATCCGCCAGCACCTAACGTTCGTTGGCAATCGGGGCATTGCCCTAACGACCGGTGCGGCGAGGGAGACAATGGAAGATAGGCGTTGGATTTAAAATATGGAATATCGGAAGGATGGCCCACGAGACAAGTACAGCGGGAAACGTAAACAGTCGGCGCCGAAGGCGTTTACAATCGCGGTCGTTCACCGCGATGCACGAGTCGAGCTCGTCAGCTGAGCTCGACGAGGTACAGAAAAACTGCCGAAACGCGAGGTTCTTATGTCTAAGCCCCACGTTGGGCGCGGGTAAGAAATCGACATAAGAACCAGGCTCGAGCGGTATAAGAAACCTATTATACTAAAGGAATCGCGTCGCGGAACGTGACTCTAAATTGGATTACATCTTAAACAACTGCAGATTTTGAAAGGATTATAATTTTTAGCTTTTTCTTCTTCTTATGGTATATCGGCCATTTACTCGTGTAAATATTTTATAATTTATTATATTAAATTATATTAAAAATATTTTATCTATATTCTAGTAATATATTTTATTTATACTTTTATTTAGGTTTAGTTATATATTTTATTTATGTTTTTTATTTATATATTTTATTTATATTTTTTACTTACATATTTTATGTACATATTTTATGTATATATAATAGTTTTATGCATTGCTTCCGCTTTACTCACAATATACAATAATTACATTTCTACCAACGCTTTATCATCTTTCTTTGCTGCGTTTCCTGCTTACTCTAGTCTACATGCTCCTTTACAGCTTTTGCGTCGCGCTTGCTTGAGTTTATTCAATATTTACTTCTAGGGTACGGGTTTATATTGAATAAACTCCGGGGTGGATAAGTCCTTTTTCATGCCTTCGCGTGGCACACCCTGTTAGCACTGCTGATTCGAAAATTCAATACCAAGTTCAATATAGTCACTAGAAATGTGAAATATCGAATTGTCTTTTGATAAAAGTAGCAAAGCAATTGAAATAAACAGAAAAAGCAGTGTAACCAAATGAAATGAGGCAAATTTTTTAATATTGCGTACATATGATTTAGATGTTTTTTCATTTGAAAACTTATAACAATATTATTTAATTTATTTACAGGTAACGAGGCAAATGCAACAACGAACTATTCATATCCGAGCAGAGTAAGGGGCGTTAACCATTTTTTAATCTCAGTCCATGGTGTTACAAAAATGTATTTACCAATTTAAAAAGTTGTTATTTAGTCATTATTTCGCTTTAAAAAGGTGTTCGTTATCATATTCCACATTTCTCTTAATTTTATAATTTTTAAATATTAAATATAAAACTTAGGGTAAGAACGGTTCACCGTTTTTATTAATGATTGATTAATTTCTATTAAAATTTTTTTGTCGTCTGCATGTAATTTACTATTTTGTTTATACCTCCCAGTTCCGACCAACGAACGGTTTTTGACGCGACAAGAGCCACGCTCTCGGCATTTCGCGACACACCAACATACTCACAAACACCGACACAACCACACTATCGCGCCTGGGTGTCGTGCTCGGGATCGAAAACAAAAGACGCGCTCACCGGCGACACACACCGGCACCTACTCCCATACACACAATCAACGCGTTTCGAACGCCTTGTAATCGGGCTCAAACCATATACATATGTAAAATCAGTTGGCATCAGCTGATTGACGAACGACACGAACAAATTAAATAAAGAAAGTGAAAAGTTATCAATTTTGGAAGGCTATATATTCTTCATTCGCCTTTTCTCAATCCCATTTTCTGATCACTTCATCGATTCCTATCTTCCTCTGTTGCTTTCCATCATTTCACTATCATTATCTCCGTTAATTCCTGATTCCACATCTCACCAGCATTTGTCCTAACACACCTCTCAATTTAGTTTTTAGTGTTTTTAAATATCATACATTTAGCTGCGTTGATTCTTGTGTTCGAAAACAATTTTCATAAACAAGAGTTAACACGTACGAACTACTACGTACATTCCTCGAGCTTGAGACATTTCAGTACAACGTATGCTATATTATTATTCGATTTATATTGTATTTGGGCTTATTTTGATCAGGAAAAGATTATCAATCGACAGGTGATGATAGCATTATGATAAAGCCAATAATAAATATAATCGGATTTAGTTAGTAAATGCCAATATGCTTTGCGCTATCCGTTACAATGTTGCCTCACACGCAGAATCACGACCGCATCGAATGTAAGCGTTTCGCTAACGCGTATTAATAATACTAAAATGTTTGTTATAATTCATAATTCTGCCATGAAAACATTATCAATCGATTGTAAATCGTTTTCTGATGAAAACAAGTCTAAACATACCACTAATCGGATAAGTTAAACTGCGTTAGTACGGAAACGTTTCCTTCGAAGTTGGCGAATGAATTTTATTTGAGGCTTTCACTTTCGACGACATATTCTAATCTGCATAATTTTTAATATACGAATATTAGTTTACACACACACGTGTACACTGCAATAATTATCATGCCGCGGTCTTTTATACCTTTCTTAATATTTTCGTATCGGAAATTAATACCTTTCGTATTAAAATTCAAATTAATTATGTTGATAAGTTAACATTTGTTAATAATATACAAGTGACGAAAATAATATGAAAACTATTGCTTGGGTGAACATGTATTTTATTTATATAATCAGGTATACATACATGTATTAAAAACCCAAGAATTAAAAACTGCAAAATTTTTAACAATTTTATATTCGCGTAAAAAGTTTTAAAAAATGATGAAAGTTTTTGAAGAAATTATCGGATATTCAAATGATCAATTAATAAAATTTTCAAAGATTGAAATTTTTGTGCTTTAGATTAAAAAAAACGTGCCTCTGAATTTCGACAGCTCCGAAAAGCAGAACAAAACATATACCTCATCGCCTGTGATAGAAACCGTTCAAACGCTTTCGATGCTCGCATCGATAGTTTCTTGGACGATCGTAATACGGCAACATTGCACTTTTGATGCTGACAACGCTGTAAAATCGAGCCTCCTCAGACATACAATTTATGTGTTGCAGCGTCATGTAGTTCACCAGCTGACCGTTCCATTTCGATAGAGTCCGCTATCGTACCAGGGCATTTTCTACAGAGTCGGTAATTCAGAACCGTAGACAGAAAAAGGCATTGCATGCAATGTCTGTAGGTATCTTAAGTCTGTGTTCAGGCTAAATTTAGACTAGGGGGCAGCAGTGTACCGTCACGGCAAAACAGGGCGTGAGCACTCTCTTATCCTCTCTGGTCTATCCTATACCTGGTCGGTGCTATGGATACGGTATTCGGATTCTGAAAATGTCCCGAATTGAACAGTAGATTTGGATGCCAGCGCCGCTATCGTTCGACCGGTGTAGTGTACCCATCGTATTCCTCTTCACTCCGTGATCCTCAATACTTCGCCATGTGTTTGCGTCCCTCTAGATGGCGTTGCTTTCAATCGAGTTGATTGGACGTCATCGACACTTTTTATTTCGTACCGTGTCAATGACGTCTAATCAACTCGATTGACTCCTACTTTTGCGTTCTTTAGCCGCAATTTCGCATATTCGGCAGGATTATTTTGTCATGAATCTTTGTGGGCCGTGTGACGTCACACCATGATGAAGTTCTAACTATCTGGAGATTTAGGGTTTTTATAGAGACACTTTTATGCAAGTGCGCTAGCGAGGGCATATACGATGACGATGAAACGTTTATTGTATTATTTATTTACGTATTTTAGGCGTACACCGAAGCTTTCGAGAAAGATATAGTTCCGACAATTTTCGTTGCGAGCGAGCGCTGATATCCGTTTCCGATGACTGCTGCCGTCGTAGACACGACGCCGCGATATGACGATGTACCGGCGCAGTCGATAATGCAGGTAACACAGTTCAGGTGGAACTTGTTCAAGTGAAAGGGCCCATTCACACAGCATTCGTCCGGCAAATACGTGTATCAACGAGGATCGCAAGGGCCTCGGAAATTGCAAACTACACGTCGACAACACAAAAATATGAATCTTCAGAAAATGTACGTGCTGAATAAAACAATCATCTAGCGGACAGAATTCCCAAAACATCCTACTTTCCGTTTTCAAGATACAGTTAGCACAATTCGGCAGGACGCTGCCCGTCCAATCTACGACGATTGCAAGTGTCCGCGGGACACGATCCTACGACTCAAAAAAGCAAAAGTATGGCGCGTTCTTTAGGCCAAATGGCATCCTATTGAATTCATAGTGCCCATAGGGAGTCGAAAAAGCGAAAAATTAGATTTTATCTTTCATTATTAGTAACAGAGATATCCATTTTGTTAATAGTAACCGTAGCTAAAAATGTGAAAAATTGGACATATTGTTGACGATGACAATACCCATAAGTAGGTTTTGATCCCGACTAAAAGTTAGTTCCGATTCGGTCGTTAGAGGGGGTAAAAAGTGGAGTTGGGTTTTGGTCCGGACCACAGACTTAAGACTACTACATACATTGCATCTTATGGGCTTTTCTGTCTAGGCCTCGGGGGGCCACAGTGGCCCCCGTACCATTTCGGTGTCGCGCTCAATATTACCGATAGTTCACGAATTTACGCATATTAGCAAGAACTGAATATTCCGTATACTGTATTTTTACTACGGGTGTTTAAGGGGGCGGACTCCTGATCGAAGCGTTCCAAGCGGCCGCTAGGGGAAGCTCGAATGAGAATGTGTGGCACACACATTCCGCTAGATTATTTCAAGCTATTTCAAGGTTCCGGGGCGCCGCTTTTGACGGCGAAAAACCGCGAAAGTAGGAGTTTTGAGTATACACGTCCACTAAATGAAAGATAAATCTAGTGCGCTTGACTATAGAGACAGCCTACTTTTACGATATTGAGGCGTACTTTGGGATATTCGGCAGCATGTTGTCCATCAGAAATCGTTGTAGGCCGCGTGACGTCACGACATGTTGAATCTTTAAGTATCTGGAAATTTAGGGTTCTTATAGAGACACCTGGATGCACGCCCGGTAGCGAGGGCACATACAATGTTGATGAAACGTCTATTATGTTATTTATTTACGTATTCTAGGCGTAAAAAGTAGAATTTGAGAAAGTCATAGTTCCGGCATTTGTCGCTACGAGCGCTGATATCTGTATTCGATGAGCGTTGCCACCGACCAGTGATACTCTTGTCGATGCTGCTGCCGTCGTCGACACAACGCCGCGACAGATCAACATAGCGACGCAGTCGATACCACAGGTAACATACGTGTACCTACAAGGATCGCAAGGGTCTCGGAAATTAGATAACACACATCGACAACGCAAAGATGTGAATCTTTAGACAATACACGTGATGGATGAAACATCAATCTAGCGGACAGGATTCCTAAACCATCCTATTTTCCGTTTTCAAGAAACAGTTAGCAATATTCGCCAGCCTGTTGTCAGTCGAGAAGCTATGCAAAAGAAAGCGAGACGCTGGCGTAGCTTCTCTCTCGGCCAGCCTAGCCGTGCCGTGATACACTCACACCACTCGGCCGGCGTGTACGTGTGCCAACGGCGATTGCAAGGGTCCGCGAGGATCCTAACTACGCCTAAATAAAGCAAAAGAATGATCTGTTTGCAGTCAAACGCGCTGGATAAAGGGTAAATCTAGTGCGCTTGACTAGACAGAAGTCATACTTTTGCGTTCTTTAGCCGTAGTTTCGGATATTCGAAAGCATGTTGCTCGCCCTCACACATCGCTCGGCCGGCGTGTACGTGTGCCAACGGCGATTGCAAGGGACCGCGAGGATCCTAACTACGCCTAAATAAAGCAAAAGAATGATCTGTTTGCTGTCAAACGCGCTGGATAAAGGGTAAATCTAGTGCGCTTGACTAGACAGAAGTCATACTTTTGCGTTCTTTAGCCGTAGTTTCGGATATTCGAAAGCATGTTGCTCGCCCTCACACATCGCTCGGCCGGCGTGTACGTGTGCCAACGGCGATTGCAAGGGACCGCGAGGATCCTAACTACGCCTAAATAAAGCAAAAGAATGATCTGTTTGCTGTCAAACGCGCTGGATAAAGGGTAAATCTAGTGCGCTTGACTAGACAGAAGTCATACTTTTGCGTTCTTTAGCCGCAGTTTCGGATATTCGAAAGCATGTTGCCCGTCGAGAAGCTATGCAAGAAAGCGAGTCGCTGGCGTAGCTTCTCTCTCGGCCAGCCTAGCCGTGCCGCGATACACTCACACACCACTCGGCCGGCGTGTACATGTACTAACAGCGATTGAAATTATTTCTAATATTGAAAACCGCACCTCGACATGTTCAAGAAATAAACAAACTGTATTATTTTTGCGCGGTCGTAATTTACGCCGCCGGAAATTATCATACTCTTTCTTCTATACCGGACAGACTTTACTCATGGAACGCGGAGCGATGGGTGTATATAGATAAATGAAAATTAAACTACATGTACAAATAATTGATTAATATACCAAACATATATGTATATATAAATTATGTTAATAAATGTCATTTATTGAGATTGCTATAAATTAAGATTGCTTCATTCGCCGTCTCGTTCTACGTGAACTGCATCATCCTCTCGACGATCCAGGAGTTCAAATGATATGTGACTGTAACTGAAACATCACAAAATATAGTATTGAAATATGACAAAACTGCTATGTACTTGAAAATATAAAAAGTAAAGTATCTTACATTATCAGCTCATGCTCGATCCGTTGTCGAAGACGAAGCAGTCCAGATGATATGTGGCTGTAACACAACGCAGATTTCGAGTGGACAGTAAAGTCTGTCCGGTCTAGAAGAAAGAGTATGATAATTTCCGGCGGCGTAAATTACGACCGCGCAAAAATAATACAGTTTGTTTATTTCTTGAACATGTCGAGGTGCAGTTTTCAATATTCGAAATAATTTCAATCGCTGTTAGTACATGTACACGCCGCGCCGGCCGAGTGGTGTGTGAGTGTATCGCGGCACGGCTGGGCTGGCCGAGAGAGAAGCTACGCCAGCGACTCGCTTTCTTGCATAGCTTCTCGACGGGCAACGGGCTGGCGAATATCCGAAACTGCGGCTAAAGAACGCAAAAGTATGACTTCTCTCTAGTCAAGCGCACTAGATTTACCCTTTATCCACCGCGTTTAACTGCAAACAGATCATTTTTTTGCTTTATTTAGGCGTAGTTAGGATCCTCGCGGACCCTTGCAATCGCCGTTGGCACACGTACACGCCGGCAGAGTGGTGTGAATGTACCACGGCATGGCTAGGCTGGCCGGGAGAGAAGCAACGCCAGCGACTCGCTTTCTTGCATAGCTTCTCGACGGGCAACAGGCTGGCGAATATTGCTGTTTCTTGAAAACGGAAAATAGGATGTTTTAGGAATCCTGTCCGCTAGATTGATGTTTCATCCATCACGTGTATTGTCTAAAGATTCACATCTTTGCGTTGTCGATGTGTGGTATCTAATTTCCGAGACCCTTGCGATCCTTGTAGGTACACGTATGTTACCTGCGTTATCGACTGCGACGCTATGTTGATCTGTCGCGTCGTTGTGTCGACGACGGCAGCAGCATCGACAAGAGTATCACTGGTCGGTGGCAGCGCTCATCGAATACAGATATCAGCGCTCGTAGCGACAAATGCCGGAACTATGTCTTTCTCAAAGTCTACTTTTTACGCCTAAAATACGTAAATAAATAACATAATAGACGTTTCATCAACATTGTATGTGCCCTCGCTACCGGGCGTGCATCCAGGTGTCTCTATAAGAACCCTAAATCTCCAGATACTTAAAGATTCAACATGTCGTGACGTCACGCGGCCTACAACGATTTCTGATGGACAACATGCTGCCGAATATCCCAAAGTACGCCTCAATATCGCAAAAGTAGGCTGTCTCTATAGTCAAGCGCACTAGATTTATCTTTCATTTAGTGGACGTGTATACTCAAAACTCCTACTTTTGCGTTTTTTCGCCGTCAAAAGCCGTGCCCCGGAACCTTGAAATAGCTTGAAATCTCGTACGAGTTCCTCTCTGCTCGTATACGTATAGGCTAATCTAGCGGAATGTGTGTGTGCCACACATTCTCATTCGAGCTTCCCCTAGCGGCCGCTTGGAACGTTTCGATCAGGAGTCCGCCCCCTTAAGTCTGTGTATTACATCTGTGGCCTGGATCAGAACTAGCTTAACCAAAGCTTCGTGCGCCATTACCATCCAT
Source organism: Sphecodes monilicornis (assembly GCA_913789915.3). Taxonomy (NCBI): domain Eukaryota; kingdom Metazoa; phylum Arthropoda; class Insecta; order Hymenoptera; family Halictidae; genus Sphecodes; species Sphecodes monilicornis. The sequence goes on along the minus strand of OU565291.1, from coordinate 2,476,927 downwards.
TAGAAACTGCTTTGTATGACATTACCAGAGAGAATATGACATTACCATTTGTCAGAAACTGATTCGTGATGAGGAAAATTTGACGCAATAAAGTTTATTTTTTAATTTTGTCAAAGTAGTATCAGAGGGGTAGTATGTATAACAGAATCATACCAGTGACTACAATTACTTGAATTCCAATATATAGGGTGTTTCTTTTATTTCGAAAAATTTAATCATCGCTCATGGAGAAGAAAAACGTTGCAACTAAAAATTATTGAATTTTTGTTTTATTGCATTGCAATACTCGCCAAATTAATAAATATATTTTTATGTGCATACATACACATACTTATAAAATTAACCCCATAAAAAGCCCTATTGGTTTTGTACCTGGTTATTAGGGTGGACCTTAGTTATACTTGATGAAAATTATTTTATCGAATTTTTTCGGGACACCCCTAGAATTGTGACACTTGACATAAAAATAATGTGTGCAAAATTTGAAATCGATCGGATAACGGGAAGTGCTGCCGCATCGACTTTGAAAATTTTTTAATTTTGTAACTCGATTTTCTCCACTGTAGTACATCATTAGTATATATTTTTATATATCGTTGAATCTGTCTTTTATTTAATATTTTCCTGGGTAGGACTCCTCCAAGAAATATAAGATTTCGGACCCCAGGAGCTTTCCACCATGCTCGTTGTGTGGCGAAAGCTTTATATTGTTTAAAAATATATTTATTTAAAAATCAGTTGGTATTAAGCGCCGACGAAGAAAATGGAATTCGCGACATTTGCGTCTTTCTTGCTAATATTTACATAAAAGCGTGGGTTCGCGCTCCAATGGCAGCGGAAGCTCCACGTCAAGATTTGGAATTTTTACAGAAACTGTATGTAAACCGTTCTACTGACGAAAAAATAAGTTCTATAGCATTGAAAAAATGTTGTAACCATTTATAGTATTTATCAACAGAAGCGGTAGCCTTAGCATTTTTTGATAAAACCGTGGAGAAGAATACAAAATTACGAATGGTGGAGGCACTTACCACTGAAGTCGACGAATCTGATAACATTGACACCGACGAATCATGTAAGAAATATGAAATAACTCGTGAAGACTTAAAAAAGTATGCTAGTAAAGGAATTGACCATTTTATTTACCACAAAACACTACGATTTTTTGAAAGATTTTCAATTCCTATAGAATTTTTAAAAAAATGATCCCCGATTCATGGGAAGATGACGAGGATTTCAAATTTGGACTAAACATTGTACAAAACTTAAAAGTTGTTAATGACACTGCTGAGCGCGGTATTAAGCTTATTCTAGACTATAATCAGTTATTATCAAAAAATGAAGAGGGGAAACAATATATTTTACGAATTATTTCCGAAAATAGGAAACAATATCCAGAATCCAGATGTATCAAAAAAGTCATTACGAGATAAATAAATTATTTCAACGACATTTTCTAAAATAATTTTAGTTTTTTGTATAATGTACTGTATTATATGTATAATGTATAATGTATATATATATATATATATATATATATATATATATATATATATATATTAATGATGTATTAGCATACGTATAATGTCTAAATATTTTCGCTATTTACAAAAATATAAAAAAATGTCTTAGACAAAAGTTGTATTGTTTATTAAATTAAACATAATGCAAAAGAAAAATTTATTGAAAAGTCAATTTTTGAGATTTCAAGGTCACGATTTTTTTTTTTAATTTAATGCTACATTTTGTTTCTACATTATTATAGTGCGTAAAAAGACAAATTCAACGATATATAAAAATATATACTAATGATATACTACAATGGTTAGTGGAGTTACAAAATTAAAAAATTTTCAAAGTCGATGCGGCAGCACTTCCCGTTATCCGATCGATTTCAAATTTTGCACACATTATTTTTGCGTCAAGTGACATAATTCTAGGGGTGTCCCGAAAAAAATTCGAAAGTCGAAAAATAAGGTCCACCCTACTGGTTATACTTGTCGGAGAGGATATTCCTCCCTGTACTTGTGTTTCTGGAGTCTGGCGTTTCCTTGCAGCCACTGCTAAAAAGTGATACCACCAACGGCGTAAAGGTGAACTACGAATGAAGATAAGAAGATCCTTGTCTTTCCTACAGAGCTATGACAGAGAGGGAGCTATATCACTCGCAAGAGAGACAAAGACAGAGATTACAAACAAGCTTGATTTCTCGATGAACGTAGGCCAATTTCCTGAAGCGGAAGAGCAATATTTTTTTATTCTTTCTGTTTTAAAATATTCAAGGTTCATCAGTGTCCAATAGGCTTACAGAATAAATAAAATGTTACAATTTGAAGGTTAGCTTCGTTTTTCACGGAGAAAATGGCGAAAAAATCGGTTTTTATTTTTTTTAACAACGGCGCAAGAAACCGAAAAATGTGAAAAAATTCATATACGATACTTATAATAATATATCGCTACTGTAAAAATATAAAGTTTTTGATGTTTTACAAGCAGGATTTTCAATTTAAAAATCTAAAACGAATCGCAGAATATGTATTCGGGTGTTTGACATGTCTCAGCTTTTTTTCAGAATTTCTAAACTCCGTTAACTAGGGCAAATTGACCAAAAAGTGATTATTTAATTTTACCCCACAACTACCCTCCCGATCAAGATATGGGGTTAAAATTTTACACAGTATGTTTTTTTGATGTCCTATCGAATGACCCATCCGCGATATCATTCGGCTCAAGGGCAGTTTTGACCATCTTATCCGGCCATAACCTTTTTTAATACAAATCCGAACAGTACAGCTATGTAGCACACTGTGCCATTTGGGCTGCATCGACCCCACTGTGCGTCATATACGTGGTATCTATTGCTGTTTTTTCGAGCAAGAAATGCGCTATTATGATTTTGTTTGGGGAAATCCCCTCAAACACGTGTTGACCGAGTGTCTTCCTGTGTGTTTTCATCGATCGGTGGTTATAAAGTAATTTCATCGTCTCGGAAACTAATTTTTACCCTAGCTTGAATTTTACCGTTGACCAGACTTTTGACTGCCGGTCCTAAAAGTTATGGCCTTAAGCCAGCAGACGAATGGTACAGCACTTTCTACATTGATTATTGCCGTCCGCAACACACCTTGTCGAGTTTAAAACATCAATCAATAATTTAATCCTTAAAGAATTGTCAGAAAGTATTAATCCAATTCTTTCTCTTTGAAATTGCGTTGCTTAATTTGCGGATCCTTGAAACTTGCGTTCAGGTAAAAGACCGGTAAAGGACGCGACGATTCAGGCATTTAATTCTAACTGCATCGACTGATCGACCGCTATCCACCGGCAGGCTCGGAAGAACCATTGTCCTTTTTACGACATCCCAACAACAGTTCAGGTAAAATACTAATGAAATAACATCTCGCGTCCGTTTCCCCGTGTTCTTTCTTTTACTACGTGTCTGTATGTAAAAATGATCCGCCTTCACATAGAATGTGAATTAAATGATGAAACTGAATTAAAAAAATAACTGTTATTCTCGGTTTTACAACATATATGCAATTCACGTATAATGTCTGAATGTGTTAATGCTTTTCCACCAACGGACAGGAAAATTTCGTATTTCCACGATGTTGTAGAGGAGAGATACCGAGGGTGAAACTCCTGAAAACATCTCTTTTTGGGCCGTGCACAGCAGAAAACTGTGAACGCGCTCTCGAATGGCCATCTGTAAATGCTCAGACGTCAAGAGAATGGCCTTGCCGTGGCGAGTTGAAAATATCGGGAACGTCGAAGCAAAATCACGGTCGGGGTTTTCTCTAGGGCTGTTACTTTTCCGAAGCTTCGAAGGATTCCAAGGAACGAAGGGAACTTCGAAGGCGATGAAAATCGAAGTTTCGAAAGTTCGATTCTTCGATTCGTTTCCAGTTAATGAATAATTTTTTTAACCATTTAGCATTTTTTAACCACAAAAATAGAATATTTTTCTAATATACAGGTAATATTTATTTCATTTTATGAAAAAAATATTTTTTCCTTATTATAAGAAGAATCTTTATTTAATATTAGAAATAGAATTTTTTTTGCCTAATGAACAGGTAATATTTATTTCATATTATGCGAAAAATATTTTTTTCTGAATGTAAAATGAATCTTTATTTAATGTCAGAAACAGAATATTTTTACCTTGAAATTCAAGAAATATTTTATATTTATCATAGAAAAATATTTATTCCACAACATGGAAGACAAACACATTTCATATTGCAAAAATACATAGTATTGCGGTTTCAAGTATAAAATAAGTATTAGTAAGAAATATTCTATTTATAATATTAAATGAAGATTCGTTTTATAATAAGGAAAAAATATTTTTCTGCTAACATGAAATAGATATTTCCTGTATATTTGAGAAAATATTTTATTTCTATGATAACATAAAATAGATATTTCCTGTATACAGTAAATCCTCTATAAACGCAGAAGCCTCGGGGGATAGTTAGGCGTTTATCTGTGACGGGTAGCTATTTTTTGAGCTTGTAAGGTCGAGCCGAACGTAGAGAATGTTACATACTTTTAGACTTAGATTTTCCAGGCGGGCCAGATAAACTGGCGCGCCAAGATAAACTGGTGCCCCGAGACGAACATCCCTTCCTAAGGGCAGGTGCCCTCTGATAAGCACCCCCTCCTAGCACTAAGAACCAGGGTCCTAAGATGATTGGCTCTTCCTAGGACCCCAAAATCTGTATAAATACTGGCCCAAAGAGCCCAATAAAACAGTTATCCTTCTGCTACGGAACCTGTCTGTCTATTTTCCTTTTCGGAATCCTAACAGAGATAAGCGGTTTATAACGAAGTCTTATAATACCGATCCATTTTATTACAAAATCACTTATTTCACATCATACCAGATTCGTTTCCATTATTGGAGGACGGAATAATAGAGTTACCATTTCTAGAAAAATATCAGTATAATATAAATCAACATTTTCTGTCCTTAGGAAATCAACGAATCTCGCTACGATCAGAACACGAGATACCTGCCAATACCTGCAAAGTGCTACCAGCCATTCTGAACGAGGAAATTACGAAAGTGTGTTATATCAACCCTGGTAACGAACTAATTAATTCAGTTGAAATTGAAGAACCATCATTTACTGAACGAATGAACAATATCAGGGAAAAAATACGGTTAGATCATATCGAATCAGAAGTTAGAGATCCAATTTCAAGAATCATTAATAGTTACTCAGACGTCTTTTCGTTAGAGACTGAACCACTTCCTCATTCTCCCACCACCCAGCATGAAATTACCTTAAAAGAAAACAAAATAATAAACCTTAAATCCTATAGACCTCCCGAATGCCACAAAGTAGAAATTCAGAAACAAATTCAGGAAATGCTAGACAAAGAAAGCATTGAGCCAAGTAACTCCCCTTACAACGCTCCTATCTGGGTCGTTCCTAAGAAACGTGACGCTTCCGGAAAACAGAAGTGGAGAATAGTAATCAACTTTCGAAAATTGAACGAATTGACGGACCAAGACGCCTACCCCCTCCCTGTGATAGAAGACATCACCTTGACAAAGCAAAATTCTTTTCCGCGCTCGACCTATCCGCTGGATTCCATCAAATTCTTTTACACCCCGATTCCAGGAAATATACAGGATTCTCTACCTCAGACGGTCGTTTCCATTATAAACGCATGCCGTTTGGTTTAAAGACCGCCCTCGCCATCTTCCAACGTATGATGGACAAATCACTTCATGGACTCATAGGGAAATATTGTTTCGTTCACATGGACGACATTATAATATTCGGCTCAACAATACAAGAGCATAATAAGAATCTTGCAATAGTATTTGAAAGACTCAGACAATGTGGACTGAAACTTCAACCAGACAAGTGTGAATTCTTAAAACCAGAATTGGAATATTTAGGACACTTAATAACTAAAGACGGCATAAAACCCAATCCCGCTAAATTAAAAGCAGTCAAAGACTTCAAACAGCCCACTAATCCGACGGAAGTAAAATCATTTCTTGGCTTAGCAGGATATTACAGAAAATTTATTCGCAACTTCTCTAAAATAGCTAAACCTCTCACGGATCTGACCAAGAAAGACGTTCCTTTCCACTGGACAGACGCACAACAGATTAGTTTTGACGAATTGAAAACAAAATTAACTTCTAGTCCAGTTTTACAATATCCTGATTATACCAAAGCTTTCGTTTTGACCACAGACGCTTCAAATGAAGGCTTAGGCGCGATATTATCCCAAGACGGACACCCCTGTTGTTTCATTTCTAGAACTCTCAATCCAGCCGAGAAAAATTACACAACCACTGAGAAAGAATTACTGGCGATAGTTTGGAGTATTAAACGTTCGAGACAATACTTACTAGGACGACGATTTACGATACGTACTGACCACTAGGCTCTTCAATGGTTACAAAACGTTAAAGATCCCTCTTCGCGTTTGATGAGATGGAGATTAAAATTAGAAGAATACACATATGACATAGAGTATACTAAAGGAAAAGACAATCCCGCAGCCGATGCCCTCTCTAGAATCCACATGACACAAAACGAACTTGACGATTTAATAGCTTGTAACCGTGTGGCTTACACACGGTCACCACACGGTTCCATATACCTATATATATATATATATATATATATATATATATATATATGTATGTATTGATCGATATATGTAAATAGCGTGGAACGACTTGCCGCGGATATCCTCCCTCTCTACGAGGTTCGCGAAGAGATTCGCGATCCTTTTCTTAATGAAGGATCGCAGGACTCCCCACTAATTGGTTTGCGCGCGCATCGATCCCCACTAGATCTGGATCGAAGGAGCTCGATGCGCGTCGAGAGCGGATCAGTCTACGTCTGGGCGCGGTTCAGTTAGGACGGAATTTAGAAGGTTCACGGCGAAAACCGGTACGCGAACAAGGAGTCAAACCGACTCAGTAAATTTAGCAAACCGTCTAATTTACTCTTGACGCGTACGCGCCTCAAACCAAGGAGTCGCATATGCAAACCGCATTGTGGCACGGCCAATAACCATCGAGGTTTCAAAAGCCGAACTTACCTGCGTAGAGTCATTTAAATTGACACAATTTCTATTGTTAAATATATAATAAATACACTGGAGATTTCATGTCTCTTCGAGATATCGGGAAGTCCGGTGTATCGGTTTCGTCGTGACGGGAATTATCTGAGTACGAGTCGCAATTCCGTTTGCCGTCGCATAAATTAGAATCTCGCATCGCGGTCTGGTCGTAACGTAAACGGTAACATGAATCTTATCACGATTCGTATTCCTGGGACTCATCTTGCAGGCAACCGAAGTGACGCTCAGCTCTCGTACCTGCCGGATTTTGCGGTTGTTTCCTGTTTGCCCTTGTGAGGAGTGGATTCAGGCGCGAGCTCGCGAGATAATTTCGGCTTTCAGGTAACGAGTCACTCTTCGTAGATTCACTCAGGCAACCGAAGTGACGCTCAGCTCTCGTACCTGCCGGATCTTGCGGTTGTTTCCTGTTTGTCTTTGCGAGCGTTTGCGCGAAATACTGGTGGCACCTCCGCTACGTTAAGCAGAACGACCAGCGGAATCGACACAGTAGAATCTGCGTTGATCGCGTCGCGAAGCGTGGAATAGAGGCGTTGCATGAAACGTATCAATGTCCTAGGCACGAGATATTTGCAAGGTTCGTTTGATAAAATTCGCTCTGAGCCCAGACGTAGATTCAAACGACGAGAATCGGCAGAAATTCTCGTGTTCGCGTTACACGGGTAACGATGCGTTAAATTCGCGCTCTATTGTGAATCGTGACCTCGGGGTCGACAATAAGCACGTAGAATTGGTTTGTTGTCGTAAGACAATAGCGAAGAACGTGAACTGGTCGCATTCCTACACCGCGATTATTGTTTCAAACGAATATATAAACTATATATACGGGGACCACGTAGTACGGTTTCGCATGTACAAACTATGTACATCTTATAGTTAAGAATATATTTCAGTTCTACCTCCAACATCGTGTCTAAAACTTTCAATTCCTAGTCAAGCCTTTCCGCTTTCCAGTGCCTGGAGGCACGAACCTTTCATGATCGTATAAATAAATTAATTTAGGGTTGTAACCGTCCCTCCGTCGATTACACAAGGTAATCTAGCGAATGTCTAAGTAGTATCCGTTAGTGTGCTACCGTCGGGAATATCGCATATTCTTTAGGGAGAACTCGTTCTACCAAGAGCGTTACATTGAAGTTTGATTGCGATTCGCGTTCCTGGGACTCATCCTGCAGGTTTATTCACGCAACCGAAGCGACGCTCAGCTCTCGTACCTGCCGGATCTTGCGGTTGTTTCCTGTTTGCCCTTGTAAGAGGTGGATTCAGGCGCGTATTCACGAGATAATTTCTGCTTCCAAGTATCAAGGCACTCCTCGTAGATTCATTCAGGCAACCGAAGTGACGCTCAGCTCTCGTACCTGCCGGATCTTGCGGTTGTTTCCTGTTTGTCTTTGCGAAAGAGCTGACGAGATACCTGTGGCATATCCGTCGTGTGGTGCGTAAAATCAATAATTTCAGTATTAGGATCTCACGTGGCGAGTTTACGCTCTCGTGCGTAGGTGACTGAGATTTGATCGCGATTCGCGTTCCTGAGACTCATCTTGCAGGCTCATTCAGGCAACCGAAGTGACGCTCAGCTCTCGTACCTGCCAGATCTTGCGGTTGTTTCCTGTTTGCCCTTGCGAGGAGTGGATTCAGGCGCGAGCTCGCGAGATAATTTCGGCTTTCAGGTAACGAGTCACTCTTCGTAGATTCACTCAGGCAACCGAAGTGACGCTCAGCTCTCGTACCTGCCGGATCTTGCGGTTGTTTCCTATTTGTCTTTGCGAAAGCACTGACGAGTTACTTGTGGCATCTCCGCCACGTGATACAGACAGCAAATCATAAGACAACCGTTTTGTGATTAACCGATAGGCAGATTTAAGCGAAAGCAAGAGAATAAACGTCGCAAAGTAATAGGTAGAACAAGGGAAAGAGTAAGCTGAAGAGTAGGAGTTAAGAAACAACGGTTACATAATTGGCGCCCAACGTGGAGCGGAAAGGTCTTGACGAGTTGAAAGAAGTCAAAAGCGTTAGCAATGAGCAACGATAATAGGCGAAAGACGCGAAAGCAAGCGATCGCGCAGAAGACGAGCGAAATAACGGTTTCCCCAGGGGTATCTGATTCTCAAGTAGGCACACCAACGCGTGTTGTCTCCTGCAGCCCGCGAAACGTGATCGTCATGTCCCCACAAGTCCAAGACCATGAGGACACGTTGAGTAGGGAACATTTAATTAACTTAATTCGTCGGCTACAGGAGAGGGTCGCGCGGCAAGACGAACGTATTCGAAAGTTAGAGGGAATGCTAAGCGCGGGGTTAATCACGCAGGTAGAATGCACCGAGGTGCGTAATAGAATCGCCGAATGTCAGTCCGCGATAGAATCTCGCTTGAATATCGAGAGTCAATTCTGTGTACAGCGCGTAGAACAGCTGCGCGAGGAGCTAGCGCAACGACTAGCCGCCTCGTTGGACGAACGGGTAGATAACGAAGAGATATATGAACGCGTATCAGAACACAAACGCGAAATACGAGAGTGGAGACGCGAGATTGAAGCGAGATTCGAGCGTGAAGCACAAGTTAGCGCAGAGCGCAACGCTGACATTGTTAGGGAAATGCGTGTCGCATTAGACCGCTCTATTGCGACAGTAGCAGCACGTGCTGATGTCCATGCGAATGACCACATGGGTGATAGGATTAGTCCGCGTGAACAGTCAACGGATCCACGCGAGTCACAAGACCTTAACCGAACGCACGTCGTGTCACGTCAATTGCTCGGTCCTCGTTGGAACGTGCACGACTCCACGCGCTTAGACTCGTCCGTCACAACTGCAGCGCGTCTATTCGTCGTAAAACCTACGCTGCCCGTTTTCGAAGGTAAAACTACCGAAAAGCCTCCAAGATTCATTCGAGAAATGCGGCAGTTCCTCGAAGCTGCGCGAGTACCGGACGAAGAATTAAAATTCATTTTGACACAAGCTCGTGAATGGTGGGATATCGTCACGGATCGGGTCACGACGTGGGAACAATTTTCCAAGGCGTTCCTAGATCGGTTCTGGAGCTCAGCGATCCAAAGAAAGGTACGAGATAACCTGGATTCGGGAATCTACCGACCGGACACTGGATTAACGCGTGTCGGATAAGCGATGCGTCTGATCGGCAGCGCGCGTGATTTAATCCCTCGACCGTCGGATGAGGAAGTCGTCCTAGTTCTTGCACGACATTTCACACAAGCTGTGGACGACTGCGTTCTTGGCCAAAACATTACTACCATCGATGCGTTTTTGGCTCTCCTCGAGCGATTCGACAACGGTGGAACGGTCAACCGGCAGAGAAACCTCGATCGTCCGAATTACGGCAGGGATTGGTCCAGTCGGGGTAATTTTGAACAGGCACCGCGAACAAGCTCATATGTTCAAAACCAACCACGAGGCAACCTGACTGATTCGATGCAGTCACGAGTTCCGAGGGAGGTACAACGCCCATCGGTGGAAACTCCGCGCAGAGCACGAGACCTATCCAGACCCGCCACGGAACGTCAGACCGAGAGACGGCCTGACGACGAGTGCAAAGACGAGAGGCGATGGAATTCGCGTCCTAGCCAGATACGATCCGCCTGGCTAGAGGAAGAGCACGTCCCTGACGAGGAAAACACGCTTCACGAAGAAAATGAAGAGGATAGTACCGAGGCAAGTTCGGAAAACTAAAAGGGAGGGATGCAGGAAAGCACCTGAGGACTTTCCCCTCTCAGGTGGGAGCAACCTCCAATCTTAGGCTTTGTGGAAAAGGAAGACCTCTTCATCGCGTCAATCTTCAAGGATCCTCGGCACGATCTGACCCAGGAGGAAGGAACTGATGCGTTGCCGCGTCAAGAGGTCAGTCTCAGTCCAGAAGTACATCTGACGATCGAAGGAGTCCCGGTAACGGCCCTCATTGACACTGGGAGCACGATAACTGCAGTATCCGAAAACTGGTATCAAGCACATCAAAAACAACTACTCAGGTGCCCTATGCTGCCAGTTACGGGAACATCCATCATTGGAGCAACTGGCCTAAAGTCCATGCGTCTGAAAAAACAGATCTGGGTCACGTTCAGCGGCGGTCAGGCTGTGCTTGAAGCACCGGTCATCATCGTACCTGGTTTGGTCTGTGAATGCATTATAGGAGTTGATTTGTTGCGACAAACTCAGGCGACAGTCGATTTTGAACGGGACATTCTCACCCTGAAGAACGACGGAGGTGCGATCTCCATGAACCTAAGTCGAGAAGCCTTCGAGAACAAGGTGCAGAGTTTGACAATGAGCACGTCCATTCATCGACAAAGGACGGCGAATGAAATTAAAGATATTGTTTCAACGCTATTGGAATCCGTACAAGCAACATCCGATCAAAAGGACCAGTTGCGCCGTGTTATTGAGTCCGTCCCTCGAATATGGAGAGACGAGGTAGGTCGAGCGACGTGTTATCAACATCACTTACACGTAGCAGCAAACACCCCGTATTTCTGTCGAACGTATCCAACTCCATTAAAATATCTGGATGCAGCAGATGCTGAGGTACAGAGGATGCTTGATAATGACATTATTCGACCAAGCAAGAGTCCGTATGTAAACCCAGTTGTTCCGGTTCTCAAGAAGAACGGCTCTCTTCGTCTATGTCTGGACGCACGAATGCTCAATCAAGCACTCATCGATGATCACGAAATGTCAGAAACACCCGACGCCATCTTCCAGCGATTCAGAAAGGTCAATTTCCTCACCAGTCTCGATTTAACAAGCAGTTTTTGGCAAGTACCGTTAACCCAAGCCTCGCGGAAATATACTGCATTCATATTCCGAGGTAGATGTTACGAATATGTAGTCACGCCGTTTGGACTAAAAACTAGCAGTGGTAGCTTAGTTCGAGCGCTGCGAATCGTCCTCGAAGGCATGGAAGGATTCGTGGTTAATTTCATCGACGACATTCTCTGCTTCTCCTCGACGTTCGAAGAGCATGTACAACATCTCACAATGTTGCTGGGACGACTGGAAGAGCATAATTTGACGATCAATCTGCAGAAGTGTCGATTCATGAGGCAAGAGATTAAATTCTTCGGGATCATCCTATCCGCGGAAGGGTTAAGACAAGATCCAGAAAAGTTAACAGCTATTTGAGAATTCCCAACACCACGCAATGTGAAACAGTTGCGTGGATTTCTTGGCCTCGTGAATTACTATAGCAAATTCACGGACCAACACGCTGAGGTCACGCTACCATTATTGACCTTATTAAAAAAGGGAAAGCGCTGGATGTGGGATCAAACTCTGCAAAGTGCCTTCGAAAGGGTCAAGCAAGCGTTCTGCGAGGAGGTCGCGTTGCAGTACGCGGACGCGAGTAAAGAATTTTTCCTAGCCACAGATGCAAGCTTCGGTGCTGTCGGGGCCGTGATCGAACAACGAGACGCGCTCGGTAACATGCGACCGGTAGCATTCGCGAGTCGAACCTTGAAGGGGCCAGAAATATCATATTTTACGACCGAGAAAGAACTGTTGGCGATTGTATGGGCATTAGGAAAATTTAGAACGTATTTATACGGAGCCGAGATCAATTTACTAACAGATCATAAAGCGATCACATTTCTTATGTCCAGTAAATTGCTGAATCAGCGTCTTACTCGGTGGATTCTGTCCATTCAAGACTATAAAATTAAGATCCTATACCGACCGGGAAAGGAAAATATTCCGGCAGATGTAATGAGTCGTTCGTACAACGAATCAGAACGGGGTGACATAGACCGCGAAAACCGCGTGCCCATATTAACCGCTGTGGCTCGCGCGATGTCCACCTCGTTAGGGAAAGCTTTAAAAAACTTGTCTGAATTGCAACGAAAAGACGAGAAACTAAAAGCAATCATAGAAAGGGTTCGTGTAGGCGACGAAATTACCGTCGGTAGATACTGCTTTCGGGAGAATATTCTTTATCACAAGGGCAATAAGGGAAAGTTACGAGCCGTTATTCCTGCTCAGCTGCGCGACGACTTGATAACTGAAATACACGAGGTATATGCACACCTCGGCGGTGATAAGACGATCGCATTGGTGTCGGAGGACACGTGTCAAAGGGTAAAAATTCCCACGCACGCTTTGCACTTTGATTTGCAGACTATTTTGCCGAAGCGTCCGTTGGAAATCGTGTCTATCGACTATTATGGTCCATTACCCACCTCAAGGGGGGGAATGAAATATATTCTTATCGTAAAGGAACTATTCACTAAATTCGTGAAGCTGTATCCGGTGAGGAATGCGACCACGACCGTCACGCTCGCGCGTATCTTTAAGCATTTCATTCCGCAGTACGGTACACCGAAAAAACTACTTACTGATCACGGAACTCAATCCACCTCCACAAAGTGGACGCGCGCGCTGCGGGACGCGGGAATTCAACATGTGTTATCGTCGATTCGACATCCTCAAAGCAATCCGGTCGAGCGGGTAAATCAGGAAATCGGTCGAATCTTTCGTACACTCGCTGCAAAGGCACATGCCTCATGGGTGATGTGGGTGCACGTTATCAAAACATGTTGCAACGAAGTGATTCACGACAGCACCGGGTTCACACCGACCGAATTATTTCTACGGAAAGCGCCCACGCGGCCCTGGGCGAAATGGTTCGTTCCAGTAAACGAAGGAGAAGAAGCGCGAGACACAGATGTCGATGTAAAACAACGATTAGCCTTCCGAAACATGGAACGGTAGGCGCGACGACGATGCGAACGTGCAAATCGAGGAAAAACGCATACCTAATATACTGTAGGCGACCTGGTGCTGTTAAGAACAAATTACGTGTCAAACGCCGCGAACAAGGAAATCGCCAAATTTTTCCACCTGTACGAAGGACCATATGAACTTGTGGAAAAAAGGGCCATCGACGTTCGTTCTACGAGGTATTCGGTCCAATGAAATACGAGGCACGTTCCACGCGACAAATCTGCGTCGTTACATACAAGACGAACGACAACACACCAAGGAGTAAACATCCAGTGCTACGTACCAAATCGTCTCGTCCTGGACACAATGGAAAGAAAAACCCCACCTAAAACTCAAGCATATAAATACCGGGACATCCTACAGGAAACCACAGTACACCATGAATCGTGAAGAGGCAAATATGGCAAACAAACGCGACGACGGTACACAGGCATACGCGGCGTGGGAAATGGTATCGCGACCGACTCAAACCGGGATGGACCTCCAGTACCACCATCCCGAACCCACGGGTCTGACGATCCGCACCCCGGGTCCATGGAGGAGCACCCATGGAAGATTCCGGGCGGGCACGTCAACGCAGGCTAAGGCGCGCACCCACGACGCTCCCACTCAGACACCACGGCAGGGTCCGTCCGTGAGTCAAGTTTGGTTGCGCACCGATCTGCCTTCCCTCCCAGAGCGAAACCCGCTCAAGTTATCTTGGGATATAATCCCAGAAGACATCCCGGAGGGACAACCTCCAAGGACCCCGGGACATGATATGACATGCGTTGCCCGAGGGGGACGCTGGGCCCTCCAAGGACGAAGGACGGCTACCACCATGGTCAGCTGAAGTCATGGTGGAGTCATGGGAGACCGCGTCCGACGACGGCAACCCCGCCACCGAAGGTTTGGATGACAACGGCGACCCGATCGGGTTACTGCCCCTAACCCAGGCGCTGATCGAGCACCTCCTGGACGACCCGGAAGAAAGTGTCGGGCCGGCGTAAAAACTGTGCGGGAGTGCCATGGCCATTTCGGTGTTTTTTATTTTTTTTTGTGCTTTTCTTCGTTTCTCTTCTTTTCTTCCTTTTCCTCATTTTACAATACAAGTTACGTTTTGTTTCATTATACACAAACTCGTATACGAGAAAAAGGTTTTTATTTTTTTTTATTACTGATTACGCATATGATGCAAAATTGCTTCGTTTATTTTTTCTTCCTTCTGTTTCTTTTCTTTTTTTTCCTAACTCTGCACACCAAATTACGTTTCTTTTCATGTCATTTAAACTCGTATACGAGAAATAGGTCGTTTCTTTATTACGCATATGAGGCAGTAATGTTTTATTTAGTTTTCTTCCTTCTCTTGTCTCAAAAATTCTACACCCCAAGCTGCGTTGTTTTGTTTTTTTTTGTGTGGGAAAATTTCATTTAGTTCCGGTTACGTGGCACCAGTTTTCTGTGATTCCGAATGAACGATTCGGAATGAATAATTGTTCGTCGGTATGTGTGCAAAAAGAGAAAGGGAAGAAAAGGAAGAGGGTAACGTGATGCGCCACCACTGGGAGCGTAACCAGTAAAAAGTGAGTAATAGATAAAATTATAGATATACTGGTAACCACGACACGATACATACGTGCGAAACTAACTAGGGCCGTATGGGGGGTCAGGTTAAACCCTTCTGGTGCATCCTGACTGCGTCCCTGCACCTATGGGTTAGACGGGGGGCATATGTAACCGTGTGGCTTACACACGGTCACCACACGGTTCCATATACCTATATATATATATATATATATATATATATATATATATATATATATATATATATATATATATATGTATTGATCGATATATGTAAATAGCGTGGAACGACTTGCCGCGGATATCCTCCCTCTCTACGAGGTTCGCGAAGAGATTCGCGATCCTTTTCTTAATGAAGGATCGCAGGACTCCCCACTAATTGGTTTGCGCGCGCATCGATCCCCACTAGATCTGGATCGAAGGAGCTCGATGCGCGTCGAGAGCGGATCAGTCTACGTCTGGGCGCGGTTCAGTTAGGACGGAATTTAGAAGGTTCACGGCGAAAACCGGTACGCGAACAAGGAGTCAAACCGACTCAGTAAATTTAGCAAACCGTCTAATTTACTCTTGACGCGTACGCGCCTCAAACCAAGGAGTCGCATATGCAAACCGCATTGTGGCACGGCCAATAACCATCGAGGTTTCAAAAGCCGAACTTACCTGCGTAGAGTCATTTAAATTGACACAATTTCTATTGTTAAATATATAATAAATACACTGGAGATTTCATGTCTCTTCGAGATATCGGGAAGTCCGGTGTATCGGTTTCGTCGTGACGGGAATTATCTGAGTACGAGTCGCAATTCCGTTTGCCGTCGCATAAATTAGAATCTCGCATCGCGGTCTGGTCGTAACGTAAACGGTAACATGAATCTTATCACGATTCGTATTCCTGGGACTCATCTTGCAGGCAACCGAAGTGACGCTCAGCTCTCGTACCTGCCGGATTTTGCGGTTGTTTCCTGTTTGCCCTTGTGAGGAGTGGATTCAGGCGCGAGCTCGCGAGATAATTTCGGCTTTCAGGTAACGAGTCACTCTTCGTAGATTCACTCAGGCAACCGAAGTGACGCTCAGCTCTCGTACCTGCCGGATCTTGCGGTTGTTTCCTGTTTGTCTTTGCGAGCGTTTGCGCGAAATACTGGTGGCACCTCCGCTACGTTAAGCAGAACGACCAGCGGAATCGACACAGTAGAATCTGCGTTGATCGCGTCGCGAAGCGTGGAATAGAGGCGTTGCATGAAACGTATCAATGTCCTAGGCACGAGATATTTGCAAGGTTCGTTTGATAAAATTCGCTCTGAGCCCAGACGTAGATTCAAACGACGAGAATCGGCAGAAATTCTCGTGTTCGCGTTACACGGGTAACGATGCGTTAAATTCGCGCTCTATTGTGAATCGTGACCTCGGGGTCGACAATAAGCACGTAGAATTGGTTTGTTGTCGTAAGACAATAGCGAAGAACGTGAACTGGTCGCATTCCTACACCGCGATTATTGTTTCAAACGAATATATAAACTATATATACGGGGACCACGTAGTACGGTTTCGCATGTACAAACTATGTACATCTTATAGTTAAGAATATATTTCAGTTCTACCTCCAACATCGTGTCTAAAACTTTCAATTCCTAGTCAAGCCTTTCCGCTTTCCAGTGCCTGGAGGCACGAACCTTTCATGATCGTATAAATAAATTAATTTAGGGTTGTAACCGTCCCTCCGTCGATTACACAAGGTAATCTAGCGAATGTCTAAGTAGTATCCGTTAGTGTGCTACCGTCGGGAATATCGCATATTCTTTAGGGAGAACTCGTTCTACCAAGAGCGTTACATTGAAGTTTGATTGCGATTCGCGTTCCTGGGACTCATCCTGCAGGTTTATTCACGCAACCGAAGCGACGCTCAGCTCTCGTACCTGCCGGATCTTGCGGTTGTTTCCTGTTTGCCCTTGTAAGAGGTGGATTCAGGCGCGTATTCACGAGATAATTTCTGCTTCCAAGTATCAAGGCACTCCTCGTAGATTCATTCAGGCAACCGAAGTGACGCTCAGCTCTCGTACCTGCCGGATCTTGCGGTTGTTTCCTGTTTGTCTTTGCGAAAGAGCTGACGAGATACTTGTGGCATCTCCGCCACGTGATA
This sequence comes from Sphecodes monilicornis, assembly GCA_913789915.3. Classification (NCBI taxonomy): domain Eukaryota; kingdom Metazoa; phylum Arthropoda; class Insecta; order Hymenoptera; family Halictidae; genus Sphecodes; species Sphecodes monilicornis. The sequence continues at coordinate 2,459,383 of OU565291.1, read as the reverse complement.
CAGACAGCGAATCATAAAACAACCGTTTTGTGATTAACCGATAGGCAGGTTTAAGCGAAAGCAAGAGAATAAACGTCGCAAAGTAATAGGTAGAACAAGGGAAAGAGTAAGCTGAAGAGTAGGAGTTAAGAAACAACGGTTACAAGCTGAAACCTTAAACGACATAGACGAACAAGACTTACAAGCATTTAACGACATTACAAGTTCACCAAGAATCGACTCAACTATCTTGGATCCGATTCCCTCCACCTCAACCGGTATAACTCACCAACCATCCCCACCTATGATACAAAAACCTCTAGATAGAATAACCTTATCCTACAATGATTACCTCTCATGGAAACAAAACCCTGGTACAACCTCCATAACCAAGAAACCAAACGCGAAACATTGGACACAAATCACGAAAGAAACACTAGGTAAATTTAACGAAGAAAATTGGTTGAATATTTTACACAATATAGTTATAGATTCTCCTTATCCAAAATTGGTATAAACGACAAAACTTTCTCAGGACTCGACATGGTATACATCCAACTCATTCTCACGTATTTACAATCCAAATACCCTGGTAGAAGCATATTTTTCTCACGATCTCCTCCTAGAAATTGCACAGAAGAAGACAAGCTCGAAATCATCAAAGACGCACACAACGCTTTCACTACGCAACATTTCGGAGAAAATAAAACTATCGCTCGTATTAGACAGAATCACTCTTGGGTCCATTTAGATAACGACGTAAAGCAATTTATTAACCATTGTGAAACCTGCCAAACTGAGAAGCTAACGCGCATTAGACAAAAAGAATTAGCAGTAATCCCCGACACACCTTTAGAGCCAAACGACAAAATAGCTATGGATATTTTCGGACCATTACCCAAAACGAAAAACAAGAATCAATATATACTATCAATTCAAGACATGTTGACAAAATATCTGACACTTATACCTCTCCCAAACACAAAAGCCACCACAATAATACCTCAGTTAATTGACAATTACATCTATATATTTTCTTCACCTAAGCATATCCTAACAGACAGAGGATCTAACTTCTTATGTGAACTCATGCAACAATTTGAAGAACACTTTAACATAAAACATTGCAAAACCACAGCTTTTCACCCACAATCAAACGGTAGTTTAGAGAGAACACATGCGGTAGTCAAAGATTTAATCCGAACTTGTACTAACGATAAGAAAAACGAATGGGATGAAGTACTGAAAACAATATGCATGGGTTATAACACCGCGGTACACGAAGGAACCGGGTTCACTCCCTTCGAGCTCACATTTGGACACCTAGCCAATCTTCCCTCCACGGTAGCCAACACTCCTTCTCTCACCAAAGACGAACTGTTTAAACTATGGAAAATAAAGCATAAAAATTACCTAGAAATGGCTCATAAAATTATCCAGAACAATAAGAGAAATACAAGAAACAGCAGGATAAACGAATTATTCGACTACATTCAACGTTTAACGTGAATGACAAGGTTCTCATCTACAATAACCACAAAAGTAATAAATTAGATTCTGAATGGCTGGGAGCAGGTGTAATTACTCAATTGTCTCCTCCTACTTATTCTGTTCTTTATAGAAACAAAACTTATAAGATTCATGGTAACAGGTTAAAATTATTCCGTGTTTCAGGACAATGAATTCGAAGATTACCATCCTCATCCTAATTTTCCTAACTAACCATGCTTATACGGATAAACAATCGGAAGAATACAAGCTAGAACCCGCGCCAAATCAAACAGTTCTCATAGAAAAATTAGGTGAAAGTTCAATTTATCATAATTCTCTCAAGTTAGTAATTATAATAGATTTCTCGTAACAATTAGATACCACTAACCAGATCGGACAAGTTTATAAATCGTTAAAATCCACATGTGATAAAATACAATGCAAAATCTCATCCGGAATGAACACTATACGATCCAGATACTTAAAACTAGAACGCAAAATCAACACTTTGAAACGCGCAATATTTGGACGAACCAAACGAGGGTTGATAGACGCAATAGGCAGCATTTCTAAATCACAATTCGGTACCCTCGACGCGGACGACTTGAAACTAATTAATGAAAACTTTGACAAGTTGTACGAAGCTAACAACAACATCATACAAGTAGTTCACAATCAGACAGCCATGATCAAGTATGTACTCAATACCACTAACACCCGCGTATTCGATAAACTAAACAGCGAATTACATGAAAGTAATGTAGAAGCACAAATCCTAGGTAGACTTATGTACTTAGAAAGCATGATTACCGAAACAAGTGTCACTTTGAATTTAATTCTTACCGCAATATTGATAGGAAGATCAGGAACACTCCATCCCGAATTGTTAGATTTAACAGAATTTTTACAACACCTAGTCCAACTACAGATGGATACAAAAACATATGCTTCCCTTGAACTCAACGAAAAGAACCTTCCAGAACTAGTCAGTATTAGTAAAGCCAACATCCTTACTCACGAGAACACCTTGATATATCACCTCGAAGTACCTATGTTAGAAGACGGGAACTGGAAAAATTGACAAACTATATGCGTTACCGCAGAAACACGGACGAACCTTTGTAGGATTATCGTTAGATAATGACTTAATACTGACTAAAAACATGGAATATATCTCAGTAGGTCGCCAATATTTAGAAACACATTGTACAAAGTACCACGGGCGTTACATTTGCAAAAGAAACGGACCCAACCATAGCTCTACAAACACACACAATTGTAAAGCCTCACTTTTCCATAATCAGCTTAACAAAGATTGTAAATTCGGTATTTTTCTTATTAACGACGTATCTTATGTACCCCTAGGCGATTCTAACAAATATATTGTAATACCCGAGGAACCCATCACCCTTAATATCTATCGTAAAACCGCTACCTCTAGAAAACCGCACATATTCTACTCTGCCACGCCGTGTACTGTAACTACACCACACACTACAATGAAATTTAGTGGACAACCTAAACCATTCGAATATCGAACTAGATTCATAAACCTAACAGAAACATTTAACATTGTAAATCTCGACGACATTCGAGACGCTCTACCACAAGCACCTACTCTCACACAAACATACGCCGACTTTGAAACCTCGTTAGACAGTTTAGACGGCAAAATCAATAAGTTCCAAAACATGAGACGCATCGTGAACTGGACAGCAACTGGATGGTCCATACTCCAATGGGCAGGGTATACCGCTATTGCAGCTTGCTCAATTTACGGACTCAACAAATGTGGGGTCTTCTACCTGCTCAAGACCTGCGGAGGAGTGACCCTAAACATCTGCTGCGTCTCTAGCAAAGCCACCATCGAAGGCGACAGACGACATGTGACATTCTCAACCGCTCCACCAGAAGACGAAGACTTCCAGGCCCTCTACAAAACCCCTACAGTCAGCCACCAGGAACCAGAAATACGATTGATTGAAAGGCCTAGTAGAATTCGTTTTACAGGGGTAAAACAGGTCTAATAAGGGGGGAATGTTACATACTTTTACACTTAGATTTTCCAGGCGGGCCAGATAAACTGGCGCGCCAAGATAAACTGGCGCCCCGAGATAAGCCGGCGCCCCGAGACGAACATCCCTCCCTAAGGGCAGGTGCCCTCCGATAAGCACCCCCTCCTAGCACTAAGAACCAAGGTCCTAAGATGATTGGCTCTTCCTAGGACCCCAAAATCTGTATAAATACTGGCCCAAAGAGCCCAATAAAACAGTTATCCTTCTGCTACGGAACCTGTCTGTCTATTTTCCTTTTCGGAATCCTAACAGAGATAAGCGGTTTATAACGAAGTCTTATAATACCGAACCTCTCGCCGAAGAGTTAGGAAACCGATTGTTTTCCCAATACAATAGTCTTTTTAAAAACTTTTAAACAACTCATCATTCAAACACTGTTGCGCACCGTGACAGAGAAAGACAGCGCGTGTAAAGCGATACGACGCGCGGGCCTTTGAACTGAGCGACTGCGACTCTCCGCGTCTCTTTCTTTCTCATACGCAATCCTTCCTTGCGCCCGAAACGGTCATTGTCATTTAAACCACTAAGTACTACCACAGTATTTCCGCAGTTGAAATCATATCGTGTTCGGTCTTTTTTTAATCAGAAAAATGCCACGAATATATCGATGAAAGTTTCATAAAAAAAATAAGTACTAATAAAAAAAATTAAATATTGGTGTTACATTGTCATGACGCACGGTCCTTTAGATTGTGCCGCCGACTGCGACTCTCCGCGTCTGTTTCTTTCCTATACGCGATCCTTCCTCACGCCCGAAACTTTAATTGTCTATTACACAAGTAAATATCATCGGAATTATATCATGTTTGGTATGATTCTGCATCAGAAAAATGCCACGAAGATGTTGGTGAAAGTTCCATAAAAAAATAATTAGTAATAAAGAAGTTGGAAATTCCGATTAGTGTGGTCTCACCGATATACCCGAGCCGCATGGTGTCATATTTCTCGGCAAGCGAGGCCTCTCGAGCTTCACGGCCCCTGAAGGAGGTACACCCCGCAGTAGTGCGGATATCTCCGGGACATTTGCGAGCTAGTCATTTGGGCCATTTATCGAAGCAATACGATTGGGCTCCTTCGACGCCCCATCTGCCCTGCACGTTTTCCAAAATAATAGACACTAATAGCACCGAATTACTCGTAGTAGCAGTCTTCCCAAAAAGCCGTGACACTTCGTCAAAACATTTAGCATTTTATTGACCCATTATCCACATTTGACAACCAGAAGTCGAGCCATCGTCGAGTCCTTTCTTTCCGCTTTCTTTGTTCGAGTCAAGGCGCTTTTCTGATTTTTAATGTCTTTATTGCCTGCTACGGTGCTGGGGTGAGATAGAGGGTACTGCCATGGGACACGCGGATTCCTCGCGTGTAGTAAAGTTTTATTTGAATTATCATTTCGATAGTTCACTGTTAAAATAATTGTTTAAATAAATAAATGTTTATAATTCGTTTCTATATTCATTATTTGAATTGTTATTTCAAGTATTTATTGTTAAAGTAATGGTTGAAATGAATAAATTTCCATATTTTGTTTCTATATACATTATGTGAATTATTTCAATGTTTTATTGTTAAAATAATTATTTAAAGAATGTACAAGTATTTACATAATGAATATAGAAACACATTCCTATAGATTATAAATTTTTACACTCTATAGAAATGTGTTCCTATATTAATTATGTAAATACGTGTACGTTGTCTAAACGATTTTTGAACAATAAATTATTGAAATAATTCAAATAATGAATATAGAAACAATTTGTAAAAATTGATTTATTTAATCAATTATTTTAACAATAAATAATTGAAATAACAATTCAAATAATGAATAAAGAAACAAATTATGAAAATTTATTTCTTTTATCCGTTAACTGGAAACGAATCGGAGGTTCGAAGTTTCTGAAATCGAAGCTTCGAAATCTTCGACCTTCGAAGGAAAGTAACAGCCCCAGTATGTGCTAGATGCCGTAAAAATTACTGTTTTCACGAAATTTGAATAAACCGAAATCGGTTAGACACATTCATTGTTGTTCGGATCGAATCAGGTGAAGAACGTACAATAACACGAGTCGACAGAAACATGTCTAGTAGCACAAAAATAATGGATAAATATCTTTTTCAAATATTGAAAAAATATTTTTTAAGCCACACATTTTCATATTAAAAAAATATTCGATCTGAATATTGTATACATGTACAAGAAATATTAATTGAATGTTTGAATGCTTGCTAACTGGGGATGTGCGGGCCGCCCGATACTCGAGTTCGGGTCAGGGTCGCAGAAGGTCGGTCGGGCCGATTCGGGCGCGCGATACTTCATAACACATCAGGCTACCCGAGAGTTTCGGGTTGCCTCAGAGTGACTCGACTTCGTCGTGCGGGATCGTCAGTTCGGGCGAGCGATTTATCGCGATACTCGAGATTCAATTTTGCGGTTTATGAAATAGATAATAGTAATTATGGTATTACTTTCATAACTGATAACATCATTTTTAATACACTAGTATTTCTTTTATAATTACATTAGGTTTATTTGACAATCATGTGCTTAATCTCTATCTGTATTAACATTTGCAATAATGTGCGTTACACGTGAAAAACTTAAAAGACAATGTTTCTGGTGGTCTGACGAATTTGTTACGAATGAAGTTGCATATGTATCGATAATATCATTAAAATATCCTTACTTATTAACTGTTATATAACTTACTTAATATCTTCTGATATAACTTATTAATTAACTATCATTAAGCCGACAGAAATTCTTAAAATGGAATGTATTATAAAATAACAAAATAGAAATTGTTATGCCCCAATCGAATGTGGTAAAACTGTATATATTAAATGATGAACGATATGTTTAACATAATATGATATGATAACTATAAATATAATATGATAAATATAAATATTATAATGTAAATATTAATTCACTTGCTTTAATTGTAATTTAACTTGTTTTTAAGATTAACTTATCTTATTTAAATTACATTGTAGGAAACTCAACAAAATTGAATCTCGAGTATCGCGATAAATCGCTCGCCCGAACGTGTTCGATTCTTGACGATCCCGCACGACGAAGTCGAGTCACTCTCGGGTAGCCCGAAACGCTCGGGTAGCCCGAAACTCTCGGGTAGCCCGAAACTCTCGGGTAGCCCGATGTGTCGTGAAGTATCGCGCGCCCGAATCGGGCCCGCCCGACTGTCTACGACCCGACCCGAGAATCGGGCGGCCCGTACATCCCTATTGCTAACGGATGAATGCGTTTTCTGGTGCAATAACAGGACCAGGAGCTCTCCCAAATACTTTGACTGCAGTCAAATGTTTATATTTTCTAGTGCCGAGAGCCTATAATCTCCAGGCTCTGTTTAGAAAAAGCCGAGAAAGATCTCAAATAGGCTTCAAGAAAGCCATGGGAAGCCTGTTGGTATGAACTTTTTAATCCTACAGTTCCATATATTACATTACGTAAGACGTAAGAGCTACGATTAGTTTTCGTGCACTAGTTTTGTCGCACATAATAAGAACATTAGTTGATTAATGTTCTTATAATATAAATGAATGTCGAATAAGTGACACACACTAATTGAAACCCTAGTAGCACAAAATATTCTATACATATACATATATGGTATTAAAAGGAAATACAATCTGTTTTCAATATTTAAATATTCACACAATATATTTATTCTACAATAAGAAACAAACATTTCGTCAAATATACAGGAAATATTTATTTCAAGTTATCATGGAAATTGAATTTTTTTTTTTTAATATACAGGTAATATTTACTTAATTTTATAAAAAAAAATATTTGTTCCTTATTATAAGAAGAATCTTTATTTAATATTAGAAATAGAATATTTTTTCCTAATGTACAGGTAATATTTATTTCATATTATGCGAAAAATATTTTTTTCTGAATACAAAATGAATATGTATTTAATATCCGAAACAGAATATTTTTTCCTAAACATTCAAGAAATATTTTATATTTATCATAGAAAAATATTTGTTCCATGATATGGGGGACATACAGATTTTACATTACAAAATAAATCTTTATTTAGCATCAGAAGTAAAATATTTAATTTTAAATTACTTTGAATATACGTAGTTCGTGTCACTTTTTCGATATAAATTAACATAATTTATTAAATATATGTATAATAAATTAATTAATTTACGACCTTGTATAAGAATATATATAATTGGTTAATTAATCCATCTTCGTATAATGTAATTAATTAATGTTGTTATACTATAACTTCATATCGAATAAAAGACACGCACCACATATATGTATTCAAAGTAAATTATAAATTTAAATATTTTACTTCTAATATTGAATGAAGATTTATTTTATACTTGAATCCAATATTTCATTCGTCATATGAAATGTGTTTGTCTTCCATGTTGTGGAATAAATATTTTTCTATGATAAATATAAAATATTTCTTGAATGTTGAGGAAAAAATATTCTGTTTCGAATATTAAATAAATATTCATTTTGCATTTAGAAAAAAATATTTTTTTCATAATATGTAATGAATATTACTTGTACATTAGGAAAAAATATTTTATTTCTAATATTAAATAAAGATTCATTTGTGCGTCCTAATCCTGGCCAGTCCTGGCTAAAGATGAAGTAGGATCTTGTCCAGGCTAAAGATGAAGTAGGAGCTGATCCAGGCTAAAGATGAAGTAGGATCTTGACCAGGCTAAAGATGAACAGACATTGCATGCAATGCATTTTTCTGTCTACGGTTCTGAATTACCGACTCTGTAGAAAATGTCCTGGTACGATAGCGGACTCTATCGAAATGGAACGGTCAGGTGGTGAACTACATGAGGTTGCAACACATACAGTGTGTGTCTGAGGAGGCTCGATTTTACAGCGTTGTCAGCTTTAAAACGCAATTGTATTCGTACAAAAATACTCCACGTATTATTCACTTGTGCCGCCTATTTTTTTACAGGACTTCGAACCCGTTGGTAAAAATTTGGCGAACATGATAAAGAAGTTTGTATCCGACAAGGACGCACATTTAAGAAGAGAAAGAAAGACAGACAGAGCTGCTGAATACTGTGCACACTCGACAGAAAATTTATTAGTAACACACTTGTGAGGAATTGTTTACAAATATTTGCAGTTAGGAAATATAGAATAGACTTCAGCTACTTTTACATATAGTTTATCGTCACATTTTATTTCAGACTAAATAGTTATAAACAATTATTCTAAGTCTCGTTCTAAAATAAACTCAAATAATTTAACAGATCTCTGGTAAAAAATAATCTTCCTTGTGATCGGAGGATCTAGAATGATGTCTCAGCTACATTTCTGTTGCAGTTTTATGCAGATTCGACGCCTAGTTAATTAGTTATTTACGATTTCCAGAGAGGTAACACAACGATTTGTGTGTTTACCTTTGACAAATACTCGGACTTTCCTTGTCTTACTCATTGCGGGCATAGAAGATAGAAGTTACCTCCACAAAAATTGTTGATAAATTACTTCAGGTAATTTTTATAAATATTAGCTCTCGAAGAATATAAAATGGACCTTCGGCAACATTCATGTATAGTTTTCAATTCGATTCTGGAAGAGATTAATTAGTTATAAATAATTTTTGTTACTCTTGTTCTAATGAAACTGTGCATACTAGTGAGAATTGAATATCTTGTATACTACGGTCATCTTGTATACAATGTTCATGCATAAAAGTTAATCTGTATCTCGAGTACTATTAGCTATTTTTACTAAAAAATTGGGTGGTGAGGTAACCAAAAATATAATCGTTGTAATCGGTAAACAAACAGAGATAATAAATTCATTAATTACATTTTTTCACTATAATTATGCTTAGTAATATTCGTGTATCATAAAATATTCTGGGTCTCGAGTTTTATTACTTACTTCTATTAAAAAATTAGATGGCAAGATGGTCAAGGGAGTGTTTGTCGACATCATCGAAAAAAGGAATTGTTACAAATATTAACCAGCTAGAGATAATAAATTTATCAGTGAACTGTGTTCGATAAATTAATGCTCGCGAATATTCATGTGTCAGAAGATATTCAATATCTCGAGTTACATTAGATATTTTTACTGAAAAATTAGATGGTCAGATAGTCGAGGGAGTGCTAATCCACATAATTAGCAAAACGAATTGTTATAAACATTAAACAGCCAGAGATAGTAACTTTATTAATTACATTAGCTTGATATAATATTGTTTGGTAATATTCATGTGTTAAAAATTACTCTGTATCTCGAGTACGATTAGCAATTTGTACTTAAAAATAAGGTGGTAGATGGTCAAGAGGATGCTTGTCGACATCGTTGGCAAGAGGAATTGTTATAAACATTAGACAGCCAGAAATAATACATTTATCAATAATTATTATCACGGCGATCGAGATCTATCAGAATTAATTGGGGTGGGGAGCGTTGCGCTTCGCTGCGCGCTGCGCTTCACTGCTTACCTAAGCCCGCGGAGCGCGCTCAGTCAGTCAGTCGGGCCGGGGGCTCCGACAGGAGCGGACGAGCTCCAGGACCAGGAGAGTCTTCGGCTACCTTGGGGTTGACCAGGGGTCCTCCAGAGGTACCCTGGCCTCTCCTGCTTACCTTGGGGATGACCATGGATCCTCCAGCAATGGTCTACCCTTGCCTACCCCGAGGTCGTCCCCCGAGTGGTCGTCCAGTGGTCATCCAGAGCTACCCTAGCCTACCCCTGCTTACCTTCAGCTGGCGTAGGGTTGACCATGGGTCCTCCACGAATGCCCTGCAATTGTTTATCGTGGCCTACCTTTAGGTAGCTTAGGGTAGTCCAAGGGTTGTTTGAAACTTCCTTGGCCTACCTTAAGCTAGCTAGGGGGGGGGGGCATGGTCTCTTCAATGCTGTCTTCGTTTACCTTGAGAGGGATGTCTAAGAGACTCGTTCACTCGTCTTCTGGCGATCCCCTGTGTTAACGTAATCCTGGGCTAGTCATGTTAACGCTTGCGTTCTCATGGCCCCAGTTGCGCCAGAAACCGTTTGAGCGCATCTCTTTGCCATCTTTCTTGGTGATGGAGTGACGGGTATCAGGCTGGTCGGCTCAGGACTTGTACGCACTGTACGCGTCGCGACACCCATGAACCAGAGCCATCTGCTATGGTTCGATCTTGTTTGTCTCTATGAAAGAATCAGAGCCTTCCGCCTGATTCGCCCTTGGTCCCTCGTGGATCGGAGACTTCTTCTCCGATTCACACTTTGCCCCGTAATAATTACTCGACATACGCTAAATGGAAAGAAAGTCTTTTCCGTGAAAAAGACTATTTTTCCATTTAGCGACCTGCGAACTTAGTTTCTAAGAATCGTCGTTGTAAGAAAGGGAGACAGAACGAAGGGAGACTTCGTTCTGACTCACTTTCGGGTCTCTTGTGCAGCAACCTCCTCGTGGTGAGACCTGGGCAATCGATATTATCCACAATTCGCAAAATGCTATAATTTATAAATTATAGTATCTCGCATGTAGTGGATAATATCGAGCTAATAGCTGCACATTTAGAATTTCCGTAAATATGTATTTCATAGTAGAATGTAAGACTTTTAATACTTTCTTCCTTTTCCTATGTCCCAGCTTCAACAATTATTTTCAATTAATAATCCAAATACAAAGTTTTCGTTTCAGAATACATGTAACTCTTGCAGTAGATTGTAGGTTCTGATGTAGTCTAAATATGATGTACGTACTGAGATGTACGTTACATATCGCATATTATTTCGACATTGAAACATTATTTTATATTCAAATTAAATAATTGGTTGAAACCACCCTTTTAACAAACGGTCCTTCGAGCCGGATATTTGAGGTAATTAGGAGTGGAAAGTAATTGTACAGGTCTCCTCAAGTGGGAATACCCGCAAGGTTCTTCGAGTAGGTATTAACTCTCGAATCGATCACCATGTCGACACCGCTGGCAGAACCGACCGTTGTTGACAACGCGATCGAAGATCTGACCGACCGGTTAACGCTAATTCGAAAGGTGATCGCGAACCTTAAAAAACTAGGGCGTGCACAGTTTACGGAGGCACTCCTCCAGCAAAAACTGACGCATGTTACCACAAGTTGGACAGACGCCCTACAACGTTGTACCACGTTGAAACAGCTAGTCCCACCCCAGAAGCGTAATAGTTACGAATTCTTCAAGTTGGGGTTGATGGACAAAGCTTTTGACGAGGTCCTCCAGTTTGAGGATTACGTCCACGCTGAAAAAGCGAAGTTAGCCGAGGCTAACAAAACACCGGTGCCTGGAGTACAATTTCAGGCACCGATCGAGCTCCCAAAGTTGCACTTACCCAAATACGGAGGAGATCCATCGGAGTGGCAACACTTCGAAGATCTATTTACCACCGGGGTAATTGAAAACGCAGGGCTCTCTAACTTGCAGCGGCTGCATCAGCTGAATGCTTGTTTGGAGGGAGACGCTTTGGCAAAGATACGAAACCTGAAAATTGAAGATAAAAATTTTCAGGTAGCGTGGGAAACCCTGAAGAAAGAATTCGGGCTTCCTCGCATCGTTACCGCCAAGCTGCTCGACCAGCTCACTCAGCTGGAATCAATCCGAACCGATGACCTCGCTAGTATACAGCAGGTCACCATCGGATTCAAGCACGCGCGCGCTGCCCTAGACAATCTAGGAACAGTGGCAGAACAGCACAGCTGGCTGCTCACGCATTTGGTGAAAACCAAGCTTGACAAACGGTTAGACTGGGAATGGGAGAAATCTCGGAAGTTCTCGACGGAATACCCCTCGTTTGACGAGATGTTGGAGTTCCTCGAGACGCATGCACGCGCTATGATCGTCATAAACGAACAGAAACGCAAGCCCGAGAAATCAAACCCTCAGAAACCACGTGTTCAGGCACTGAACATGGTGGTGGCTCCCAGTCCCGTTACGGCGTTGACCTGCGTGTTCTGCGACCAATCGCACCGACTATTGCAATGCAATATTTTCCAGCGATTGTCTGCGAGGGCTCGACTCGAAATCCTGAAGGATAAGGGTTGCTGCATACTTTGCCTGTCCTCCGAGCACACGGTCAGACGCTGTCAATGCACAACGATGTGCAACAAATGCGGCGGCAAGCATCATACGCTGTTGCATTTGGATCAGGCGGAGTTTCCTAAGACGTTTACAAAACCTGCAAACGGTGAGCGGAATGGGAAGCGGTCTACGGCCCCACCTCACCGGCAGCCAAAAGTAAACAGAGCTCCAGCTGACTCCCCGTCGAACTCTACGTCACACTGTACCGAGCTCGGTGCGTGTGTGCCGCGGCATGTATTGCTTGCTACGGCGAGCATAAGAGTGTATGGGAAGGACGGCACGACGCGAATCGCGCGTGCTCTCTTGGATCAGGGTTCGGAAACGTCATTCATCTCCGCGAGATTAGTCAACGACTTAAAACTCGCAAGGAGAAAAACCCCAGCCACGGTGACTGGCTTGGGGGGCGGTCGAACCCAGACCATAAAGTATAGCGTCGAGATGCATCTTGGAGCAATTTCAGATGAATCGCCGACCTATCATGCGCTCGCATTCGTGGTTCCAAGAATCACGAACTACGAAACGCCGTCAGTGAGCGAGTAGACGTACGAAGCATTACGCAACGTACCACTCGCCGATCCTGACCTACAGTCGAGCCAAAACATTGACGTGTTGCTCGGCGCAGATGTGTTTACGAGTATTATTCGGCCGGGATTCCGCCGAATACATACGCACGGCCCGATCGCGCAAGAAACAGCCTTTGGCTGGATATTGTCCGGTCCGGTAAACACACAAAAACCTCACCCAAATAATGTAAGAACTTTGCACTGCAATGTTCTCGAATCGCTGGATCAGACGATTCGACGGTTTTGGGAAATAGAGGAAATGCCCACGGCCTCGGTGTTAACCAAGGCCGAGGAAGAGTGCGAAGCGCACTTTGTAAAAACCGTCGCGCGAGACGCGACAGGAAGATTTGTTGTCAATCTTCCCTTTAACCACGCAAAGCCGGACACGGTGCTCGGAGATTCGTTCCGAATATCGATTTCCGCTTTGACAAGGTTACGGAAGAAATTAGACGCAGATCTGGCACTCGAGCGAGAATACTCAGATTTTCTCACGGAATATGAGTCGATGGGTCACATGACGCGCTTGGCGCCGATAGACAATACTCGACTTTATATTCCCCACCGAGCGATGATCCGCGAGGCGAGCGCAACCACGAAGCTGAAAGTTGTTTTTAACGCTACCAGCCGAACAGCGAGCGGTCGCTCGCTAAACGACATCCTACACGTAGGTCCGAAGCTACAGAACGACATTACCTCAGTATTGACGAGGTGGCGTCTGTACGAATACGTGTTGGTGGCTGATATCGAGAAAATGTTTCGACAAATTCTCGTCGCCCCTCAGGATCGTCGCTATCAATGCATCCTATGGCGCCCGCCGAAAACCGAACAGCTTGAAGCGTTCGAGTTGAACACCGTAACATACGGTACGGCTTGTGCTCCATATTTAGCGATGCGTACCCTTCTCGAGTTGAAGAGGCAGGACGGCGATAGATTTCCTCTCGCCGCGCCTATCCTCGAGAAGGATGTCTACGTCGACGATGTGTTTATGGGGGCATCTAATAAACCATTGTTAGAGAAAATCCGTACGCAAACGTGCGGACTCTTACAGTGAGGTGGGTTTCATTTGAGAAAATGGGCTGGAAATTCGTCAGAGTTACTGCGAAACATCCCCCAAAGCTCTCACTCCCACGCCGTCGACCTTACCTTGTTCGATGATTCCGAACTAAAGGTGCTCGGATTGCGGTGGATACCATCCGGAGATTATTTTTATTTCAATCTGCAACGGTTTGAACCGTCTGCGAAACCGATTACAAAACGTACTTTGTTCTCGGAGATTGCAAAATTATACGATCTGCTCGGCTGGCTCTCGCCAGTCGTGATTCGTGCGAAGATTTTGATGCAGTCCCAATGGCTGGAAAAACTCCAGTGGGACGAGCACGTCTCCACGAATACGCTGCGAACGTGGAACACGTTCTGCACGGATTGGTGCAATCTGAATGATTTAAAATTTCCTCGATGGGTCCGATACGGAGCCGATACGATTTCTGTGGAATTGCACGGATTCTGTGACGCTTCGCTCGCCGCCTACTCGGCCGTTACGTATTTACGCGCAACGTCCAAAAACAATGACGTCTCTACGACATTGTTAATGGCCAAAACGCGAGTGGCTCCGATAAAAACGCAGTCCATCCCGGTTCTTGAACTGAACGGGGCTGTGCTCCTCGCTGAGCTGTTAGTGCACGTGAAAAGCTCGCTTGAAATACAAGTCGAGCGAGTAGTCTGTTGGACAGACTCCACGATTGCACTCGCCTGGCTGAGGAAGCATGCATCGACATGGAAGGTTGTAATTGCCAACAGAGTGTCAAAAATCCAGACCATACTTCCGGATGCTGAATGGCGACATGTCCCCACACGCGCCAACCCTGCGGATTTGAACTCCCGAGGCGTGGAAGCGGCGGAGATCCTTCAGTCGAAGTTATGGATATCTGGTCCGACGTGGTTAATACAACCCGAGACAAGCTGGCCGCTCACGCCAGCTTCGATCGAGACCGAGGAGGGTAAGCGCTCCGCGCATACCCACGTAACAACGCCAGTGAAAGAATGGGACTTTCTATTCCGATTCTCCACCTGGAGCAAGTTACTCCGAGTCACCGCATACTGTCTTCGATTTCGGAAGCAAATGCACGCGGACGAACGGTCGTTCGACAAGGGTGTTGTAAACGCGTCGGAATTGCGCATCGCAAAAGAAAGAATTGCATGTCACATCCAGCGTACGCATTTCGCGGAGGAATACCGGTGCTTGAAAAACCCCCGACGAATCCCCGCGGAATCTCCATTAAGAAGTCTGAACCCTTTTCTCGACGGTAATGACGTCATGAGAGTCGGAGGACGCTTGGAGAATGCGACGCTTGCGTGGGAAACAAAGCACCCAATTATCCTACCTAAGCATTATGTGTCTTCACTGATAATTAGGCAATGCCACGTGAATACATTGCATGGAGGGTTGCAATTAACCACGTATACGGTGAGACAGCAACTCTGGATCCTCGGCTGCCGGAAGGCGGCGCGTACGGTCATCCACCAATGTTTACGTTGTGTAAGGTGGAAGGCAAGGGTGTCCTCGCAGATTATGCAGGATTTGACCCCGCAACGCTGTCAACCGGCGAGAGTTTTCACGAACTGCGGAGTCGACTACGCTGGTCCTTACCGCGCACGCGACTCCGCCGGCCGAGGAAAAACAGCTCACAAGGCGTATATAGCAGTTTTTATCTGTTTCGCCACGAGAGCTGTGCACATCGAGCTCGTGCATGATTACACGACGAGTGCATTCCTTGCCGCATTGGATCGCTTTACTGCACGACGTGGTATCCCGTCCTGCATGTTTAGCGATAACGGAACTAACTTTGTCGGAGCCGACAGAGAGTTACGGGAGCACTTCAACGCGGTGCAAACCTCACAAGAAATGCAAAATCAATGCGGTCTAAAGGGAATAAGGTGGAAGTTTAACCCACCTAGTGCTCCGCACTTCGGCGGACTACAGGAAGCCGGCGTGAAATCGGTGAAGCACCATCTGAAACGCATCCTCGGAGAATTTACTCCCACGAGCGAAGAAATGCAGACCTTACTCTGTAAGATCGAAGCGAGCCTAAACTCGCGGCCGATCGCCGCTCTCAGTGATAGCGCAGATGACTACGTGCCCCTCACGCCTGGTCACTTCCTGACTGGAGGTCCTCTAAATGCAATTCCATTACAAGCCGTGGAAACTGAGCATCTCTCGCGTCTTACGCGATGGAGGGCAATACAAAAATTCCACGAGCAGCTCTGGAGGCATTGGACACGAGATTATCTCACGTATCTCCAGAACCGCTATAAGTGGCGTACATCTGAACTGCAGTTTAAGCCAAATGACCTGGTTTTAGTGCAGAATCCGCTTCTCCCCCCGAACCAATGGGAAATGGGGAGAATCGAAGAAATTTTCCCGGGTAAGGACGGCCACGTACGGGTTGTAAAAGTACGTACGGTCAAGTCCACATACACACGTCCGATTACAAGACTGTGTAGATTACCTGTGGAGGGGTCACCCCCGGCGACGGTTTCCGACGCCGCGGAAGGCCAGTAAGACGCCCAAATTCCAAAATATGGGAAACACAGCGGTGAGAGCTACCGTTTGCAATAACAAACACTTGACTCCACACACCTGTGTCCCCGACGGGTGAACCGACGACGGGGAAACATATTTCCATCGCAGTCACACCCAGGAACGAAGGTTCCCCCGCGAATCGCGGGGCCCTCCCCTGAAATGAAATTTGGAGCGCCCGGTCCTAACGGCTCGAATTTAGTTCGCCGTTAACCATGGACACGGAATCGTCACCCTCCTCTGACTCGAGTGCCGAGACCGTAATACAGGGGGATCCTGTATTTAGCGCAAAGTTTGCCGAGGTGTTGAACCTCGGCGCAACGGCATCCCAGCCTAAGGAGCCGGACCTTGTCCTGTCTTTAGGGCAGGACACCGTGGTAGTGCCGGGGCACGTACCCCACTCCTCGCGGCGCTACCGGGCGGCTGTCCCCGGAGGACGATTTATCCTCCGATGGTCGTCTTCCGGGCGGCTATTAAGCTGCGTCTTTCGGGAGAAGACGTTGACTCCCACGAAGAAACCAGCCCCCCCCGCCGAGGCCGGCGCCACCGGAGAAGCGGCTGGATCTGCCACCCAGGCGAACCCGAGGAGGAAAAGGTCCAGGGGTCGTAGGCGGAGTACGGGTGGAGACGCCGCGCCGAACTCCGCTCGAAGGGCGGTGGTCAATCCCCCTCCCCCGGCCGGGTCCACCAGCGCGACAACCGACCGGCTGAGAGCTGTCGTGGACCAAGCGATCCTGGCGATCATGGGGGCGAAGGAGCCGGAGCTGAGCACCTCTGGCCCGCCAGCGAAGAAGAAGTAAGTTGATTTAAGTTACTCTTCCCACATGTTGTTCTCTCCTTTTTGTTTCTTTCATTACTTCGTTTTCCAAAACTACCGCGTCTCCTGGTCATTGCACGAATCGTGCAAGGGGGGCGGTATGTTTAAATATCGCGTTAGTTTGAAACGTGCTTGAATTTCGCGATTCTCGCGATCTATTCGTTGGTGACCTCCTCGATGTTATTCTTCCGAGGAGCCAAATAACCAACAATATCTCAAGTAAAAACGGCGTGACTTTCTGGCCACCAGCTAATGTCAGCCGATAAACACGGCGATCGGTGGATCAACGTACAAAACGTTCAAATCAAACTCGTGTCGCGAAGGTATAGAGAGACAAAGAGAACAACATACACATACGCTGAACAGAGACAAGCGAACAAGAGAAATACAGCGCCGCGTAGCGGGCCAGCTGACTCTCTCGCGACGCTTGCCGGTTCGGCGTCACTTGCTATCGAGGCGCGCACGCGAACACTTCTTCTAAGTCTTCGCTGCTGTCAGACCTCTCCCGTCGAGCTATCGGATACTTGTACCAAGTATCTGCCAGCGAGCTTTTGCACGACTGTGCGACAGGAACTGAGATCGGTTTCGAAATCGTTCCAAACGCATTAAGAGAGCTGACACGCCCAAGCAAGAGTTCTCAAAGTCTGTAATTCTAGAGATTTTGAATATTTAATTTGTCGTTCCATCTCCAGTCGAGCTATCGGATACTTGTACCAGGTATCCGCCAGCGAGCTTTTGCACGACTGTGCGAACGGAACCGATCTCGTGGTCGAGATCGTTCCACCCGCTTTGAGAGAGCCGACAAACCACAGATATATGTAAATCGAGCTCCGGACTTTCCGAGCTTCGTACATACAATAGTGCACCGTTGCGATAGCTGCTTAGACACATCTAACGCGGTTATCGCTTCAACGCCTAAAAGTGTATTTCGGTGTGATTGACGCGTGATTCGTGTTCGTTCCCCGAATTCACTTCCCGCCGGGAATCGTGATTTCCGATTCCGTACGGCCTCCCGTGTAACACGGAGGACACTCTTTCCGAGTACATTTTCTCTGCCATAAGCTCTGGTATACGCATTGTCGTCCCAGTGCTGCAGAAGAACGGATACTCGGTTTGTGACAAGGTCGATTCATTATACGCTTTGCGGGAATCGATCGGTCCGGCCACAGGTCTTGATTGGTAAGTCCTAGCCCCGTCACCCTCCTACGAGAGAGAGTGACGCCGATCTCGGCACACTTGACCCGTTCAACCACCAAAGTCGCACCCACATACGCCGTCGCTAGTGCTATACAGCCACTACCTGAGCGAGGATCGTGACTGGTTGAACACACTTACAATATACGCCCCCTCTATATATCTCTATATACATTGGCATTTGTGCGTGTAAGTGGTGAGTCGGACCACGTCTTCCACCGAGATTTCTCTAGCCGCGTGACGTGTTGAGTCACTCGCGAGCTTTGAATCAAGGTTGTTGGAGCACGGGTTAATTCGGCTGGATAATCGAGCTTGGAGCCTTACAACCTCCTTGTAAGACTAACCGCCACCCTTACGCTGACGCCCACGCAGTAGAATCGGTTTGACCGTGACTACGCCAGTGCGGGCAGACGGAATCTCGATCCTCGAGATCCGTCGACCATATACAGTCCACTAACGCTGCGTGCTGAGCAGATTGGCTGTATTCCCCCTCCTTCGACAGCAGGTCTCGCAGTCAGGAGCGTACGGGAAACAGCGTTTCGAACGGATACGTATCGTATCGCACAGGTGTTTTCACATCGTCGTTCGATCCTTTTTTACAGACGCCAACGTCGCTAGACGAACAAAGGGACAACCCGGAGGAGACGGAGGCACCGCGGACCGCCGGCTTCCACGGGGATCATTTTGACAAAATAAACGGCCCACCAATAGGTGGGTCACTATCAATATAACCTCGCTGTACAACAATTTACTTTCCCTCACACTCCTATCTCCTCATATTCGAGCCACCGTTGAAAAGTCGTTGGAATTGCAATTACACAGTCCACCCTTTTAACATAATGAATTCTTATTCTTCTGCAGATGAAAAGAATGCAAGTACTTATTTTAAAAACAAGAAAACACAAGCATAGTTAATATATTATGTGTAATGTGTATGCACTACTCATTAACTGCATAGAATTTGTATTGATTTTAAGTGCAAAGAAAGTAAACTATTGGTTTAAAGTGTATAAAACTATTATAATATACATACATTAGTGACACGAGTAATAAAAATAATATTACGTATAGAAACCAAATTAATTTTACTACAATTCGTATTTTTGTAATACATTCTTCATAAATATTATTTTCACCGTTCAAATACACGCGCCGTATGCATTTGTAGCCTCCAAAACACCCGTAAGAAAAATAAAGTATACGGAATATTCAGTTCTTGCTAATACGGCTAAATTCGTGAACTATAGGTAATATTGAGCGCGACACCGAAATGGTACGGGGGCCACTGTGGCCCCCCGAGGCCTAGACAGAAAAGCCCATAAGATGCAATGTCTGTAGTAGCACAGACTTAAGACTACTACAGACATTGCATCTTATGGGCTTTTCTGTCTAGGCCTCGGGGGGCCACAGTGGCCCCCGTACCATTTCGGTGTCGCGCTCAATATTACCGATAGTTCACGAATTTAGGCGTATTAGCAAGAACTGAATATTCCGTATACTGTATTTTTACTACGGGTGTTTAATATGACTTGGAGGCTACAAATGCATACGGCGCGTGTATTTGAACGGTGAAAATAATATTTATGAAAAAAGCATTACAAAAATACGAATTCTAGTAAAATAAATTTGGTTTCTATACGTAACATTATTTTCATTACTCGTGTCACTAATGAATGTATATTACAATAATTTTATACACTTTAAACCAGTAATTTACTTTCTTATTTACACTTAATTAATATAAATTCTATGTAGTTGTTGAGTGCTTACACATTACACATATATTAAATATTCTTGTGTTTCCCTATTTTTAAAATGAGTACTTGCATTCTTTTCATCTGTAGAGAAATAAGAATTCATTAAATTTTCAAAAATTTATTAAATTCATTAAATTAAATTTTCGTTATAATATTTTTATATAATTTATATGTAAAGCAATACAAATTTTCATCTATTGTATTAGTTTAATTCTATTGTGTACAAGGAGACATTGCTTTATTATAGAATATGTAGAAAACAATATATTTTACTGAAAAGATATAAATTTTTGTTTTAATGACATGCGTCAGTAATTCTTGCTAAAATTTTATTAACGTGATTTATTATTCCTATTTACGTCTTTTTGCGACTCACCGCCCAGTTTTATTTGATTAGACATATATACACATTTAGCTACGATGATTTTTGTGTGCAACGACAAATAGCATAAGCAACTAGTGGTCACGTAGAAGCACCACCACATTTATCGAGCTCGAGACTTTTCTAATTCCATCGGCTTCTGTAGACAGATTTTGTCGTCGGAAATGTTTCGCATGCAGTTTTCAGTGCAATGTACGCTGCATGATAATCCGATTTATGTCGTGTTTGGGCTTATTTTGATCAGAAAAACATTTTCAATCGACAGGTGATTTTTCCATTATGATAATGTTAATAATAAATAAAATTGGATTTATTTATAATACAATGTGTGTTACAATGTTGCCTCTGATGCTGAATCACGTCCATATCGTACGTCGCCGCTACGTGTTCCGCCTGAAGACAACAATGTAAAGGTTTCACGAACGCGTATTAATAACAATAAAATGTTTATTATGGTTCATAATTCTGCCATGAAAACATTATGAGTCGATTGCAAATGCTTTTTTGATGAAAATAAGTCTAAACATGCCACAAATCGGATAAGTTAAACTGTATTTGTATGGAAAAGTTTTCTTCCAAGTTCAGGAAAGAATTTTATTTGAGGCTTCCGACGACGTATTCTAATCTGCATAATTTTTAATATATGAATATTAGTTTACACATGCACGTGTACACAGCAACAATTATCATGCCGCGAATGTTTATACATTTCTTAATATTTTCATATCGGAAAACAATACCTTTCGCGTTAAAATTCAAATTAGTTATGTAGATAAGTTAACATTTGCTAATAATATAAAAATGATGAAAATAATATTAAAACTACACGTGTGTTCTGCGAATTGCTTTGGTGAACATGGTTTTTATCCGTATAATCAGGCGTACATATATGTATTAAAAAAACCACGAATTGAAAATTGCAAACTTTTTAACAATTTTATATTCGCATAAAAAATTTTTAAAAATGATAATGATTTTTGAGTTAGTCATCGAATATTCAAACGATCGTTCAATAAAATCTTCAACGATTGGAATTTCTATGGTATAGATTAAAAAGCAACGTGTCTCTGAATTTCCACAGCTTCGAAAAGCAAGACAAAACAATTATCTCATCGCTTGTGATAGAAACCGCTTTCGATGCGAGCATCGATAGTTTCTTGTACGAACGTAATGCGGCAACATTGCACTTTTGAAGCTGACAACGCTGTAAAATCGATCCTCCTCAGACACACACTTTATGTGTTGCATCCTCATATAGTTCACCAGCTGACCGTTCCATTTCGATAGAGTCCGCTATCGTACCAGGGCATTTTCTACAGAGTCGGTAATTCAGAACCGTAGACAGAAAAAGGCATTGCATGCAATGTCTGTAGGTATCTTAAGTCTGTGTTCAGGCTAAATTTAGACTAGGGGGCAGCAGTGTACCGTCACGGCAAAACAGGGCGTGAGCACTCTCTTATCCTCTCTGGTCTATCCTATACCTGGTCGGTGCTATGGATACGGTATTCGGATTCTGAAAATGTCCCGAATTGAACAGTAGATTTGGATGCCAGCGCCGCTATCGTTCGACCGGTGTAGTGTACCCATCGTATTCCTCTTCACTCCGTGATCCTCAATACTTCGCCATGTGTTTGCGTCCCTCTAGATGGCGTTGCTTTCAATCGAGTTGATTGGACGTCATCGACACTTTTTATTTCGTACCGTGTCAATGACGTCTAATCAACTCGATTGACTCCTACTTTTGCGTTCTTTAGCCGCAATTTCGCATATTCGGCAGGATTATTTTGTCATGAATCTTTGTGGGCCGTGTGACGTCACACCATGATGAAGTTCTAACTATCTGGAGATTTAGGGTTTTTATAGAGACACTTTTATGCAAGTGCGCTAGCGAGGGCATATACGATGACGATGAAACGTTTATTGTTACTATTTATTTACGTATTTTAGGCGTACACCGAAGCTTTCGAGAAAGATATAGTTCCGACAATTTTCGTTGCGAGCGAGCGCTGATATCCGTTTCCGATGACTGCTGCCGTCGTAGACACGACGCCGCGATATGACGATGTACCGGCGCAGTCGATAATGCAGGTAACACAGTTCAGGTGGAACTTGTTCAAGTGAAAGGGCCCATTCACATAGCATTCGTCCGGCAAATACGTGTATCAACGAGGATCGCAAGGGCCTCGGAAATTGCAAACTACACGTCGACAACACAAAAATATGAATCTTCAGAAAATGTACGTGCTGAATAAAACAATCATCTAGCGGACAGAATTCCTAAAATATCCTACTTTCCGTTTTCAAGATACAGTTAGCACAATTCGGCAGGACGCTGCCCGTCCAATCTACGGCGATTGCAAGTGTCCGCGGGACACGATCCTACGACTCAAAAAAGCAAAAGTATGGCGCGTTCTTTAGGCCAAATGGCATCCTATTGAATTCATAGTGCCCATAGGGAGTCGAAAAAGCGGTCTTCGATTTGGACTTATCGTTGATTGGGATTTGGTGGAATCCAGAAGCTAAATCCAATGTACTGAAATATTTCGCTCCACCAAGCTGATCTAATATGTCGGTAATGTTAGGGAGTGGGTACGCATCACTGATAGTTTTTTCGTTTAACTTACGGTAATCAATTACCATACGCCAACGAGTTCTACCGGAAGAATCGGGTTTTTTAGGGACAATCCAGACCGGTGAATTGTAAGCCGATATAGAGGGTTGAATTATACAGTCTGCGATTAGGTTATCCACCTGTTTCCTTATTGCGTTTTTATGGGCAGGAGGAAATCTGTACTGTTTAGTGTTAATGGGGTTTTCGTCGGTGGTTATTATAGTATGCTCAGCAGCATTAGTACAACCTAACTTATCCCCGGGGAGATGAAACTGGTATGGGAATTCGACTAGAATCTTTAATATATTGCCCTTTTCCTCCTCATTTAAATAGTCCAAACGGAGATATTTTAGTAGTTCGGCAATTCGTCGGGCATGAGCCTTAGATTTTTCTGTGTCGGAGTCACATTTCCGAGCGGATCGCAGGGGTGGGAGAACAAGGTCGAAATCCTCTAGCTCTATAGGGGGTAACGTAAGGCTAACATGATTCGGGGTGGTATTAATCGCGAAAATTTTTACGAATCCTCCTTCTTGCCTGGCTAGAACTTCCCCAATGAGAACTCCTGGTCCAGCATCTATCCTACGGATATAACCGAATTCCCTGTCTGAGTTTATAGGTGTTGTCACTAGAATTTTACTACGGGGTGGCAATTCGACGGGTGGAGAAGTGAGAAAGACCCGCCTGTTTCCTAATTGCAGGGTATTTGGTAATGTATCTCTGAATGTCAGGGTGGCTTCGTATTTTATCAGAAATGCTACTCCTAAGATTCCGGTTTCTCCGAGAGGAAAATCGTCGTCTACAATTTGAAATTCTACTGGGATGTTATCAATCGAAATGCAAATTTGTCCGTGGGTACGCAGTATTCCGGATCCGATTCCGGCCAGGTCGTATATAACGTCGGGGTCAATCGAGATTCCGTAACCCTTGGTAATCAAATTTACCTGGGAGCCGGTATCTATAAGGAAGAAAGCAGCTCCTTTGTTGAAGGATTCAGGCTTCAACGTAACAGTGGGTGATTGAATATTATCGTTGGTATTGAAATTTAAGCATATTCGGCGGGACCGGCGCGCGCAATAAGGGCTTCGTTCCGCGGGGCGCCTCGCCGCGGTGGCCCCCTGGAGTTTAAAGGCTGCGGATTTCTGTTAAATCTCATAGAAGTCGAGGGTTGACGATTTTTATTTCCCTGCGAATTTCTTGAGACGTTTGCGTAGCATTGAGATTCTAAATGACCGGTCTTCCTACATACGCGGCATCTAAGCTCCCGGAAATTCTGGGGGTAATCGGCGGTGTTCGCGGTGCATCACGCGCGATCATGACCCGGTTGACCGCATCTATAACAAGTTTTTTCTGGTTGCGTATTGGCCACGTACAATCCGGCGTCTCGAGCGGTGAGTTAAGGGGGGGGGTATAATACTCTACGCAACTTTCGCGTTCTAAGCGGACTGCTGTCGCTATGGCGGATTCCAGGATACTCACGTTATCTTTTAAGATTATTATTTGCAGCATCCGGTTCCGCAATCCTTTTATAAAACCCGTTATCGCGGCCTGGTTGAGAACGATATCTACCCCTATGAACCGTTCGGCGGTATATTTTTCCTTCGCTGCTTCTATTCCTCTATTTAAAATCTCGCTGACACGAGCCCCATAAACTTCTGCCTTCTCCTTATCTGACTGCCGTACCTCCTTCAGTTCACTATGCACCGAGTCTACGTTGAAGGATTGCGCGAATGACGCTTTCAAAAGGCTTAAAAGTTCCTCTAGATTTACCGGATCGCGACGGTTGGAGATTAAAAAGTCGGCGTGCCCTACGATTTTATTCCTAATTAAGGAAAGGAGATTCAGTTTTTTGGCGGGCTTGATTCTATCATTGGCGACCTTGCATTGCTTTATGAATTTAGTAATGGAACAGGATTTTCCATCGAATTGTGGTACAAGGTCGATGGCAAGCTTTAAAGGCATGAAAGCGTGTTCAATCGGATCAACGGTCCTTATTTGGATAGTTGGGGACACGTTACCGCCGAAGAAAGTACTCGTATCGCGAAAAATAGGGGAGCTAATCGGTGTACTCTGTATCGAGACATTATTAATTGATAATGGGGTACTAGTATGGGGAAGAGCATGCGAAGATTCTGTCGGAGATGGCACGAGAGCTAGGTCATCGACAATAAAAGAGTTACCACTACTTCTCAAGCTGGCCCTACGCAAGTTCCTACCCTTTCGCGACATAGTAAATTTACGCGACATTCTACCCGCGATGAAAATACAATGGTCCTTTTCGTTTCGACTTACGGGGGATCCGCTGTCTGGGTTACGCTGTCACGCTCCACGCAAGGGTCCACCACCAACCACGGTTTCCGGCCTGGCTTCTCGTTGTCGAATTCTCCTCGACGTCGAGTTCTCCCGGCTGGATTCTCCTCCTCGTTGAATTCGCCCGGCTGGATTCTCCTTCTCGTTGAATTCGCCCGGCTGGATTCTCCTCCTCGTTGAATTCGCCCGGCTGGATTCTCCTTCTCGTTGAATTCGCCCGGCTGGATTCTCCTTCTCGTTGAATTCGCCCGGCTGGATTCTCCTCGTCGTTGAGTTTGTCTCGGTGGCGACAATTCACGGTCGGTCACTCACTCTCTGGTATTTACCCAAGCTCCTGGGGAAACCGTGCGAAAACTCAGAAGAGAGAGGTTGCACCTTTTCCAGAGCCTTCCACAAGCCGGCATCAGCTATCTCGCCCTTGCCGTTGTTGATGGTCCAGTTGTTGCAAAGTCCTTTTTTTTAATCCCACCGCTGTCACCAAAAACTATGTTGCGGCTGCGCGTGGTGGAATTCAGGGACTTTGGTAGGTTCGGGTGCCCGTGGAGCACTGAAGCACTCTGCTCGTGGAAGATGGATGTTGACGTAAGAAAACACTCTTTCGAATAAAATTTATGGAAGATAAAAAAAGACTTTATTAGTGAAGTTTCGAGGTCTATACTCTATGACTCCAGAATAATATCTCCCGATATCTGCTTCTCCGAGAAGGCTCCTCGTCCTCGTTCGGTCTTCCGCTCCCGCTTCGTTTCCTTGGCCAATAGGAAAATTCGGCATCTCCAGGTGGACGTTGATTCGCTGGATGGTCTCTCTCCAAGTAGTAGCTCGACGGTGATTGGCGGTGGTGGTACCGTGGAAGCGCGCGCATGAGGGCGGTGGCGTGTACTAGGGAGCCCGCCAAAACAAGGGATGTGGGGGGTGTTTACGCGCGAAGATCTCGACCGCTGGGGTCCCACGGTGGGACTGCGCAAGAGAGAGGTCCGAGGGAAAGTTCCAAGAGGCCCTTGATCTAGGGTTTATGACTTCCTGTTCTGGCGAGTTTGGGACTACGAATTTCTAAGTGAAATATGAGAACTCCTTCAAGGAGATACGTGACTGTGCCTAAATTCCTCAATTAGTCTCGCACATCAGGATTACATCTAGGTTTTCCGTGGGAACTCTCTCGTCGTCTCTTTACTTATTCTAAGCTATTCCTGTTGCGATTAAATATACAACGAATCCGCGATTTTGGCCTAGACATTACTTCTATATTCAAATTTTCGTCTTATCGCCATTAATCAACCTATGGCGCAGTAGCGCTATCGTAACTATGTTCGCGTGGTCACGCAACACATGCAATGTCTGTAGGAGGTTGGCAAATTTAGAGATGGGGACGAGGTAGATTTACGCCTAATTTTCATTGGCTGTGTGCGGCGCAAGCGCAGTACGTCATTATGTATGCAGCGCCACGCATTGACACAGCGTCACATAACCTTTCCAAGCGTCTCATA
This sequence comes from Sphecodes monilicornis, assembly GCA_913789915.3. Classification (NCBI taxonomy): domain Eukaryota; kingdom Metazoa; phylum Arthropoda; class Insecta; order Hymenoptera; family Halictidae; genus Sphecodes; species Sphecodes monilicornis. The sequence goes on along the minus strand of OU565291.1, from coordinate 2,432,055 downwards.
GCTTCTCATAGCGTTTCATTTCAGTGTCATGTTTCAGTATTACAAAAACTATTTAGCATTAAATGCTTCAACAGTGTTAAAAGAAGCTATTAAAATGAAGTGCTTTGTGCCCCCGTGTAATAACCGATCTGATCTTCAACATTGGAAATAAAGGAGTAATGTTGTGAAAGTTACATTTCATAGGTATGAAGATTATTTTTATAGTTAATATAATTATAATCTTAGAATATTTTATTTTAAACATTGATTCCGTTTGCAGTTTTCCAAAAGATTCTGATACTCGTAGTTTATGGTTAGATCTTTTAGGCATCGGAGCATCAGTAATTTCAAAGAGAGCTCGTATTTGCTCAATGCACTTTGAAGTAACAAGTTTCTACACAAAAGGTTCTTATGTGTGATTGAGACCAAAATGTATTACCACGTGTATGTATAATAATGAGTATTTTTAATTTTTATGAGTATATCCAACATAGTGAACAATGTTTTCTTTCTACTTGTATGTGTTCGTTTTATTCCAGAAAACCCTTAAAGAAGAAGCGACTTCTTTCACTGAGTCATGTGAAAATAATGTGGACACAACATTATCACCTAACACAAGTATGTATATGTTTATAGAAAAATTACTTTTGATAAATACATTCATTGTCATAATAACAACATAAATTGATATTACTTCTAAACTAACAATATTTGTTATTATTACAGCACAAGTTTTAATCCCTAAAACCGAAGAGATTGAAAGTGTAGCTGATACTTCCAAGTCGTTTGATGACTATCCATTATCACCAGAACCATTCACTTCCAATAAAGAAGACAAGGGAACAATGGTATCGCCTAAATTCATATACAATTCTCCAGAGAAGCTGATAGTAAGAGAAACAATTAAATTTGTGGAAGCAGATTCACGGAAAAAACTGTTCAAAACGCTGCGACAGTTACAGAGGAAATCAAAACAAGTTTGTGAACTACAAAACATCATAGTGGGCTTGAAAAGTAAGCAATTATTAAACCCTGATCAGGCAGTGATGTTAAATATGCGTGGTGGAATGGGTGGCAAAATTTTTAACAGCATGTACAAAAAGGATACTGCATGCGTATCTAAGAGTTATAATGCAAAAATTCGTTTTTTTGCACTTACTCTTCATTATTATTCTCCATATGCATATGAATATGTGTGTGAACAATTGAGTAATTGTTTGCCACACCAGAAGACTGTTTCATCATGGTATAGAACGTTAAATGGAGAACCAGGCATAAGTTTGGAAGCATTGAGGTCCATCAGTGAACGGGTAAAAAATAGAAATTACCAATTAATAGGTTGTTTAATGTTCAATGAAGTAGCGACTAGAGAACATGTAGAATATGATGGCAGAAAGTTTAGTGGATACATTGATTTTGGAAAGGATATTGCTGGCGAACACGAAATTGTAGCAAGAGAAGCATTAGTTTTTATGCTTGTATCTGAATGGTGGCTGGAAAATACCGGAAAAAAATGCTGGAATGGTGTGGATATCTATTGATACAAGTTCAGTTAATTCCGGGGCCTGGTATAAGCCTATTATGTTGTAAAACCGAGTCCGTTTCTTGGTCAAAACGCTGAAATAAAGATATACGTACATATAAGCCTATTATGTGTAAAAACTTATTGTACCCTATTTTTAATTATATTATAAGAAAAAATATATAACATTTATGTTATCTTTATTAATTATTAGATATATAACACGTCTTCATTTTATAAAAATAATGATTTTAAAATATATATAACAAGCTATTTAAAATTAGTATGTTCTTTAATTCGTATTACACGTTTTAATTTCTCTTCTATATCCTCTAATTTTAGTTTTCTTTAATATCTCGCCCTACAATTTTTTTCAGATTACAGATTTATGAATTATTTGAAATTGTACATTAGAACATGAAATATGTAACTACTAATTGCATAAAATCAAAAATGTAGAAGATTTGCCGTTATTTCTTCACTTTTAATTATTTAACAACGTTCATTACAATATTTGGGACATAATTCGTATCACAAGTGTCATACGTTATTATAGAACAAAGGGTTAACTATCACTTTTCTAGTTTCAACTTGTCAAATATATGTAAGCAATCTGTAAACATTTTTCATACTTGGCGGTACAGAGTATGCACAGAAATGCCACCAATCAAATTTAGGGAGTAAATGTGCCCCTGCCTCCTCCGCAATCCTGAACACCCCCTTTGCCTAAAATGCTAGCTCATGCTCCACCCCTGTATTCCTATATCTATGGGGGACTCTCTGCTCCTCTCTGCTATAATTATACAGTTATTGGTCGAATGCTATAATATAGCAACGTCAATCGATTATAATGAAATTTTCCAACACGGGCGGGATAGTATTTCTACCAAAAACAAAAAAATCATTCTTTAATTCGTTTATGAAGTTTTATATATTTTATTATGTATAAAATTTAAAAGTAATTAGTAATTATTATTGTAAAAAGGAAGGATAATAATGCAAATGAATAAGGTGTAAATATTTCTAATGTTGTATTTGTATCAATAATTTTAAGGAACACTGTTGATGCTCGCCAGCTAACAAGTTTGAAGTAATTTATAATAGTCGTGGCATGACACTGTCGAGGACTCGTTTTTTTTATGCTATTCTTTCTAAACTGTTCGTTGTAATTTTCTAACATTATTTCATTAATTATATGTTATTATAATACTTTATACATTTTATTCATGGCTCCATGGACACACAAGTGGACGGACAAGTTGTGTCTGAAAGAAGAAATAGATTATCTGCAAAAAATTTGGATAAAATAATATTTTTAAATTGCAATCTGGAATAACTTACTACAGTAAAACTGTTTTTTAGATGAAATTCTTTTATTCTTAAATTCCTAATATAGCAATATTTCTATCTACTCTAGGAGAATGAGGAGAAATGGCAACATTAAACTCTATTGATTACATTTTCATATAGAAGAAATTAAACAATGCCATCATTTTAAATAGCTCTATACTGAAGCAACACTTATTTGATTTTACATAATATTTTCAAGAATTCAGAAAATTATTACTTATAATCTAATTGATCTTCACCAAAAATTTAGAGCAGGTAATTGTTTAACTACAAATATTAAATAGCTTATGATAAATTGAAATAGTAGTGATTGTTAAAAAAAAAACTTGTTTACCTCTTACAATTTTGAAATTCTAATTATGAATTAATTTTACAAAAGGTAAATACATCGATGGTGTTGCAGTAGATTTGATGACATAACTGGACATAACCACTAAAGCGAGATGTCAATCGACTGAAAACTATCGACTAAATAGTCGATAGTATGCTGTTACTAAATAGTAAGTAGTCGATAATTTAAATTAGTCGATAGTGCCCATCACTATTGTAACCACGATTCATTGCAAATCACGTTACGTTATTTCTTAAAGGCGGTTTTCAAGTAGAATATTCCGAGTGCTAGTAATAAGGAGCTCTTTCAATTGATGGTAAACGATGGGACCAATATAAATAGAAACTGGCACGTGCGAATGTCGCTCCCATGAGATAATAGCCTTACAATAAGTTGGAGCAAATATACGATGCCTTTTTTAACGCGAGCATGTGAACGGATCTCGAGACTCGAATTTTCGATTCGGAACATCTAGTGAGAATTAGCATACGCAGCAGGGATAATTGCGGAGGTTCAATTTTATTTTCGACAGGAGGATCGTGTTGCTTGTTCGCGCGAGATTTTTTATGAACGCGTGGTTCGTTGATCGGTGTTCGTCGTTTAATCCACCGGACGGTCGCGCCTGCCTCTGCTTGCTGTCGCGAATGTGGATACTTCACGGTGCGCCGTGCTGCTGCTGCTGCTGCTGCCGCCGCCGCTGTGCGTTTGATGTGCTCACCACGGCTAATCGTCCTCGAATTCTGACGAGACTTGCACATTCGTGAACGGTTTGGAACTACTTCGTTATTGTGCCAGGCCCCGCTGTGATTGTCACTTGATAGCAACACCTGAGGCGCCAAAGCTGTCTGCATCGGCGCTTTCTTCAGCCCAAGTGGTATCAATGTTGTCTGGCAATGGTGTGTAAGGAGAACGTGGTATCATGGTTTGGGAATCTGTCCAGGTAATGGAAATATCATTAACCACCTTCCTAGTCTATGCCATATTCCCCCCTCATTATCACAAACATATTAAACCTCTCTTATTCTTGACTTGCTGTTACGTTTTCCACCATGACCTCCTCATCCTTCTTACCAAATTTCGAGCTAACCAAAAAAAAACTTTCTGTCGCGATCTCATCTCCATTCCTTTTGTCAGAAACTATTCGCAGATGTAATAGTGAAATTATGTAGACTTTCGTTTTCATTGATATCGAATTTATTCGAATGCAGCGAATGTAATCTTTTTTTTATATATTACACCGAAATACCATGTATGGTAGTAACTATGTTTTCCTACAATTTCTTACATACGTTACAATACAATTAAACGGTATTCACTCTCCGAGATATTGTCGAATGACATACACTATTCTTATTTACATCAATATCTGATGTATCATTTAAAAACCTTATTTAATAACTGAAGATTTATACATCGATATCATTAAAGTTAAATACATTAATATTTTCATTAAAATTAATATATGTAAATCATATTTCTATTTTTATGTATATTACATTTCAATGGTTTTTATTTTATGGTATTATCCCACAAGATCATTGAAAGTATTATACAGTTGTTTGTAAAGTATGTTAAGAACTTATTCTTCATAGATATTTAAATTCAGTTACATTCTTTAAATATAACTTCATATATTTTTTAAACATAAATGATATGTTATTTCTTTCATCACATATAAAATATTGTTATCAATATCGTTGAAATTAACAATAAGAACAATAATCCCAAATCTGCAATGAAAGTATGGCTACTGATCTACTATAGTATCTTTTGTGAGATTTTAATTAAAATCACATATAATTTTACATACACTATTTTATTTGCACATACGTTCGTATCATTTAACTACATAGAAGAACTTAGAGGTACATTTAAGTTGATAATGATTACAACCTAAAATATGTAGAAAAGTTTAGAAGAAGTGAATGAAAAAATAAATGAATTGCTTCTTTCTATATTTCGATCTTTATAATAGCAATGATATCCATAAGTATAACTAATGATTTATTATATATTTTGTAATATTTTACTTAAGCTAGAATTAAGGCATATGCAAGCTAAGCAATGGATGTAAACAATACTGTATAGGTCAAAACAGTTGTTCCCTTATACTGACTGAAAAGTAGTTGATTACATTACGTTGTGTTGTAAGATGATAAGCACATTTTGATAAATGCGTTATATTATGATATTTCAAAACATATTTATGTCGTTAAAACTTACACCAAGTAATACTTCTTTAACAAATTTAATTTTGTTATTTTCTTATCTAAATTTTATATGCATATAATTATTTTAATACCATGAACGATAAACATTTGCATTCATTTAGATCAAATATGTTATAATCTACTTTAGAATATTATATTTAATGAGTTCTCGATAATCAGATTTTAATATACACGTTTGAAACCATTGTTATTATATTTAATGGTGAATAGTAATAATAATAACACGATGAACAAAAAACAATTCTATATTTAATACTTAAAAAATTTATAAGTTACTAGAATATAATAAGAATTTTAATTATATTTTCCATTTTATTAATTCTGTTTAGTATGAAGTTTTACCCAATATTAATATTTATTAATAGTCTTCAGTATTTAAGACTGTATATATTAATAATTCCAATACAAATAATCACACAAATATTGTAAGAACATATTTTTATATTTCTGAAATATAAATCTTTTATGTTTGTAATATATCTGTTTTTATCTATGTGCAGTTATAAACGTATCGATGTCATGTGCACGTTATTAAACATGTGCCTGCCATTTGAAGTACGATACCTTGGCACTTGTGTCGAGGATATTGGCAAGCGGGATTACAATGACCTCCGCGACACAGAACATCATGCAAATAGTGCCTCTGATCTTGCGGAGCTGACAACCTTAGGAGTAGCAGATAAACGCACAAGACGGAAACTTGCTCTCTACATGGCATTATTACATTCATGTAATTATGCATGTGCTGTGATCTTATATAAGAACTTGTCAAATTTTGACTATCAAGAGATCTCTAACCTACTCAATGGGACCACCTTCTCACCGGATGACCAACCGCTGGAGGAACTGCTCTTACTGTATACAATGGCTTTAAATCATCCAGCATTTACATATGAGCAGAAAAGTATCTTTGGCAATATTTATATAAAACTCCAAGAAGAGGAATCTCGTCTGAATCTTTCAAAGTCAAATTCATCCTACAAACAGGCACAAGTATATATAAATTCGTGTATAAATATATTTCTTATACAGAGGTATAATCATTTTGAAATTCAAGATTCACCTGAGTTACATATAGGATGTACTAGAACATATAGGCATAACTTAGTGATGGATTCAACACACTCAATAAGAGAAAAGATTCATACAACTGAGTATTATATCTGACCTTGTTTCCGAATTACAACTATTTTTGTATTGTACCAGATAGTTACCTACTTTTACAAAAATTGTTAGAAACTGCTGGGTTATCTGAATTCATTGTCAAGCAATTATGGATGAAGAAGTTAATTTCTTAAAGCTCTTCGCATGGTGAAGCGTGGAGGAATACAAAACTTGCATGCTCTATGTTTGTGAAAGAATTCAATTGCTATCGATAACTGTCACCACAATTTTGGATGATACAACTGAGGATTCATTTTTATAAAACTGTTAATCTGTTGGTTCTAGATCAACTAGTTTTATCGAATATTTTTTAAATGTACCGGCGTTTCGAAGACGTGTATAGGTTTTTTCAAATATTTTTCTATTCGGTAAACATTACATGTCTGCCATTTCTGTATATGTATAATCTGCCATTATTAATATTATGAAATGCAAGCTATCATAAAACTGAACTGAAAATCCTATAAGAAAGTAATTACACAATAGTGTTTATAGCAAAGATATACATGATGTATTAAACATTGTTTATAAACGGTGAAAGAAGGAACTCGGTTTATCAAAGGAATTAAAAACAAGTAACTTCAAAACAAGGTTACATAGGACAAACATTTACATGAACTTTTGTCTTATTTCAATGTACTGAATTGATTTGTAAATTATGTTCACACGTGTCAGGAACACCCTGTATATATTACTAAAAATGAGTATTTTATTCTGGGACTTTTACTGAAATATAAAATACCAGTATTATACCGGAATTTTTCGGTTGTACCGTCGAAACCCTTATAGAAACCGAAATACGAAAATACCAGTATGATGTTATTTATATATTTATTATATATATTAATTAATTATATACCGGTATTTATCGGTAATTTTTTTGGTTTCCCTAGGATTATAATAAAATTTACTATAATTTCCAAAGTATTTTTCAGCACAAATCTGGAACCAGTATTATTTCATTATCGGCATTCTGTTAGCAAATCGAAACTGATATGCAGTACTATTTTATGATAATATATGTACCATGGTTGCGAAAATGGAAAAGAATACGATATTACAATTTAGAATAGTTAACATATCTTATACATACAACGCTGTGATATCAATACCAATCTTTCTTGCAGCCGCACCTACGAAAAATATAGTGGTCCTTATTTCGGTTTCGATAGTATGTATATTGATTTCGATATTGTAATGCTTTTGGTATTCATACATTTCGGTACTGTAACGATTTCGGTTATTATATCGTTTCGGTTCAGCCTTATTAGTGCAATGCCGGTATCAAAATCATACCGGTATTAAGTCCTTGGTTTCATTTACTTCTTTAACGTGCCTATTCTTTAATAGGGCTGTTCACCATGTATGGGTACGAATGAAAGATTAATGGACAATGAAGTACAGGGTAGTTGTTTGATGGCACCTCCTCCAATGCAAACTTATCATGGTAATTTATAATATAATTGATATGAATAGAATGTATCTAATAATTAAGTGAGTTACTAGAAATTACCACTCATGCTTATACGTATGTTATGTGTGTACATTATTCATACTAACTAAAATAATTTGTTCTGTTATTTGCAGGGGATATGGCAATTAGAAATAATACTATGGTAACTGGAGTTCCCCCTGGTTTATCAATGCCTCCACCTGGATTATGTTTACCAACTCCAGAGCAAATGCCAATCAGATCGGGTGGTGGTGCACAATATCTTCACCTTGGCTTTTCATCAATAAATCATATGCCACCATGGACAGGTCAGGTTATGATGGGGAATCAACTGATGTATCATACTGGTGACATGTTGGCTTATCCACCTTCCCCCTTAGTCAGCCGTCAATCGTCGCCATCCCAATCTCGATCTCCTAGTCGCAGTAATTCCCCAATGGGTCGCAGGAATAATACAATGCCACGGACCTCTTCACAAGTGACTCAGTCTACTTCAAACACCCTAACGTCAACGAGTGCCTCTAACAGTCAAACTAGTATCTCCAGTTCAAATGCCAATTCGCTTCCGCCACTTCCTGCACTTGGTACTAGCAGGAGTCATCCTAGTCAACCTCCACTACTGCCATCACGCTCTGTTCCTTTGCCAATTAGTAGTTCTACCACTTTCTCTCGGCACAATAGTATAGAAAATGCCTCTTCTACCTTAATTCCGGCAGCACCACAATCTAAACAACCACCACCACCACCACGATTGAGGCCTTCAGCATCTGGTGACTCTTTACGAGAAACACTAGGGAAAGAAATGCCAAACTTCAAAGGCAATTTGCAGAATTTTTCTCACGATGAGGTGAGATAGTAAATTTTTAAAGCTATTTTTCAAGAACATTATAAAATATTACAATAGTTCGCCTTCTCCTTCATCGCGTTCGAACAGTTTCCCCACGTCTGAGCAAGCATGTTCGCATTCGTATTTCAAAAGCGACTCTCCTAATAGTTCGTTCAATACATACTGAAAATAATACACTTCATATTTAAAATACGGTAAGATATTGATATAAAATTGATGTCATAATTTTCTTTATTACATATTCACAAACAAATGTCAGGCGATTAATACAAATGGCCCACTTTTATGCACGAGGAAACATTGAAGAACATGTACCGAACTATTGGGAGAGAGTACTTTATCATATTAAATTATATCTCAAGGGATTATAATAACTATTTGTCACGTAAACTTAGTTATTTTTTTATTTTAATGAAATATTTGATACTTAAATCAATCATGAGACTGTGCAATACCTTCTAAAAGTAGTTACTTTATTTACAAAATGCTGAGTATAGATCCGAAGGATGACCGATGAAGATTTGAGGGAAATAGGCTTAACACCAAATGCAGTGGGACAACTACGAAGTATAGTGAAGAGTCAAGCAAGTAATGGAATAAATCAAATTACCAGCGACAAAAAATCGGACAATACCAGCAATGCAGCACATGGAGCTATGGATTCACTTGAGAATGAGGTAACTTTCAAATGTTCTAACTTCAAATTCTTAATACACGTATTTTATTCTCCATGTATACGGATATAGAGATTCGTGTATTTTTGTACACGGATATGGAGATCCGTGTATTTTTGTACATGGATATGGAGATCCATGTATTTTTGTACATGGATATGGAGATCCGTGTATTTTTGTACACGGATCCGTTCGGCATGTTCATTTCCGGCAATTTTTGTTTTTTGACCGGTTTCTTTTCGACTATTGATGTTAGAAGCGACACGCAAGCGAGCTAGCAATTAATTTACGCTCAACTGTTCGACGTTATATCATCGTGTATTAAAATACACGGGTACTCGTGTATTTAATATTATACGGATTAAGATCCAGATTCGTGTACTACATGTTTACATGTGTATTTACATGCATGGGACCTTTAATATTTATGGACATATATATATATATTTTTTTTTTAGTTTCGTTTAAATATTGTAAAGATAACTTACAAGTTAACAATTTTCTAGGCTATGCCAGGGACGGAGATGATGAATGATAATGGAAATCAAAGTAGTAAGTCTATACCATTACAGGAACAGCATCCAGCGATGCATCATCATCATAATCACGCGGCCACTCCTAATTTACGGCGATATCCTACTATGCCACCATTAGAACCTGCGCAAATACAAATGTATCCTGCACCGCCCCCGATGTATGCTGCACAAAATGCACCGTGTTATGCCTGTCTTACATTGCCTGTTGCTGGGATGCAAAATCGATACTCGAGGTAATAATGAAGATGCATTGTGTAGTAACAGCGATAAGAAAGAAAGCATACTAATATACATGTATATATATTTATATTTGAAATTTATAGGTGTAATGCACAACATGTGTATTGTCTGACGCAGTTACAAGCCTTAAATTTAGATCCCGAGAGTAGTAGGCACTGTTCGCAGAGCAGTAGTTCCGATAGTACTGGTAGTAGATCTCCGCCAGAAACTCCTCCGGCAGCACCGTGGGTGAGCGGAAGCGAGAGCAATGCACCATCAGTTACGGATCACCTTAGCTCTGCACCAGTGCATTCTACGAGTGCAGTATCGCATCCAGCACCTCAACAACCTATACAATCGGGCGCGGAAAGGCAACGTAGAAGAAATCCGACACACGTGATGCGTCACAAAAATCAAATGGTGAACGGCGGTGGACCACCGAACTTATCTCAATGCGTTTCCTTTCCCGCACCACCATCGCATTCGCAGGTCACGTATCTGCCACACGGTCATTTCTCCACTTTGAGACCGAGTAGTGGTATTTACTCTAATTTCTCACATGGACCGTATGCAAGGCCAGCTTATCCGGCCACGTATCAACCAAATGGTGAAATGATGTATCAGTATCCTGGGCATCCACCTTCAGGGGGAACACCCCCACCTCCGCCAAATGCTGCTGCAACACCTGTACAGGCACCGTATATGCCACCTACTCCGGTTGTTACGTATGCACCAGCTGCCGTCCCACCAACGAAAATCTCGTGTTATAACTGTGGCAGTAGTAATCATCTCGCAGTTGATTGTAAAGATCAAACAATGGAGGACATTACCAAAAAAGGTGAGTTCTATATATTTTATTTTTATGCTTTATATTTATATTGATTTTGTTTTTCCATTTTATTGATTCATATTTAAGATAATTGTTCAAGAAATAATACTTACTCATTATTAGACTGCGGATTTTCATGCAAAATAAGAATTGTATATTGCAAGAAATAGGAGCCACTTAGGAATGTTTTTTTTTTCTTCGATTATTTTATTAGATCGAAAGTAATATATGATTACTCTTCAATTTTATTCATTTTACTACTGTTTGAAATCGCCGCTACGCTTTTTTGTAATAAATTTATAAAATCTGCAGTCTACTCATAACACATTTTTTAGTAATATTCAAAATATTTCTACATAAATAGCAATCGAATTGTAAAAGATTTCATACGTTCTACAAAGGTTCATACATTTATGTATTGCCCGTTGTTGTAAAGAAAGCAGCCGGGATGGCACAGTGGCAAGAGAAGACACTCTACCTTTTCATAATCGGATTCGCTGACATTGTCACTTTGACCAATAGCAAAATTATGTGTACCTAATGATCAATCGGAGTTGCATTCCTTTCGACTACTTCTTTACAGCAAAGGACAGTACAGGATTTTTAATTAGTTGTTATTTTTAGACAATTGTGCTACTTTACCTTTCTTTTAAACTTTTTTGCAATATCATTTTTATATTGTAATTTTAAGTTTAAATTAAATGGAATCATATTTTATTTTTATAGTATCTTATAGTATTAATTTAAACTACGATGCCATTTATAAAGAGCTTAATCAGTTTTATAGTTGAATACGAATAATTTAGTAGCTATTATTTATGCGAGTTATCATATTATATTTGATGATATTATACCATAAGGCAGGTCTAGCCAACTGAACCCTTACGAGTACCGGCTTCCCGAACCATTGCCACATTGTCATAATGCTCGCTCAAATCTTATAGGGTAATACGCTGTCTCGTACTAATTCTGTTTAAAATTTAAGGATATACAGTCGGGTCTAAAATTATGTGGACACATGAAATTTTCTTAAAACTAGATCAAACGATTCGAGTTTTATGAGATGTTAGAAGGTATAGTTTACTAGGTAATGTATAAATAAAATGAATTAACTTTTTTATTTGTGCCTATAATGAAAATTTAAAATATGCCTTTTGTAGATCTACGTAAGTTATATTCACGCACAAAGTTCCATAAAAATTGATTAAGGTTGCTATAAGCTATACATATTATGTTGGTGCACATGAAATGTCGTCGATTTTGTTTATTTGTAAAAGTTTGTTTCAATGTTTTCGTTATTTTTTTATTTTTCACGTAACCAGTGTGACATTTCGTTGAAAAAAATTTTACAGAACTGTGCATTTTTATATTGAGTCAAACATGGATTCTGTTGATATTCGTGTAATTTTCTTATATGAATATAAATTTGACAACAATGCTACATAAACCATTTGCAATATAAACAAAGCTTTTGAAGACAATACCGTGGCTGAAAGGAGAGTGCAGTATTGGTTTGCAAGATTTCGTTCCGTTGATTAATCTTTGATAAATGAGCCTTGTGGAAGACCTCTAATGGTGGTGGATAACAATGTCATTATTCATGTCTTCGTACTCGGAAAACAATTACAGCCGGCATGTATTGACATTATATTGATGAAATGCATGAAAAGTTGAAATTTTAACATCCAGCTGTCGTTAATCGGTTTGGGCCAATTTTGTTGCACGATGACGCTCGACGGCATATGTCGCAAAAGACTATGAAACAATTAAGGGAATTATATTATGAATTTTTAGATCATTCCCCTTACTCTCCAGACTTATCTCCGACGGATTACCATCTTTTTTTATGCTTGGATCATTTAAAAAAAAAAAAGGCAATAGGGACATGAAGATGATGCAAAGAATTCAGTAGCAACGTTTATAGAATCTCAAAAATCGGATTTTTACAGAAATGATTTAAATTCATTAGGAAAAGTGTATCCAAGCTAATGGCGCATATTTTGACTAAAGAAAATTCTTCTGGTAAACGAAACGGTGTCATTGTTATTTCAAGAGAAAATCCGATAATTCATATGTACCAATCTAATAATTAAAACCGGCAAAAATTGTGAGAAACTGCGATTTAGATGAACGGTAAGCGCAAAATTTAAAGATTCTTACATCTTCCAATGTCTGTGGTTTTTTATGCGTCAACCAATTTCGTTGAAACTTTGTGCATGTATATAACTTTACCCCTATAAAAATATATATTTTAAATTTTCATTATAGGTACAAATAAAAATGTTAAAAATCGTGACATTTACTTTTTTAATTTTTTACGTATTACCTAGTAAACTAATCCTTCTAATATCTCAAAAAACGTCATTTGGTTTAATTTAAAAAAAGTTATTAGTACAGGACGGCATATTTCTCCTATAGGCCCTGGCTGTATGTGGTTGTGAGGCTTGTTGTAAGGCTTTTAAAACTTATTTACAGTATTATATTAACATTTTATGCATCGAATCGAATTACATAACCACGAACCATATATATATATATATATATATGACGAATCTATTCATGACAGCAGGCTAACAGAATATTTTCTTCTATACTTTTATCTCTTCCTTTATACAGTAAAGTATACTTTAAATTTCAGCTCAGTACCGCCTAGACTACAGCATAATGAAACAACCTGGAGAGTGCCCGAGTTCCGATAAGTGATCCCCTGCTACAGACCACTCAGCAATTTACCACCATCGTCATTACCATAATTACTGTTACTATCACTATCATTATCATTCCCATTGCCACTACTACCATGACCCCGCCACAGTAATACAACCCAAGGACCGTTCAAAAGATGACTACTATCGCTCCTTGTGCAAGTTTTCGGTGATTTTTGTAGACATCCCTTACATTCAGGACGACGATTTTTTAACAGAGGACGTTTCGCGATTCACGGTACCAGGTATACTTTTTACAAGTTCTTATTTATGATAGAAATTATTCTTAACTATGATTGTAAAAAGATATGTAGTCGTCGTGTACAAAGGGGAAAGATAACTAAAGGAAGCATAACGCAGCAACCGATGTTATTATCTATGTTTTTAGAGTACATTTTGAAAGATTTGTGTTAGGTATTGACTCGCGTCTTTTCAATAATACCTATTTGGGTTATTTACCCCCTCCACCCCCACCAAACTCTCTCCCTATTTCTCTAGTAAACTAGCCATAAACGGAATACAAAGAAAAAAAACTACGCATTGTGCTCTGATTAGGTGAAACTATCACGTTTGACTATATTTATCATTGATACTTTTACTTCTACTAGTATGTCTACTATCACTATTACTACTATTACTCTTAAAACTATTACTATTACTTCTATTATTGCTACTGCGTCACGACGTTTTTATGTGTATATATTTTCTCAATTCTTATCTGCGCAATGTTTGAACGAATGTAACAAAAAACTACGAATAGTAAGGATGAAATAAGGCAAAAAAAAGTTAGCAAGGGGCGAATGAATATTTGAAAGGAAGGGAGAGAGTGCAAGAGAGCGAGAGTGACTGAGGGAGATAGATTGTAGATAGATTGAAAGAGGAGAGAAAGAATGAGAGAACAACAAACCATAAGTGTTCGATCATTTAGCTGCCGTTGCGCTCCTGTGTGTATAAAACTATAAATATACGCCGCTCACCACTCATTTATTAACTTACGGATAATTAGCTAAGTAATAAGTAACTCATTCTATTTATACAAAATAGTCATGCAACCACGTGCAACTTAAGCAATTTTATACGACTTTTATTGATCGCCCATCTTTTTTAAGTGTAAGCTAATGTGTTACATGTGTTTAGAACCTTCTTAGTAATTAATGAACAATAAGAGAAGAAAAAAATCAGAAAAAAGAGGGGAGGAAAATAACAATTCGAATATGTGCTAGCTTTTAGGTGTGAGTGGAGTGGCAATCTACGTTGTACTCGCCTTGTCAACAAGTTGCTGCTGCATTTAAACCGACTTTAAAAAAAGGACAAGAATGTGGACCTATCCTTTAGCGTGTGCTAATCAAACTGTATATTAGAGTGCATAAATTGACAAAAATTTTGACTAGCCCCGATATCTACGATGGTTCAAGCTGTTTAATCGTAAGATTCTCAATAGTATGCACCTGATCTGTGTCACGTAGATCTTAGATACCTAATTAGTATGGAATGAAAAGCTATACAAGTGATTAAGAATGAATACGTGTGACTTTGAGTACGTATGCATTTAAAGAAACTTCCCTTCAATAGTTTCCTGCTATAAAAGAGTTTCTGAGGTGTTTCTTTTGGTTGGTAATGGAATTGTTTTTCTTTCGGCAGCTAGTCAATAGCCACGACACAGAATTTTCGGATGAAATAATACAATGAAAGTCGGAAGTTCGTGATTTTTCAATGATGTTCAGTCTACTTTTCTTGTATGTTTATAATGAAATCTGTTCTTTTATTATACCGTGAAAAGTACTTTCGAAACTGCAGAGGAAACCAGAACACTAACAAAATTGATCGAATCGAATACCATTCGTTTATAGATTCAAAAAATTCGTACATCGCTTTGAAGGTTACTATTTTAAGATTCTGTTCTCGTTGATACGTTAAACGAACTTTCTGTTCGTTTCTTCTGTGAAACTTAATATGTTTACTGGAACCTGGCTTAAGGGATCTTTAGTGGGAGTGCCATTTTTTTCTGTAAATATCTAGTATCTTTATACCGGTCTACTGAACGCGAAGGTTGACGTTTCTCTTGTTACCATTAGTGAATAATCGTTTCTTTAAATCTACCTGAGAAAAGTTTCGAAGTGGCTGTGACCGATGAGAAGTTCGCGAAATTACTGAAGCTCTAACTGAGAACGTCTATTCAACTTGAGAATAAAAAGTAAAGTTTCCCGATGTATATCTTTTAAGTGTTCAGTCCTCAAATTTAGCGTCCATGATAAACTGCAGAGTAACGCGTAAGCAGATTTCGAACGAAAAAGCCTCGTTTCTATCGTGTCATAAATGTAAATGTATTGCTTGACAAAGACAACAGTATAACGCCATATTTTTATGATTTTTTTATAGTTTATCATACGAAAGAAAATATTTGATATAAACGGCCTGTATTGTAAAGGAATGGAAGAATTACCACATCGCGAATGGAATCTAATTTTCTGGGACAAACTAGAAGAATGCAATTTAAATGTAATTTACGTTTGCAAGTGAATTTGCTTTTCGAAACGGAAAATATCATTCGGTTAATCAATATTGCGAATACCAATGGTTCTGCATACAATGGGGAGATAATACAGCAGATTTTCAAGCAGTAACAAATTATTGTTGACCAAGCGATGTTATAGTTTGGGTAATCGTGTTATTGAAAGCAATAGTAATTCTTAAAAAATGCGCCACTTTATTGCTGTTTGCTAACTGTTAACGTTGCAATAGTTAAGAAGTGCTTTTCGCTATAGTATCATTGGCAATAAAATGAGCGCGATTTTTCTTGTCTTACCTGTTAAGCAATATTTCATAGAGTAACATCGATATAGATCCTTTTGGAGGAACTTGATTGTATAGTATTAATGTTGTAAGCAGCATTAAGGGAAGTTCTTTCGTTGTTGACAAGCAATTGTACATAAAAGGGATACACCGCTATAGTAATAATGTCATGCCTAAGTGACACAGTACGCACGAATGTTAATTTGACTGAAACAATTCTGTTGGAAGGAAGTATAAGGGATTATCATTATCATTGTATCGATTAGAATTCAATTCGTTGCACCTGATGGATTTTAGTGTGTTTATTTCATTCGATTCGATACATCTCATTTGATTTTTGTTTCTCCATAGACAAATATTTGACTTCATGGAAAATTTTTTCCAAATTCGCATTCTAATGACGCTTTCCCAAAACTACTATAGCACATTGCACGTGCTATTCACCATGATAGAAATAAGTGAGAAATGCAGGATGTCCAATACTAATGAGTTAAACCATAGCTTTCAAATGATTGCAACTGTCTTGACATTTTATTAGGCGCAATTAAAAATGATTCAAAGGTGTTTTAAACATTGTGAAACCACCTCGATCTATTCGAATTGAGCTAGATCTTCTATTGTTTTTTTGGTGTTTTTATTAAGATATTTCCATAGAAAATTGATTAGTTTAAAAGATATATTAATTTCAACGTTTCTTCTCTACACAGTCCAACTGCATCGTTGATGTTAAAATTTTTTTAGCATTAACCAGTTTCCGACATAAGCCAACATCCTAATAACTTTTTATGAACAATAAGGTCTAAAGAGATTAATTGTTGTGTGAAAAATATATAGTTTCGATGAAATGAGTAGTTGAAATCTTTAAAACATCTCCAGGTTTGGTACAGAATCACGCATCGAGTCGTCTATATAATATAAAATCATTTAATTTTGCCTAATGAAAATTTGTTCAACTTTCTATCGTTTTGAAGTCCTAATTTGATTGAATTATATGGGTCACTCTGACAACATTACTTTATATTATAACATAAAGCATAAAATGATTTCTCAACCATTTTCATCGCAGATCGTTATTCGTTTGAATTAAGTCTTCTTTGTTTAACGCCAATCACACGCGTTAATGCTAGCAAAAAGGAATTCTAAACGAGAACGATAAGAAACTTGTGCTAGATGCAATCGATGTGTTGCGTTGTAAGGTTCGGGAAAAAAGTTCAAATTCTCTTGATCAAATCAGTATTATACTTAAACGAATCAAAAAAGTCAAGGAACCATATCACTTGAACGGGAGCCGCAGAACAGGTCCGTGAGAGATTAATAGTAGTAATAATTCTAATGAAACGATAATACCGATATTAGTTATAGTGATAATAGTAATGATAATATTTTATATTCGTTGCAAAATAGAGATGTAAAATTTCTGGAAAGATCGGATCATTAAAACAGGTTGCTCCTGTTTTTGGAAAAAATCTTGATATAATAATTAACAAAAAAAAGGCAAAGAATAAACAAAAAATTGGACTCGGATGTTACTATGGACGCGTCTTAACGTACAATCTTGGTGTGTTTCTACAAGTTGTTATCATAGAAATCAATTTCGGTCTCGGTAACGATCGTTTTCGTCTTACTAATTTTCACTAGCACCGCCAGCCATCGCTCATTAAGCGTTTCCATTTTTGCTTGAATCGAGGACTGATAATCCACCTGTTCGTTTTCTTCTTCCTGCGAAGCTGTTGTGGAACGAAATTTAAATAAACATAACAATAAATTCTAAAGTACAAGCAATTAACTGTCGTTTAATTATAAAGATTGAAATACTTAAGAGCTCAATTATTTTTGGTATATTTGAAAAAAAATACGATACGACCTACATTTACAATGTACTAGGTGTTGTAATAGAACTTAACAATGTGATTTAACGTAAAACTTTCTCGATAGTTTACATCTCTAGCGTTAAACAGCGACATCGGTTCTCGCGCGAGAAACGAACGGATCTACAGAGACACAGAAAAACCCAGAAAAGAGTAGTTTCTAAGAGAGGGTTGGGTCCGTACGGTGTATCTGTTTTTTTTCTTTTGTCTTCGAACGTTTTGTGGACATACAGGGGTGTAATTGAGCAGCGTGCAAGGAGTTGTATAGAACACCAGTAAACCAGCGGATAGATGAAACAGGAGAAGAAAATAAAAAGAAAACTGAACCATGTTCTAACGAAATACGCATACAGACGAGCACTCCGACGTGCGGAACCGTGACACACAGAAATATGCATATACGCGTATATAGCCACTTATCGAATTACTGTCGGCATAGTGACTTAAGAGCGCTAACATTTATTATGTACATCCACTGCGTTCGGCGAGCGGAGCTCGCGTTTTCCGTTCGTAATGTGTTTTGCACGAGCCGACCGTCAATTCGGACCGCTTGCCCCCAAAAACCGCGACTCTCAAAGACAATACGTGCTTTGGATGTGAGAGAAAGAAAGTAATGTGTAAAAGGGAGGTAAAGAACAGGGGGATTGGAACAGATACGATGGAAAGCAGGTCGCGATACATTGCGGGAGCAAGTTGATGTTGCGTGGAGGGTGGGGGGATACATAGTTTTTAGATGGAAATTGTCGATAAAAGCGAGTTCAAGCGTGTGGAATAGCGTGCTGCGATGGAATTTAATGTATGAGCGTGAGTACGATTAATTTTCAAGTAAGAAAAGAAAAATACAAAAAAAAATACGAAATTTTTAGAATGCATTTTGTGCGAAATGAGAAATTTCATCCAGTTCTTGTAGACGGTCGCTTGTGCGAGAGGATCACTTTCATCTTTCGTCGTCGGGACGAAGCAAAAAGAATATTAAGAAACAGTGTGATCATGGTACGAAAATAAAATTCTGACAGATAAAAGAAGACGAAGAAAAATATGCGAAAACGAAAAAAAAAATCTGTGCGACAGTTTGTGCCACTCTATGTCATGTACATAAGAACCGGTGTGTAAGAGAGAATGGCTGAGAGTGTGTGTACGTGTGTGTGCGTGATACACGTTGTATGTATGGGATAAAGCGTGGTAGAGGAAAAGAGAAAGATTTACATACAAATATGTGATGTGTGTATACATATATATATATATATATATATATATATATATATATATATATATGTATATATATATGTGTATATATATATATATACATATATATATATATATATATATATATTTGTATATATACATATATATATATATATATATATACGTATATGTACGTACATACATATATATGTGTATATATACATATACATACATACATGTATATATATATACATACATGTGGAAATATTGAGATATATTTGTAAATTCTGTTATCTGAATGCATTATAAATATTTTAACCTCCTGTAATGAAATATTTAATAAAAAACGTTACCAACCAAATCTTTTGCAATTTTCGAGGGCATATTTAGGATATACGCAGTTATTAAATGTATATGTTTCGCGCCAGATAATAATTGTGATTACCATTATTAGTACTCGTAAATTACTAATTTCTTACTTTTTCTAACAATTTCTCGATAAAAATACATATTACGCTTTAACAATTTAACGAGCTCATTTTCGTACGTAATTTTATAGTCTTATATGGTTTGCAGTTAAATTATATGCTTACGTAGATGTGAACGTAGTTTTATATAGCAAAAGAATATCATCACGTAATATTTTATTTCTTTATAATAGTTTAAAAATACTATGAAATTCGGCTGGTATAAATAGCATGATATAGTGTAAATTAAAAAGAAAGTGTCACTTTATAAATATATTGGCGGAAATAATTATATAGTAGAATGTTGAAGCTCGTTAAACCACTCGAAATATTCTAATTCCACTTTTAATATTGCTATAGGACGAGGCTATGGGTCCAATTATTAGAATTAGCTTGTACGGTATGTCTAAATTCGATATTATTAACTGTTTGCATTCAATATTTGTGCGTAATATTTGCTGCATATAGGCGGGAGGGAAATATTATTGAAATTTTCAAAATGATACTTGGATAGCGATCTTATACCAGTAATATATAACACGTTAATGTTACTAATAAATACTTTTTTCATACATCACTGGAAATAATTAGAATTTATTAAATTCGTGGAAGAGGAAGAGTGGAGGATTCAAAAAAATTTGGTTACAGAATTTTCACATGGGCCACGTTGATAATAATTTTGTTTATTAAACTTGAAATGCAGTGCTTCATTCGGTAAAATAAATTAATGATTTTCCAGGAAATCAAATTCCTAAACTCTATTATATGACACAAATACTTAAACAATTTTGATTGATTTGTTACAAAATTGTTTTCATTGGCATTGTATGTAACGTAATTAGTAGTGTGGTATTGAACAATTAATATCATGACTTTTTCAAAATTTAATGTAGTACTGACATTGTCCATGCAAGGATGAGCTATTAATTTCAAATGTATCCAATGTCACAATTATGAAATTTCATTAATAAGTATTACCGAATCGTGTATTGTGAGTACAATCGATCGACAAGACTCGTTATGTAACAGTGTGCATGTATGGTACACGGTAAGCAATACAGATACCGCATTATGGTTCCATGTGGAATACATTTTTCCTACCATACGAAGAATAAATCCTTATAATTAAAAACAATGTGAACTATAATTTTCTTGCTGGTATATAAGTAACATTTTTCAAAAACTACGCAAACGGTTTTTATTCGATGTCCTTTATGTAACATTAATTTTATGGTTAAGGAGACGCATATTTTAGTTTATTACCTTAAATATATTTTACGTTTCCTATTTTATTAATAGGTAATGGCTTGCAATGTACAACATTTGTTTCAGCCGTAATGGCACTTAATGGAGATACATTATGCCTTATCGACATTCGTACGGATGTGGTATGGTATTCAAGGAAATTCGTCAAGTTATATTTACACGAAGTCCTGCTAATATTACATTGTTCACGGTGACACTAATATAATGGCTGAAATGCGCAGGTAATAAATTTATTATATTTTCTACATTCTCTTTCATAGATGTGATTTATCACAATAAACTATAGAAGCTAATCTCATTCCTTTCTGCAACTTTTTGTAATAAATTTCAATGGTAAGAGGACGATGTTGTTATCGTATTTCTTTAACCGTCAGTTTCAGATCTTATTAGAGTGTATTCTCGGATCGTAATAGAAAATGGAACGTTAATCGGTACAATTAAAGTGGAACAAACGACAGAAATATATAGGATTGGCTCCGGACGTATAACTTTGAAGTACATTTTTACTAAACGTTTGTATTTTACAGAAACAGACAATTGTTACGAAAATTGGACAAGCATACCATGAAACAGAAATTGCTACAAATTGAATCCCTATTTTTACTCCCCTGTCAACATCATTTTTTACAGTGTAGATTAAGACGTTCGATATAAAGCTATGTCCATATTGAAGCAACAACGAGTGACTTTTTGACGCCTCTTGTTGCCTTTTTCTTTAATTCGATAAAAGTGGCGACATTTTCAAGATACATGCAACATCGAGTAACATGTTATTGCTTCAGTATGGACATCGTTTTAGATTTCCCCCCGTGTCTTTCATAGAAGTACGTAAAGAATATAATTTAAGGGGAGATCCGACTCGATCGATTAAAAACAGCAAACCGAAATTGTTGGCATTCGATCGAAGCCGGAGCAAAGCAGTGAAAAAAAAAGCGAGCGTCAACTCACTGAGCACGCATTATGAAGCGATAACGGCGAGGCCGATCGCGCTAGAACGGAAGAAGGAAGCTGTACAAAAAACTCTCCCACCGTTTAGTCATTCTCTCTCGGGATTCCGTGGCTGTCGGACACGTTTCAAAATGCTCGAGCTATCTTTTCTCCGATCTTTGCTCCATTCATCCCTTTCTTAGGCAGCATTCGTCGGCCGTTCTCTTGTTTCGCGACTGGGCCGCGTATCCCTACCAACCGTTTGGGGGGTGCACCGAGAGAGTTCACCGCGGCTCGACTATCTCTTCGGAGCGTGCTCGAAGGGTCGCGAAAGGGAAGTAGGTGGGTCCGTTCGAAGAGAATCGTTTTCTTCCGCATCTGTCGTGTGCGGTTCGAATAAACTCCGCCGCGAGGAGGCGCCGTTTCACGCAGCGGGGTCGATCGAATCCGCGAGAGAACGAGAGGAGAACGAGAGGAGAACGCGAGGAGAACGCGAGGAGAACGAGAGATATAGAAGGTAGAAGATAAGAATAGGATAGCGAGTGTCGGAGCGAGAAGGAACGACTCGTGAGAGCCGGTCGTCACTGCCGGTAGTGCCACCTGGTCGTGATAAAGGGGGGCCAACCAGTGAGGGGCAAGTGGAGTTGGCCGTCGGAGGGGTGAGTATTGACGCGACTGCGCGATTACGTTGACGCGGTAGGGTAGAAAAGGGTAGTGATTCTGGAGCAGAGAGGGAGCGCCGCGGGAGCAACGGAGAGAAAGAGAAGAGGCGAAGAGGAGAGCACGAGAGAAGGAGGGGCGGCCTGAAAAGCTCGGGCCAGGCTGGCTTCGATCGCTCAATATTCATCCCTTGGCCGGACGAGTGCGCCCGAGAACAGCGGCTCCAGACGAGGGCACGAATCAACCCTTCCTTCCTTCTTTTGCGTCCTCGGCCGCGCCACTGTTCCATCAGGAGACGGACAAGATCAACGGGAGGAACCAGAAGAGAACCTAAGAAAGGGATTCGCACGTCGACGGTCGTGGTGTTGCGCGAGAGAGCTTGCGACGCTCTCTCCACTCATTGCAGCTCGAGTTACAACCGATCGGAATGGAGGACAAGAAAGTCGAGCAGTATTATAGTCCGCCGCCGAAGCTTGGAAAATGGGAGGGTTTTAAGATCTTTCTATGGAATTCCGAGACGGGACAGTTCCTCGGGCGCACGGGAGCCAGCTGGGGTAAGTTTTTTGCTATTCCTTCCACCCGTGAAACCGTAAAACCTAGTGAAACTCAATTATGTTCTCGGGTTAGATCGCGACCCCGTCTTCGTTCTTATCAACGATAGGCTCCCATCGACCTTTTGCCAGATTCTCCTTCGCAAATGGTCAACTCCAAGTTCGTATGCTTTTAATCGGGTGTAGGACGTTCCATTCGTGTGTTCGTAATACGACTTGGGGTCTCGCGAGGGTTTCTGTAACGAATATCATGAATGGCGAGAGATGGGAGCGGCTATGCTTCGCGACATCGGGATTCACTCTATTGACATTTAATCGGAACTCCGTATCGTTACAGACGTACTGTGTCGCAATGTACGCGCGCACTGCAGTTTGCCAGCGATGACATATACATGTAAAGATCTTCCGTGCTGCATTCTAATACGCGAAGGCGTTCTAGCTTCGGGTAAATCGATTTCTCATTTCTAACGTCGATTCCACGGTACGGAGAGGAGGCTGTTTTTAGAGCCTACATTTTCAGTGTTAAATATCTCGACGCCAAGTAAAATTTCTTTCGACGCTGTTTGTGCCACGAAAGCACTTCCTCTAGAGGCACTCCGGAAAACGTTTTATTTTTTCCTGTTGTTCAGTTTTTTTTTTTTTTTTGGTCAAGTACTCGGCCTTCGAGCGAGTGAAAACGACACGTCAAAGTAGAAGCGTTGCGTTTTATCTAATGTTACGCGTATCCTGTTCTGATATCGTTCGCGTTCTCTTAACATTCTTTTTTGTTCGTTGAAATTTCAAGATTCCAAAATTGGTCGTTCGAAAATAGTATACCGAGGGGCGGCAACCTTCAAGATTTCCATGGCCCTATTTTTGTCGGTTGAGATGCGAGACTACAAGAGGATAGGGATTTCACGGAGAAGGAGCTCCGTGCTTTACGCGTGAACCCCCATTTTTGTTTTTAGTCGTTTATAGCTGCGACTGAAGTTAAATGTTGATAACACGATAGTTTTCTACTTTAATGATTAAACGAAAGTCTCGGTAGAATAGAAGCAAGTTGAAATAGTTGCCCATTATATACTCGGAACAATTTATTTCGGCTTTGACGACTATGAAATTTACAAATACAGCGTGCTAGGGATCTACCGTTTCTGGTAATTAACGCGTCTCACTGTTCGCTGACATTTACAAACGAATTATCTGTGCTGTCCCATGTTATGTAATGCGACTGCGGTAAGATTCGACCGATAAAGGTTTATCGTTGAGGTACGCTTAATGAAATCAATTGTGGCCTATATGATAATTAGTGTTACAAAATACTGTTATACGATTCCTTGGCCATCGATCGATGAACGATTCTCAATTTTTATGGTAGGACATAAACGGTTCACAGATTTCAGACGTTTTTGCCGAAATCTGTAAAGGTGGCATTTATATGAGCTCAGGAAGAAGAATGAGAGAGTAAAGTTAATCGGAAATCGATGATTTTACTATTGGACCAATTGAGAATTTGTGATTTTTACTTTTGAAAGGTCACCGTATAAAAGTTGTTTAGCGAGCTTAAAACTTGGCTACCAAAAGGCACGGATTTTTGGTTGATTTTGCAAATTCCTCCAATTTTCTTGTAGATGCTAGCACGATCTGTAATAAAATTGTTGCACAGATCATCGGATCGGACCGTTATTTTTATTTTTAAGGTTATACGAGTGCAACGAAACCCGTTTCGACCAATGATTTATTGGTAATTATAAAAACTTCGACAAGCTTCTTCGACGATTACATTCGGATTTCAACGAAGTGAATAATTGATTATCAGAGGTCAACAAATTCGTATTTTCGTTGATACTTTTTTTTATGAATCAGACGGGATTTATAATGGAGTAAGCGGCATGCAAACGTTTGCTCGGTAGCTTACCGTTTATCAAAAAAGACGCTAATTTCGAGAATCTTTTTGTAAACTCATCGACATTTACGACCATCCGCGCGTCTGAGAACGATGACAAAAGAGTTCGTTCGATCTCGAGTTATCGCGTTAGCACGCTTAAAACAGCTCATGTGTTCGTCCGTGCAAGCTACATTCCTTACACGTTCTCTGCTGTTTTTCCCCTCTTTCTCCCCTGAGGTTGATCGATTTTCGCCAAAATCAATAGAATACAACGGTCATGCCATTTCACTGAAATAGCCTGTTCCGATTTCAAACGGATCGCTTATTTGCGATTTGATTTTCTGTCAAACTTCATTATCCCTCGTTCGTACGAACGCCGCGTACTAGAAGCGAACAATGAATATTTGTAGGCGGCTGCTTAAAATTCACGGAAGATCTAACTTTATTGCGTGACCAGGTAACCAATTTTATTCTGAAAAAAGAAACGTACTTGTTGTCGAGATGTTTCTTGAATCACTCGCTGGCCCGTAACAGTTCCAGTTAATTACTACTACTAGCTGCTTGAAGTTTTTAATATCTTCCATTTCATTACTCGCTGCGAATAGCTCGCCTGAATCGTGTACGAGATTCTTTAAGGTTCCCTACTGAAATATTTACCTCTAATCTATTTATAAATGTATTGATCCGAAACAAGTTGGTTCATCGAATACATATAAATAAGGAAGAATTCTTAGTTTTCGCGTCTTAAATAAACTCACAAAAAAAGCTGTTCAAAAAGACCGTATACACGTATTTCACGTGGCAATAAATGTACGGTAGATGTAAAGAAAGATTGTTTAAAAAGACTGTACGCTTACCTACTGTCGCAGAACACGCGTATACGTAGTTTCTGTAAATAATTTTTTGATCGCGTTGTCAGGGAGTCTACTGTTCTGTTGTTTTTTATGAATGATATAAATTTATAGGAAAGAGGACAAAAACGTTGCACGCGTTTTAAATGCTACTCGTGAAGTGGCTGATGGCGAAAGCATTTCCTCGCGACAAGTAGTCGCAGTCGAAATAAAGGAGACTTCGAGACACGGTTACCGAAGGAGATTCGGATATTGGTCGACATCGTTCGGAAATGATTAGTGCGAGAGGCAAATTTGGTTTTACTTTCATTGAAATGCGACGCGTTTGCGTGGTTGCTGTAGTAACGTAACATTTTCACGGGTTTTTTGAGATATCGATCACTCCGTATGCGAAACGCGACGGCGCCACAAACTTAGAAGCCACCACAGTTCTTTCGTGAAGTAGGTCGTTGATATTGTTGCGTCTACACTCGATTCTTTGTGCAGGAAATGACACCCTTTGTAACACCCATCGTCGCCATTTTTAGCTCGAAAACCAGCAGACGCGTCACCAATCGAACAAGATTCTGTCTCCTTCAAAGGTTTCGGTGTTCGCGCGTACTCGATCGCAACGACAATTTTGACAAGGGCCCGTTTTGGTTACCCAAATTTTGTAGGCTCGTCTCGTATGCGTATCAATTGATCCATAGAATCACCTTTAACCCTTATACGTTCGTGAGAGTGAAAATTCACCAATTTACTATTTGTACACACTGTAAAATGATCAATCTCTGTTTCTGTCTGTGTTGTTACGTGTATTTCTTTAAAATGTGATGTTGTAAATAACAAATTATCAGTTGTTGATTTAAAGTGTAGAACACGAATGGGTGAATTATTATCTTAGACTCTTTTATGCAACTATTTTAGAGGAGCGTGTGGGGGTTAACGAAAATGGCAACGACAATAGAGTATTCAAACAAATGTTCCCTTTTTTATCTGTGCTATTGCAATTCACAAATATTCTTTCATTTCGATTGAATCAAATTTGTACCCGTGCACGCATTTTTTTAAATTAATCGTTCTCAGCTGACCCTGGTAATTTAAAAGTTGAAGCAATAAATATGATAATAAAACTTTTACATACAAAGTTGAATGAGTTTTACGTAATACAGTTTTGTTAATAAAGTTCTTTATGGTTGTAATTTTAAATAATCGTAAATGAAATATGATTTCCAGGCTAAGAGTTTTTCTTCAAATTCATACGTGAAGTTATACATAATTAAGGTGACCGACCTTTTTACAATGCAAAGGAGGACAAATAATTTGAACAAAAGAAAATATTGTAAATAAAAGAAACATTTTATTCATTGCAACAATAATACACTATAATTTGTTACATGCATCATAAAACCATTTGTAATATTTTCTATTGTAATTATGCTTACATGTTTATTCGTTATTATTTAAATGCGTACTACAAAAGGAGGACTGTCCTCCCTAAAGAAGGACGATTGGTCGCCTTAACGTAATACATAATACATATACATAAAATTGGAAAGCTAAAGTTCAGCCACAAAGTTCGCCGTCTAATAGTACATTGGTATTAAATCATTGACGCCTACTATTTGCGCTAATAGAAGCGTAAAATTTCACTATTTTCATCATTTTTTACAATCCTTGAATTGTGTGTATTTATGAAGAAAGTATATCTGGTATACAACCACTTAAAAATATTCAATCTGATGAACAATAAAATTTGTCTTATAGGAACAAAAATTGTACTTGTATTATTTGAAGTTAATTTTTGTGAGCATAGTGGAATGGTAAAATAAATATCGTAAATGAACGGATCTCGTTTTCTATTATGTTTAAACGATCGTAAGTATCTTATATAATCGTAAGTATATAAATATCATTATCGTAACGTATCATGAAATATCCTTTCATATTTGTAAGCAATATTTCTGAGCGGTTACGTAACTCTATCGTTTTGTCAGTTTAGCCATCACTTACGCTGCTAATAGTTTCTCGTTAAAAACAAACTAAATACTTGATAAATCGTAATCATAGATATGTATAGCTATTTTTACTACGACGGCGGTACCCGGGATTATTTTGACTCATAGTATCGAAATAGTCGTACAATTCTCAATTTACGACGATTAAATGAAATAAAGATGCGCTGCATGAGGAATAACAAAGAAACTAACGAGTCTGCAAGAAGAACTTACAAAAATATGTTTAAAAATCTTATAAGCGAAGCTATAAACGGTTCCAAGCATCGTCAAATGTACAGTTATAAAATGCTTTTTACGGTTGTACACTGAACACGAACATTCATGTAACGTCATATTTTTGAAAATCAATATCCAGAGGTGGGTACAACCGAAGACTTAATTTTTCACTAGATAATACAAATTTCGTTGAAGAATAACAAAGTTTTTATTTGATCGCATTCTGTCGTTTCGTTGTTGCCTTAAATCGATGAAGTTTGTAATTTGGAAATAAAGTACAAACATTTGCACACTTGTAACAATACCGAGGTGTTTGTCTATTGATTTAACGAAAACTTGATTTGCAAGGTACTGTAAAAGACGGAATTTTGATCGAGTGACATTGATTCGAAATGAAAACAAAATTAGCGCAAGAAAGTTAACTAAATAGTGAATAATCGGAAGAAATCTGATATCCTACAAGTCCCCTGCGAATGGGGGTAAGACTTTTGTAGGGTTGGTTGGTTTAGACGAAGAGAAACGTAATCCAACGGCGCGGATATTTGTCTAATGTAGCGAGTCTCAGGGATCAATAACCTACTCTGCTTTTCTCGTAGTAGCAGCAGGTCGTAGCGTCAACATATTGTCCCCACATTCTTTTACACCCTTTCATTTTATGTTTTTGTCCCATTCGTATTTGCATGTAAATATTATACAATTCGATGAAAATTTATACTATTTTAATACAAACGTTCGTCCTATAATTTTGATTCGTTTTATGATTGTACATTCTTCGTGACGAGAAAAAAGTAAGTAATATTATTAAATCGTGGAGTGCTGTTGTTTAATGGTTTATTTCTATTCTTGAAATAAATAAGTTGTATTTGAACAGGCAAGTGTGGTGTGAACAACAGATCGAAATAGAAAGAATACGTTGATCTATATCCGCACAAAACAGTATCTTAAATAAATGACGATTCTGGAGAAGGAAAATGATTTATAGTGTTGATCGCTTACTACATATTTTTGTAATGTAATTAACTATAAAATGAAACCTTTCTTTACTGTGTGTGTTATCTGTTTTTAAAGAAACAAAAATTTATACTTTATACGATTTAATGTTGATTAAAACTCGCAGTTCTAAATATATCAAATCGAACATAAAGCTAATGTTTAACCTTCATAATTTACGCAACTTGTAATATGCAAGGATGACCGCTACAGTCTTTTTGTTTGAAATTTTTGAAATTTTCAAATCTGCCCATCGCTCCGATATTATTAGTCGACAATTATAAAAAAAACTATCACTGCTGGTAAGCATTTAAATTCGTTTAACAAGAAATCTCTATTTTACATGTGTCCGCGGCGTAGCATCATCAACGATTCTTATAACAAACACGTGGCATCGCTTACTCAATACCAATTCAGGCCAATTAGACCTTGAATCATAATTGCTACCATTTCTAGACTTCGGTTGCAACGCGTGCTCGCAAACGAATTATTGCGACAAAACAATTCTTTTACCAACAATTGGTTGAACTATATATGCCCCGCCCGCTGGTAGCTGTTTTTGTGTCTTTTTTGAAAATTCGTAATGATCGATTCGTACATTTTCATTATCACCGTAAAAATGTCTGAGATTTTCTCGGAGTTATGAATTAAATACTTTTTGAATCATGACCGATGCACGTGACTTATAAATAAATATTTAGTGGTCCCACTACACAACTAAAGCGATAATTCAAAGTGAAATAATATTTCTCAGACTTTACGTTTTCATATTGGACAAATTATGAATGGAAAGTTGTGAAACTTCGTTTCTGAAATTTCTTAAGCTCTTTCTATAGCTCTAGCTAGAAGTATTTTATTAAAAATTGAAACCATGTTGAAGAATAGAACATACAAATGTATTTTAATACTTGCAAGGAAAAGGAGAATGTTCCTAAAATATTGTATATAGTGTTCTTTTTCTTGTAGGTTTCACGTTTCAGAAGATTAATAACACGTTTCATTTTTCTTGCAGGGAAAATTTTGTTATTCTACGTCATTTTCTATGCGGTACTTGCTGGTTTCTTCGGTGCTATGTTGACCGTTTTCTATCAAACGTTAGACCCGAACGAACCAAAATGGCAGCTGGATAATTCTTTAATTGGAAGCAACCCTGGACTCGGTTTCAGGCCTATGCCTCCTGCGAGTAACGTCGAGAGTACCTTAGTTTGGTACAAAGCCAGCGACGAAGGTAACTTCTTGCACTGGACCAGAGAATTGGACAAGTTCCTCGAAGGTAATTCACATTATTTTACATTTATTTTATATGATACGATCAACGTTAAAAAACGATATTCTACATAGTGTGGATTCGTCGTGATCGCGTGCACAATTGTCAACCCTTTGCACTCGAATTGCGACTTTGAGGTACTAGTAACTACCACGCCATACTTGAAAATGATTTTTGCATTACTAGTTTGTAATGAACTTAACTTAAGCCTTTCCGGTATAGCGACGAAGATTTCAAACAGATTACCAACTGTGGGTGTCATTCACCTTTTTTGAATCGAAATAAAATTTGATACGCCTGTTATCAACATAAGGGTGATTCAGTTAAGCGAGCCACCTACGTTACTTGTAGATTATTTGGTATATGAAAAAATGGTTGAAACGAAAATGGTGTGGTTTCAAGAGTAACATATAGTACAATAATTAGTTTTTTTCTATTTTACTTTTTCATCGAGATATACAAGTGACCTTGAGTTTCTTTATCGTAAAGGTTAAATTTTAATCTTGCGGTGGAAGAGAATTTAATCCTGAATAAAAAACTAAAAAGTTATTGTAGATGAAAAACTAATAGTTACCGAGATATTCTCTATAAATGATTTTTAATGCAAGTAACGCTCAAAAGGTTGTCCAACACAATTAATACATTTGTGTAGTCGATCGATGAGGGCTAATGATGCATTTTGGAATATTCCTTGAGCTGTAGCATTCAATGATCCGATGATATGATTTTTCATATCTTCAGGTGTCGTTGGTGTTTCATGATCAACATAGGAAATCAAGCCGCATATGGAATATAAAGTTATTAGTTACCGAGATACAAATCTTCGATGAATAACAAGAAACTTTAGGATGTAAAATCCGTGCAACGAATGCTGACACTGTCCTTGCCGGATTGTTTTATCATTGGAGGTGTCTTATTTTCTGTGACGATTGTTATTGTGTACGTTCAGTTTGAAATTATTGCTACATGACTCGAGTGTGTAGAGGGAAGTGCTCTGCAAAAGTTGTTTATTTATCCTATATCCCAAGAAATACTTGAATGTGTATCACTTGCATTTACTGATCGGTTACGCAAATGCATTAATTGCAATGGCGCACATTTCGAGCATTACTTGCAATCAAAATCATTTATAGAGGATATCTCGGTAGCTATTCATTTTTCACCGTATATACTCTCATGGCTTTTTTATTCACATTTCGATTCTCTCTTCAAGCGCAAGATTAAAATTACCTTTTATAATAAAAAAAAACTCGAGGTGACCTTTATATCTGATAAGAAAGCAAAATAACTTAATTGTTATATTGTATGCTACTCTTGAAACCATACAACTTTTGTTTCAATAATTTTTTTCATAAACCAAACAGTTTTGCAAGTAATTTAGGTGGTACATATAACTGAATTGCCTTGTATAAGCATTAAAGTAAATGTAGACATACGATAAATGTAACTATTTTTTTCGACTAGAAAACTATTAAGGATGAAGAAGTCCTAGTCAAAGTAGTTGCGCAGAAAACAATATGGCAAGGGATTAATGAATTGTTAAAAATTTAAGGGTAGTACGAATAAATGCAATTAATTTCATACACATAAAATGAAGAAGATCGCATAGAATGAAAATGTTCTAAACAGTGTTCTAGAAAATGTTCTACTAGATGTTGGATAAAATATCTGGGCTCCAATGTAAAAATAGCTTTGATGCAAAGAGCTAATACGTGTACAACCCGATAATTACCTGTTTTCGAATGTAATGAAAGTATGATTAGCCCGGAAGCCATTTAAAAGAAAAAATTGTATTATTACTCTTACGCAAGGTTTTAGTTTGCTTTGGGATTGATATTAAATATATATATATATTTATTTATTTATTTATTTATTTATTTATTTACGTATTTATTTCGGCTTCGCACCCCAGAAATGAACTTTGTTTACAATTTAGTTTCCCACTCATTCTCATACCGCTCACATACTCGTACTTGCATACGTTTCTACCGATACTCGAGTTACACCTATTTCTAGTGAACTATACAACATCCCGTGTTTGTTTGTGACTTATTATACATTCCTAATTCTTCTACACTTTTTTTCTATCAGTCTCAACAAGTTTATCTCAACCTCCCTTGTTTTATCATTTACTTATCTATTTCCTCCTCTCTTAGCTCATTGTTCTCTAGTTTGTAGCAGTCTTTCAATAGATGCTTTATTGCGCCTATTTGTAAATTGCATATAATACATTTTCTTTTTCCTCTTCTAGCCATTAGCCGTTTCCTTCTTCAAGGTTTCCGCATCCTGCTCTCGCTATTAGCTCTTGGCTGTCCCCTTTCTCCACTTTTTCCAAGTATTCTATCTTACCTACAGTTCTTATATATTTGTATCTCCAGTTATATTTCACACTCTCAATTTTGTTACATTACACCTGACATTGGTGTTCTCTGTTTCTTTCAGTCAGAGTTTAAATTATATCTATCTGCTGTCTCTTTAAATTTTCTATCACTAACTGGCTGTATTCCTGTCTCCATAAATATTTCTCTCTTTCTTTGCTATTTTTTGTCTTCCCCGACTTCTTCTCTTTTTCCATCAGACACTCCTCGACTTCGTTAGTAAATTTATAGAATGTAATAACTGCAATTCAGATTCGGAACCACAAATTTATTTTATCGATGAAAATTTGTTTTATATACTTGTATATGTCAGCAATGGACAAAATATGGTAGTTTGATGATAATTGAAATTTATCATTTTTCGTGTTAGTTAATAATAATTCAGATTACAAATGCTTAGAATGATGCACTATGTTTGACCGACTATAATCGACAGCACAGACTCTGTAATAGGTCAATATATTAACAAATTAACATGTATCAGTGAAATAAACAATTCAATTAGATAGTGTCAATTCGGTACAACGATTAGTAAGTCGTTATCTACGTCTAAACACTAGTGCGAAATTAGAAAGAAATCTAGGTCGTTAATATAAATAATCAAAGTCGTGTTATATAATCGTTGGAGCCACGTTTTTTATTGATTTTTTAATTGAATGCATTTATTATGCTAGGTATACTAGAAATTTAGTTTGAACATATACTTTACATAGTATAAATACATAATAATATAAATAATTCAGACTATGGCAAATTAATGAGTGATATTCAGCACTTTGTTATCCAATCCTTTTGATTAAACTGAACATTATGCTTGCATAGTCTTCATTATATGAAATATATCTATTTCAGTAATATTTGAACTTAACACGAGGAACAATACACGTATCTTAAAAAATAAGTTACTTTGCATTTGTGTACGAAAGAAAACAATTAGATAAACTCATATGTATTCGTAATAATTTTTCTGTATTTCTGTTTGAATTTAAATATTTATATCTAAGAAAGTTGTTAAAACAGTAATTTATTGAAAAAATCTATGACGTCTAAAATTTGAGCAGTGGGGGAAAATATATGTATAGAGTGGCATTATTCCCATAGTTGTATTAAAATGCTAATATTAACCGATAAGCACGAAAATCTCTTTTGTTCTAACTAAGCGGTTACGTCAGGGGAGTGTTAAATCTGGTCAAGGTGACTTCAATCTTGCGATCAGTCTTTTAAAATGTCTTTTCGCTTGCAGTTTCTTACAACGGTATCTTTTTCTTGCAAATTACTTCAAAGTATTTGTTTACTTGAATTTAATCAATTTTTCATATCACGTTCAAATCTAAAATAATCATTCGAATTTATACTAATCGCAAAAAGCAGGTCTGGGGTATGTGTGCAAGTGCAGAAATATACAAAACTGATAGAATTTTGAACATTTTCACGTTTCACAAGACAATTGTTTATTTATATACGGAAAGAATGCGTACATCTCATTCATTATTACACTGTGAGAATGTTTTTGTTGCAAGAGCGTCTTTTCCGAAGTTTACAAGGATAAAAAAATGGACATAAATGTCACATCTAACTTTAATACTACAATTATCGGACGGGTCAAAATGAATGGTCCCGGATTTTTTATTTTAAAATTATTCCAAAAATCTCGCAAAATTGAACAAACGTAGTCTTGTTATCTTTATAGGCAATGCAGATTAGTTAATTTTTGTGTTCGGTAGTTCTAGTATTCATTTTATGCGAACATTCATTTCAAGGATGTATACATAGACTAGGACATGTTTCAACGATGAAAAGTGTATTTATCTCCCACAAAAGAAATTAAATACTTTTGCAAACTGTGAAAAAGTTGATCTTTGAATGCAAATATTTTGTATAGTTTATTCGATTTTTTAGGTTATACCACGTATATACGTATAAATATTGTTTGTATTACCTCAGCTGTCAAAAATACTTGGTAACAAT
The DNA here is from genome assembly GCA_913789915.3 of Sphecodes monilicornis. Classification (NCBI taxonomy): domain Eukaryota; kingdom Metazoa; phylum Arthropoda; class Insecta; order Hymenoptera; family Halictidae; genus Sphecodes; species Sphecodes monilicornis. The sequence goes on along the minus strand of OU565291.1, from coordinate 2,396,964 downwards.
TAGTATTTTTAATAACATGGCCCTACAAATTAAAACTATTTTTATCTTTTGCAATATTCGCTGGGTGATTCTTATAGAGTTAATCATGCTAAAATCAAATTCGGAATCAGAATTGCTCTTTTACGCACAGTGTTCGAAAAATACCGGTTTTACTTATTTTACGTGAAAATTGCACATGCGAAAAAGCTCGGGTTCGAGTTAAAAGGTAGAGGGGATTTTTCTCCATATATCCATGTGAACAATTATATATTTTTTGTACTATTTAATACTTTTAGGTGCTTGTTGAAGTTTGAAAAGGAGTTGACGCGAGTACTTTAAACGCGCTATTTTTGTATTTATGTGTAAAATCCTTTACCTAGCAGGGATTTACAGTAAAGTATTGGATTCTACAGACGTTTTTGGTAAAATCCATTCACGAAAAGTATTTGTTTCCGTTTGTACATGAGCAGCTCAAAAAAATATTCATTGACGGCGTGTGTGCGACGCGTTCCCGCCACGCAACCGTCGAATACATATTTCGACTCGCCAGTGCCGTAGCTATGCGTAGTCGATATATTCGTGGTTACTTTTCTCGAGTGGACCTTTACAGTTTGAGTTTCCCGTAAAAACATTTAAAGGTTAAGAGTTGAGCACAGTAAGCAAAAATATATTTGGCTAGTACAAACGTCGATTACGCGTAGCACGCCACTAGCGAGTCGAGATAAGCCTGTAATAGCCGCGTGGCGGGAACGCGTCGCACACAAGCTGTCAATGAATATTTTCTTGAACTGCTCGTGTACCAACCAAAACAAATACTTTTCGTGAATGGTTTTTACCAGAAACGTCTGTATACTTTGTTGTAAATTCCTGCTAGGTAAAAAGGATTTTAAACATAAATACAAAAATAGTGCGTATAAAGTACCCGCGTCAGCTCTGTAAAGTGCCCCCCTATCTTTTAACTCAAACTCGTACTTTCTCGCATGTTTAGTTTTCACATGATACATCATTTTTTATCAAAATCTTAAATTTTTATAAAAACCGATATTTTTCGTGAACTGTGCGTAGTAGAGCAATTCTGGTTCCGCATTTAATTTTAGAATCAGAAACTCTATACGAATTAACCATTGTATATTGTAAAACATTTTTGGTGTTGTACAATGTAATCATAATATTTTAAATTTATGATATAGTATAATCAATGAGACAAAAACTTTAGTTTCTTTTACATTGTTACCGAATAAATGCTTTTAATATTAACGGGTAAACGTAGAAGGTTCATAAATATCATGAAAATCCTGCATTAAACAAAAGTGGATGCTATTATTGCTCTTTATACTCGATTCACTTCAAAATATTTTCTCGGTATTGTCATCAAATTCTTCTAACAATCATGAAGATGTTAAGGACGTTCCTGGAAGTAATATAGACATTTTGTATGTCTTGCGATGTGTTTTACTAGGAATAACGGATACAAAGCGTAATTACGATTAATTAAGACAAGGTACTTTTACACAATATAGTTGTGCTGGATAAGATACGACATCTTTTGTGTTTACAATAAAAAGAAGCAATTTTATATGTGGAACTATTACATTTTCGAGAGTAAAAGTGAAAACAGTTTGGAAAAGTTGTACAGTTGAACAAGGAAATTATTTTAATGAAAATATAATCTAAATAGCAATTGCGTTATTCATTTTTGTGTAATATAGAAGTTTCAAGAATTTGTTAACCTTCGTATACAAATCGCATTTTAACGCAAATCGAAAATCTACTTTTTACGAATAATTGAACACGCTTCAAATTCAGATTACTAATAAAAATTGCTATTTATGTTTCTTAGAACAATAGCCTAAGCTGAGACTTTTAAATACAATAATGATTAATGACATGTTCTGCTCTTAAAAACATTTCATTAATCATTATTGTATTCGACAGCCACAACTTATGTCTATCGTTCTAAGGAACATAAATAGAAATTTTAATTTGTAATCTGAATTTGAAGCGTGCCCAATAGTTCGCGTGCAAGAAACATATTAATTGGATTCCCCTCATTAAAATGGAAGTAGGTGGTTTGTTTGTACCTGTTTATAAAGTCGCGCACGAAATAGGAGTTAACATTGAACGAATCTGTTATTTAACGAATTAATTTCGGATTTCTTTAGAATACCACAGGTCTCCCACCTTTACAAATGGCACTAAAAGGAGGATGGTTTGCGACTATTGGAAGCCAGCAGCGCCCGGCAGGGTTTGTAACGTAGACATGACGTCGTGGGGACAATGCACGAAGGAAAACAAATACGGCTATAATAAATCTGCTCCTTGCATTTTCTTGAAACTTAACAAGGTACGTTTCTTCTTAACAATTTCATTTCTAACTATTGATTCTCTTTTATTAGGTACTTGAATAAGTTTGTGCAGTTCTTTTGGTAAATAAAAATCCTTCGTTTTAATAGAAAAATGTAGAATATTTTATTCAATATATTTTCCATCGTTAGCTATAATCGTTTCCCACTTTTCACGTAATAAGTGGATTCCGTGATAGAAGACATTCGGTTTGTGCGAAGTAATCGATCGTTGAGCTACTTTTTGAGATCTTCGCAAGAATTGTAGTACCTTCTGCTGGGGAAGGCTAGGTTGCATTGATCGGAATAAAGGGTAAACTGATGGGGTAATATCTGTTGAATATGACGGGTGTGGTAGCACATCATTGGCGTAACTAGGTCGTGACCAGGGGGACCTGTCCCCCTCCCTCCCAATGCGGATGGGTCACCCCGTATATATGGTATAAAGTATGTGATACAGGTGTTTGGCGGACAGCATTATGGGACCAAGTCAGGGTACCTGTCACCCCCCCCCCCCCCCACTCAGGCAAAGATTCCTAGTTATACCAATATAGCACATCCCAGAAGTTGCATTTCCAACGTTTCTTCGAGTGGTTTTTCAATGTGTGGTCTAGCGTTGTCCCTAGTAGCATTTGTGGTTGGCCAACGATGGCCAACAGTTGGGATATAAGTGGTGTTTTTGATTACAAATTCGGAATATAGGGCCTACGACGAAAAAGTTATGATAATTTGCCAACGAATATCCAACGTTTGGACTCTAATTATTCTAGTTGGTTGAGCAACAACAAATTTACTATTGGATTGTCCGGAAATTAATTTCGTTTTTCTAAGGGAAAATGAAATATGATTTTTCACTTTGTTTATTTATTCGGAGATTTTGTTACCATTTTGTTCTATGATCTATTGTCATCTTTCTGACGCCTTGATTTATAAATCTTTGAAAAGTTATAAACTACTCTAAGGCACGAAACGACGTTCGAAATGTCAGCTATCAAAATATACATTGATTCTTTTATGTAGAGTAAGGTGAAGTAATCATAAATGATAGCAATGCCCACTCTACACGAAAAATGAATTTACTTTCCCAACATCCCAATACATTGGCTCGATCAAAGTTGCAGAAACGTTGCTGTAACCAAAAATTTGTTACTATTGTGGCGTACGTGATAGAAGGGAAAGATTCGTTTAGGATACTTTCCCTTTTTTCCAGAAAGTATGCACTGCGTGCGGCCGAACTCGAGTGCGGGCAATAAAACTGACGATTGCCAGAGCTTCGGTCGCCGCGGGAACACTTCCTGATCTTACGCGTTTCTTGGAAAGGACTTTCCCACGATGCCTTTGAAACGCGTAGAGTTTTTTCTAGCCTGGTTGTCGTTGGGACGATTTTCGGCGCGTCCACGAAAACAGGCAGAAGCTCTTTGAATGCCGTACTGTTCGTATCGGTCTTCGTTTTTCAGTAACGTTAGTCGAGCTCGACACTTTTCTTTACGCGTTCTTATTACGCGTAGTTAAGAGTTTTTCTCCGTTTCTTTTATTGTTTGTTGTTTGTTGTTGTTAGTACTTGTTAATGTTATTGTTATATCCGTATTAAAGTTTATCGTGTGTTATACGTGAGTGCTAATTATTTTTACCCGGACAATACTATTCCCACACTATATTCCAAATTGATTTTTGTGTTTTCTTATTTATGAAAGTACTCGTAATTTGTTACTGTGGCGAAATGGTTGTCCCACTAAAGTTTTATAGTGTGCAGCCTTGGTATTTATTTATTTATTTCTTTCTTTATGTTTTTTTATTTTACAATGGAAAGGCACGGATGTTGCACTTCGATTTAAAATTGATGTAACTAGTAACGTAGTAACACAGATCATAGCATCTACACCCAAGAAGTCTCTGTAGACACGGCGAACAGTGGGGCAAACTAGTGAAGTTTGTGTCAAAATCAAAATTCAGAAGTTTTGATAGAAATGAGATAGAGCGATGATTTTTTTTAGGTTAAAGCTGAAACATTGTAGAATAAGATCATGGTACGAACGTTTTTTAACTTTGAAAATCTTTGTTACACTTGACATATTACAACAAACTTGTGATTTATCCAATACCATGTACGGTTAGATTTTTTTCTTGATATGCTATACATCATTTCCCGTATATTTTGTCACGCTGATTTCAAATCCATTCAGAAAATTTGTCTACTTCCACCGGATTTTGGAAATAAAACGATTTTTGTGAGTGTGAATGAAAGAGAATGACATCATAATATTTTCAGTGAAACGATTTGATAACGCACTGATTCGAAGGTGCAATATATTCTATTGAAACACTTCGCATCTCGTGATCACTTGACGTATCGCTGTCATTGTGTCTGGCACTCCCTGTGGGTTGTGTGTGGCTGTAATGTAATTTAAATTATATATTTATATTGCACAATTATATTTTCATCGTCGACAAATACAGGAAATGTTGCTAGGAGTTTTGAAGATCCGGCAATATTTGCAGAAGCTTTGGAGATCGACGTGCAACATGTGAATAACATTGCTACAATATTGCCGGTCTTCAAATGCAAGAATCCATTAAAGCTGAAGGATCTCAAGGAATTTTGCTATATATAAATTATTTCCGTGGGTTCGAATGAATCCTACCTTACACATGTTATTAAAACATGGTTGCGAAGTAGCAAGACATTTTCCATTACGAATAGCGTACTATTCAGAAGATGAAAATGAATCGTGGCATAAACTGTACAGAAAAAAGTAGGACACATCATTCACAGTAAAATAGTCGAAAAAATAGAATGTTAGACGTTTTTAATCTCGCAATATACTTAACCGACCTGAAAATTTCAATTATATTAATAAAAAATCGAGTAGAGTTGTACAAACAAAATAATGTATCGACAGAAATTAAAATATTCGTGGATGAGAAGTAGGTTAGAAAGATTACATACTTACCTTATTTCCTGTGTAAATGAAAATATAATTATGGAAAATAGATATATAATTTTAATTACATTACAGCCACAAACAACCCACAGAGAGTGCCAGTCACAATGACAGCGATACGTCAAGTGATCACGAGATGTGAAGTGTTTCGTGCTTTGTAAATAATTCGAAACGTAACAAATACTTCATTATTTTCATTTTTATTGTGTTACGTGTATGACAATAGAATATATTACACCTTCGAATCAGTGGGTTATCAAATCATTTCATCGAAAAAATTATGTCTTTCTATTTCACTCACAATCGCAAAAATCGTTTTTTTTTTCCAAAATTCGGTGGAAGTAGACAAATTTTCTGAATGAACTCGAAATCAGCGTGACAAAATCTACGGGAAATGATGTATAGCATGTCAAGAAAAAAATCTAATCGTACATGGTATTGGATAAATCACAATTTTGTTGTATTATGTCAAGTGTAACACAGATTTTCAAAGTTAGAAAACGTTCGTACCATGATCTTATTCTACAATGTTTCGGCTTTAACCTAAAAAAAATCATCGCTCTATCTCATTTCTATCAAAAACTTCTGAATTTTGATTTTGACACAAACTTCATCAGTTTGCCTCATTGTACGACGCGACGGTAGCGCATCAGCTAGGACGCACCCGGTCCGGGGTCAAGTTCAACGTGGATCTGAGGTCTTTCGTTCCTTTTTTATTCAGTTGATCTTTCATATTATAGTAACGTAGGCCCTATGTTGGGTATGATTGCGAGTCCACTTGCAAAAAGGTGTAACAATTGTAACAGTTGGCCAACCAATACTGCAACAAAGCCCCAACAAAATGCCAACCATGGATGCTGCTAGGGTGAACTGCTGAAAAATCACTTTGTCATGTCTCTTTGCATATTCTGGACGTTTTATTCCACTGCTCGATTCAAGTTGACTAACTGTTCTGAACAACGATCAGCAGTCACGGTTTCTGGCAATTCTTTAAAAGTGTCTGAAACGAACCATCGTCGAGTAATGCTTCCAAATCTTTGTTTTGGAATTCCTTGACACACCATAGCGATCCGTGTCTTTCATATAGAAATTACCATTTTTAAGTCGCTGGAATCAATCTCTACAACTTCTTTCGGATAACGCATTGTCGCCATGGACTTCTACAAGCAAACGATAACATTCAACTGCACTTTTTGTTAAAATGTAATAATGCAACAGCATGTTCCGCGAATGCTGTTTTGTCGGCACGCAATTCAACATTTTGAAGGTAATAGAAATAGTTGCAGTTTACACTAGACTCGGATCTCACATACTAAGTCTTAAAGCTTGTTTATAGCACTATCGCATACATATATGCTACACCATCCCTTATATACACGTACTATTGGTTCGGCACGTATTAGTAAACGGCAGAAACTTATTCAAGTAACTAATACATTTGATCCAACGGCTTTAAAAAATACATACTTTTCATCAGACATGTTATTTGTCTTTGTACGAAATTAATTTTGTAATATTCGGTCATGAATAGACCGAAAAATTATACAAATTCTTACTATTATTATCTCATGTTTATGCATAAAAGTAAGTTTAAAGGAGACTTTGAATAAGCTAAACTATTCATGAATAAGTTGAATATAGAATAATTTATAATATCAATGCTCTTTCACCCATTTGTTCCATTTCAGTTTGTTTATTATACTGTATGGCGCGGTTTATACAAATTTCATTGTGAAAAATTCAGTCTTCTCGCTTCCAATGAATCTAGAAAGAATATAAACACTTATTTTCTATTCTCGAAAAACTGTCAATATTTAAATTGTGATAATTTCTTAAAAACAAATAATACAACCATAAGCCTGGATTCGTGTTAAAGCTTGAAGCCTCTGCTTTCGCAAAGCAGTGTTCATTTTCCTCTAAGATATGTATATTTACATGCAGCAGATAGGCAACCGAAGACTCATTTTCCCCAAGAATGCTGCAAATTTATAAGTCTGCGAGAACTTTCTAACTTTTTTTTCATAAATGAAACTGCCATACATTTGAAAATTGAATAAAGCCCTCACGGTGAACTTATACTATGTACTGTAAAATTGGCGACACACGAATCGTTCAAAGCACGGTAAAACGTCTACAAAAGTCGTACATCATTTTTTAAGATGTCTTTGTAAAGAGGAACCTTCAATCTTTAAATCTATGGTAGTTTCAGTCATGAAAAAAATTTTCAAAGATTTTACAGACGTTTGAATGTATAGCATTTTCGAGAAAAATAACGCGTCGCCAGTTTCTCTTTCGCTACATCGTGCATTTAGAATAAAATTATGAAACTAGAGGGCTCTAGATTTAGAATGAGTCCAAATTTATCGTCGTGCGATCATTTTTTACGAAATTATCACAGTTTAAATATAGGCAATTTTTCGAGAATCGTGTGTTTAGTGTTCAACCACTTTCTAAATTCACTGTATATGTACAGTTAATTTACAAAAAATATACGGTGGCCCACAAAAGTGTTCGTAAGCCATTTAAATCAGAATATCTTTCTTAAAATTTGACCAAACCACTTGACATTTTTTGAGCAATTAGAAGTACTGACTTAGTAAATCACGTGCAAAAAAGATTTTGAAAAAATTGCAATCAGTAGGCATTACACGAAGAAATAAAAATGGCACTTTTTAAAACTTCTTTATTTTAGCCCATAATGAAGATTCAAAATATGACTTTTGTAGATCTACGTTAGTTATACATATGCTGAAAATTTCATCGAAATCGGTTGACGCATAAAAAAAACAACGCGCATCGAAAGATGTAAGAAACTATGGATTTTAAGCAGAAACTGACCAAAAGTCGTGAAAAACTGCGATATCACACTTTCAACCGCTTGTAGCTCATGTGTTTGTTAGCTGATTTCGATGAAATTTTTACCATATGTGTAAGTAACATAGATCTACAAACCTCGTATTTCGAATTTTCATTACGGGCTGAAATAATAAAGTTTTAAAAAGTGCCATTTTTATTTTTTCATGTAATTCCTACTAATTGCAATTTCTTCGAAATCTTTTCTGCACGTGATTTACTAAAACAATATTTCTAATTGCTCAAAAAAAGTCAAGTGGTGTGGTACATACGTATATAGTATATAGGATCGTTCAAAATACATTATTACTTTGATTTTCGTGATTATTCGTAGCGAAAAATGTTTCAAGTGATTTATTTTGTCTTTATTTTCAAAATCAGAACTTGGTAAAATAGTATTTTAAGTAGTAAATAGTAAATAATCCTATTTATTTTAAAGTATGTGTAGACCTTTAAAAATAAAATATTTTATTTGATGCGGTAATTTTTGAAAATAGTATTTTATTTTAAGAATATTGAAAATATTTTTATTTTGTCTTTATTTTCCATTTCAATTTTACATATGAAAATAATGCTTAGCATTCAATACATTTATGAGTATAAATAGTTTCCTAACGACAAGATGCACTGTATGTTTATCAATAAACCTCAGTAGGTGCATACTGTGTACTCTGAATAATTGCTAAGATAAGAAATATTAAATTACCCATAAGTAACGCGGTTTCTGAGAGTTTTATAACGAAAAGAAAGATAAAATATTTTATTTTGTGTTTCAGATTGTTAAAATAGAAATATTTTATTTTGTGGTTCAGATTGTTAAAATAAAAATATTTTATTTTGTGGTTGAAATAGTTAAAATAGAAATATTTTATTTTTGGAATTCTATATCTTGCTTAAAATACTATTTTCTTCAAGCAAAATAAAATCTAAAACAGTAAATAGTATTCGAAATATTTATTTTGCCAAATAATGCCCACTTCTGGAATGCAACATACATGATATCGACATATACATTACACAGTGTAAGACAATCGTTACCTTATCAATTCAGAAATTGTTTTCAAGTAAACGATCGTCGCATTGAACCTTCTCTCTAAATAAAATTATTACAACATTAAAAAAAAGAGTCATGATCTTTTAGCAATACTAAAATTAACGATTTTTGAATATAAGACGGCTAATGTTTTTTTCTAACGAATATACTCCGGTTTATAAAAAAAAACGTTAATAATCTTCGTGTGTTCTCTACGCATTCACCTGAAAGAAAGACCTCGAACATCGGAAAGAGGCTGTTCTGAAACCATTCAACTTTACGTGAAACCTTCTTTTACTATGAATAATAACAGTTACGTAAATCAAAGGGGTAACATTCGATGAAACCCTTATACTATTTTCCTAATACTTACATCATACTGGCAATTATATTACTTATATTATTCAGAATTAATTTTTGCTGGTGCAAACACTGTTTTTAATATTTCGTTTGAAATTTATATATTTAGTTGGATGTTAAAAACTAGATATAATTATTAGGTCGTTCAGAAAGATCTGCCGCTTCCTGTGCAGTATAATTATTAAAAAATTAAAATATAATTTTATCTAAATAATAAAATCTCATTTATATATAATTTTAAGCATACGGTCTTTCAGATATGTCTCACATGTAAAAAATTACCTATGTTATTGTACATTCCACCCAGCAGAAAATTTTATAATAATCATTTAAGATGCGTTAGACTTACTAAACATTAAAACATAACAATTAAAGACTATTCTTCGGGAAAGCTGCGAGAAAATATAGAAGAAATTTTGCGTGATTAAAAATGTTCTGAATGTTGAAATACAGATAAAGAAGAGAAGACTAACGAAGGAAGAGTAAAAAAGTGGAATGAAGGCGTCGTGCATACAAATACGCTGCCATTATAGTGTTCTGTTTTAATCTTAAGTTGGATAGTCAACAAAAAGTTAGCGGCGGGTGCTGTTAATTTTAATTGCAGATTTTCGGCTGGGCGCCAGAATATTATAACGACACGAAAAACCTGCCAAACACCATGCCATCCGATCTTCAGGAACACATCAAACAGGAGGAACTCGCGAATAGGTTGGATACCGTTTGGGTATCGTGTGCTGGCGAAAATCCAGCCGATGTTGAGAACATGGGAGCAATTCAATACATTCCACGTCGTGGCTTTCCTGGATACTACTTCCCCTTCACAAACACCCCCGGATATCTGAGCCCTCTCGTAGCTGTTTTCTTCGAGAGACCTAAATGTAAGAACACTTTCTTATTTGGTGCATGACGTATGTTGCCGGTTTTCCCATTCCGTAACACGAACAGTCGGTTTATTATATATTATTTATTCTAATGATTTAATTCCCTGTGCGCAAAAGTTCCCGTTTCCATACGCGGCATTCCCATGCAGAGCCATCAATTTTAGACAATTTATGAGATAAAAAGTGATTAGATTATTAGTGATCAAGTATTTTAAAATTTCGTATACATGTTTGGCTATATTTCGAAATAACACAGTGTAATTTTTATGGAATTATCGTTATCGTTGCTTTAATGATTGTACGATCTCCGCATATATCACTTTTCATGATATCTTAATAATGAATTGACTAATCTTCTTTTAAATTTTTCACACAAACAAAGTAGATACCTCTTTGACGATATCACTGCTATTTCGTTAAAAAGAATTTGTTCTGCATTATTTTAGTTCAGAAGATGAAGCGGTCTCTATTTTATATGTGTGTAAAATTTGAAGAAGATTGATGAATAATTCGTTACTCGGATATCATGACAGCCATGAAAAGTGATACGTTGTGGGAACCAAGCAATAATTTAAATAATAATAAAGATAATTGCGTAAAAATTACGCTGTGTCATCTTGAAATATAGCTAAACATATATACGAAATTTTGAAATATTTAATCTATAATGACCTAACTATTTTTACCTCACAAATTGTCTAAAATTAGTGGCTCTAAATGTGAATACCCCCTTAATCACTCTACTTTGATGGTTTGTAAAAATCGTTATTTTGGTTTCTAACATCGCAAAAACATATTCTTCGAGCGTTATACAGGTTGCCCATTTTTATGTTTAGAGGATAGACGCTTTTATCATTTTACAACTTTCCACGAAAGAAGATTGTTTTGTTAGCACCTCGCTGAATTCATCCGAAAACGCATTATCACGCTCACCTTCGTACCAAACAACTTTTGTTTAAACATTTTTTTCGTAGGATCATTCCCTTAAACGACATTTTACTATACATATTGAGATAAAACAGATACCCTGTATTTTGATCTCACATATTCCCTGTAAAGTAAATGTTTGGTTTACTTTTACAGAAATTTGTAGGTAGGGACATAGGCAAATGTGTTTTTTGAATCCACTTTCTAGCTATGGATGATATAGAACATACAAGAATACTCATTTGTGCACTGCATATTGCCATCTTATTTGTGAAGGATATAATTTAGTAATTCAGACATTATTCTTGTTTCGTATGTTTAGTATGTTTAGTATTTATATCTTCCTTTGAACCATTAATTTGCTCATTTCTCAAAATACTTTATAACGTCAAAATGGGGATCAACTTGATAACAATAATTTAGATCCTTCGTACAAAAGTGATCAAATGTAGTATGAAATGTAATTAGACGTAGAATTTTATTTTTTAGTATCATTCGCATCAACCGCGCCCATCGGAAGATTAAAGTGCCAATTTAGTAACTGCTAGCCATGGAACTATCATTCAGACGATTTCGATAGATAACGAATTGGCAAACATCTAATAATTGCTCACTCGAGCAACTACATTGTTCAGCGAACTAACTTTTTCGGATTTGTAACTTTTGGTAAACGTTGGCAATGGGATCTGTAAATTTTTTCAGTTCTCATATTTAGTTGTCGAGAAAATTGATTTTGAAGAAAATCTTAAATTTTCAATTGTTTGCTTTAGCCGTAATAGTAATATAGTTCTAATTTGCAAACATAGTAGTTTTCTGTGACTCTCCCGAACAACATAATACAGTTCAATACAACATTTTAATTTACATCGATAACACTGACAATTTGCTTTTCTCCAAAATTTATTTTCTGCAGGACTGTACGTCAGAATCGAAAAAGATTTACGGCATCCTATCCAATTCACGAAAATCTATTAAAACCGTTCACTCAGAGTTGTAAATCCAATCTGGCGTTAAACAGTGTTATTAGAAGCTGTTTTCCTTCTATCCAGCTCTAACCTTCCACATCTAGGTTAATTCGTGTTCATGATTTCTTTGAGGATGCGTAAATATGTACATACATGTATCCTAAATTGAATGCGATTTGGCCGATACATTTCCTCGCTTCTATTTATTACTTATATTTACTATGTACTTGAGTCAATTATTGTAAAAGTGGTTCAATTAAGGTGAAATAATTAAGTTTATTTGAAAATTAAGATTTAAAAATCTAGTTCTATTTGTAAAAAGATGATCATTCGTGTATTATTCTGTTTTACAAGTCAGTTTACATATCTTACTCTTGTTAGCTTATTTTAACTTCTAAGGATTACAAAATTAACAGTTTGGAAATGAACAGATTAAGACTGAGACACGTCGATTTTTATGCTCTTTTAGTGTTTTAGTAATGATGTAGAATTCATAAAACTACTTGGCACGTGTTTTTGATTGGTGAATGTCTATGTTGAAGAAGTAAAAGTATTCCTCAAAATTCAAGTTGAAAAATCTATTATGTCGAATATTTTAAAAACTATTAGACGTAGGCGAAAAATTTTAAAATGTAGTTGGTACATTTTGACTGATGGAACATCATACAAATTGATGTAGACAAGCAATGGTCAACAGTGATGAAATATGGGTACAAGTACAATATATTTTTTCAACTTTTTTTCGAAAACTTGTTGATATGGAAGAATTTGTGACCAAAACTCGCACAAATTGTGTCATGACATTTTTTTCATACGCGTAATAGTTTATGATAAAGTATTCGAAAGAACATATTATTTCAACATTGACGTTGGTCAATAAAAAAAGTTATGTGGCAAACATTTTTGTAGGTTCTACGTATAGCATACTGAAATCGTGTTCCAATCAGTATATTTCAATTTGGTAATGTACCTTATCAGAATATTCTCACAGCTTAAGCACATACGTTAAACTGACTCTTGGTAATATTATTAGTCACATATTTTTTATTTTTTTTAAATTACATTCATTCCCTTTCGTAACACGTTACCAACATCAAATATAATGCATACAAATTTTTAGGCTGATCCTAAATTATTAGCCACTTTTTTATTTTTCAAAAATTACATTCCATCGTATTCTTCCGGTTAAATTCCTTCCCTTCCGCAACAAGTTATCAACATCAAATATTTATTTCGGCTTCGCTTCAAAAGGTACCGCTCTTAATTTTACAGCTAATTCTCACTTTTTCTCTTTTCGTCTCTCCTTAAACGATATATCAGGCCAAAACTACACTACTTTACGTACTTGTCTTGAATTTTCTCCAACTCATCTCATTCCTTCTATCCGAACGGTTCTGCTCCGCATAACGATACCCCTCCTATTAGGTGATCAGAGAGAAGAGAAGAGAAACTAGAAGAGAAACATCCAAACCTGGCCTAATACCAAATTCACCCTTCTTGCTTTCACTCTTACGTGCTGTGCCACTTTCAAACTGACTTCTTTTCCTTACCTCTTCCTTTCTTAAAGATTAGCATTTTTTATTTTTAAACTTCTCATCGTTTATTTTATGTCAATCCGCTCTCTTAGCTATTATTACATCATCCGCATAGTTCTACGTTCACAGTTTCTCTTTTTCAGTCCTTGTACCTCCCAGTCCAGTTATTGCTATCCCTTCCTCTAAATTCAAGATGTATATCGAGAATAAGGTCGAGCTCATCATGCAGCGCTGTCTTAGTACTTTACGAGTCCAAAATTCTTCGGTGGTTGTACCATTTGCTCTCACATTTTTGTCTTTCTCGTAAATTTCTTGAACCTTCTCTACAAGATCTTGGCTTACATTTCCTTTCCCTGCATAACTGTAGTTTTTCTCTGTCTCCGTTATCAAAGACAGCTTTAGGGTCTACGAACAGGGCGTATAATTTGCCTCCCTCTTTACTCATTTCTTTCTCGGCTAGATGCTGTAATATGCATATAAATATTATTCATTGTTTGTTTCCAACATGCGTTTCATTCTCTATACACTTTTTTTCTATTTCCTCCACGAGTCTTTGACTAACATAAAAGATAATGCGTTAAAATTTGTTGGCTGACTTTTACTAATTATTACTACACATTAAAATACTACACGTTAAAGTTTTTAGGCTGACTCTCGCTAATTATTAGACATTATACATTAAAAGTTTTATTCTGATTCTTACAAATTATGATTCTTCAATTACATTCCTTCCCTCCAATTACGCTTTTTTCCTTTCACAACGCATCATAGTTATCGGCAACCCGTGTTTATTAATTGTTGGTTGCTACAGAGTCGTTGGAAGAATTAAGGGTAATTATATAGAAGTTGGTCCTCCTCACCGATTTTGATGACCTCGAAATATGTTGTCAAGGTCATCATTCTGAACAACTTATCCCTATACATATTACCGACGCTTGATTTTAGTTTTCGATATATTCGCAAAAAACTATTGCTAATACTGTATTGAATTTCCGTATTCTTGTACGCTCCGTGGCAACGTAAGCCTGTTCCGACGCGGCGCCTGTTTACTTTTTTTTGTAAACACGCTGTGGAGATGAGAGAAAAGCCAGGGTCTCAATTTTGAAAGACTACTCTTCGATTTTTGTATGCGTGGTCGGGCCGGCATAACGGCCGGGTTGGGGCAATCCGCGCCTCCACGACCTAACCACAACTCGTTCTGTTCGCATAATCTTTGCATTGTAGCTGTCATCCAGAATTTGATCTAGTAATGGAAAAATCATGTAAATAGAATGAGTTGTGGTTAGGTCGCGCAGGGGGCGAAGAGGGCCAGCCGTCAGGTCGGCCCGACCACGCATACGAAAATCCAAGAGTAATCTTTCAAAATTGAAAGCTCACCTTATATATGTATGTATGACCAGAGTGAGACCTTGTATCGAATACCCAAACAAGCACAGAAACATAACATTTGTAAGAAGCAGAGTACGGTACGAACGCCGTTAAGCGATCGCCTATGCTGATATACGAAAATCTAAGAGAGAAAATTCAATACAGACTTAGCAATAGTTTTTTGCGTATATCTCGAAAACTAAAACCGAGCGGCGGTAACATGTATAGGGAAAAGTTGTTTAGAATGATGACCTTGACAACATATTTCAAGGTTATGAAAATCGGCGAGAAGGACCAACTTCTATATAATTACCGAATTAAGAAGCGAAAGAATCATGGTCGTTCCTTTCGACATATAACAATTCAAGTGTCCTTTCCATGTTAAACTCACGCGTGATCAATTGAAATTTTCAGATGGTGTGCTGATCAACATCGAGTGCAAGGCCTGGGCGCACAACATCGTCCACGACAGATTCGACAGGCGCGGCTCCGTACACTTCGAACTAATGGTGGATTAAGCGCAACACTTGCCACCTTTTGCAAGACCACTACCAACTGCGTCCAAGAAATATGTAGGAGGGAAGGAGAATAAGACAAATTTCTTTTTTAATCAAGCTCGCTGGCGGATCGTGACCACTCCTTCTTTCCTCCGGTTATCTCTGCCGACGATACCGCCCTAGCCGCGTTTCTTCTCGTCGCGTCGTCTTTACCGTAGATCCGTCAGGCGCTCATACTCATGTATTCACCCATTTTCATCGTCGAACTGATTCTTTTCATTGTGATCTTTAACGTCGTTGACTCGTCGTCGCGCTTCTTACTACCATTCAAAGGAAATCGTTGTTCGCGTTCATTTCTCTCTCACGAAGGCACACACGCGTACACGCGCAGGACACCCGAAACACACGCATACGCTACAGGTGCATACAAAGCCCGTACGTACACGAAATATAGACAGAGACGAACACCGGTATACACACGCAGATAAGGAGTTCTCTTATCGATCGACGCTTCCACGGCAAATGGTTTATCACAGAACGGTAGAACGGATCCGTGTAAAATTGGCTATACATAAGCTGTAGACACTGAATTATACACGTACGGCATACGCAACCGTATGCGTCGGGATGCACAAAAAACACAATTCAGCGGAAAAATTCTGCACAAAACGAGTGGCGGTATCTCTTCTTTCTATCGGGGGCGAAGGGGAGTGGTCGTACTGTCAGGATCTGAGTATCGTTCGGGGTATCCGTTGGAGCGCGTAAGAGGTTTTCCTTACTGTTTTGCCCCGTTTTGCGAGTTTTTCGGTTTTCGTGTACACCAAATGAATTCGTTTTCGCGTATCATTCCGTTCCGTTCCGTTACGTCGCGTTACACGATTACGGTTACGTTACGTTACGTCACGTTACCGTTTAGAGTCTCCTATTTCGGTCTCGTCGCAGACATCGGGGCGCGTGCGATGTTCTGATATGTATTTCTGTTTGACGTTGATTTCTCTCGAACTCGTTGGTACTCGCCTAGTTGACGAGACCGCTAACGTGTAGGGTACACCGAGGATAATTGATACTCTTAGTTCGTGCCACGTAGACGTATTAACGAAACAAGAGAAATAAATTAGTGGTCTTTACGCCCGTCGGTACGGTGCACCCGACACGGTGGAACTTTTGATTTCGAATTCCACGAAGAAGCTCTCGGTCGCGGCTCTCGGCGAATCTTGATCGAAAGTTCCGCCGTCTCGGGCCTGGAACGCGATGAACGCCCGAACAATCGAAATTCAGACGCGTTTGGGAATAACGGGAGGATAAACGATGGACAATCGTCCATTGACTTGCTGACGCGAGAGGGGCGGACGATCGAGTGAGATTGATATCGATGCGGTTCGGCAGATTTGGTGGATTCGTGCGGTGGAACTTTTGATTGGAAATCCCGCAATTAAATCTCCTTTGATTCGTTTGTCGCATGCTGCAGTCTTTGTTCGATCGGTTGGTACGAACGGAGTCGGAATCGGTAACATTTCTAGAACGATCGTATAGAGTGAAAAAGTGTCCGTTTTCCGTTCGACGAACAGGAAACGGTGCATTTTGGATTTGAATTCGAAGTTCCGCCAGTGCGGGGAGATAAACTTCTATTGTCGTTCAGTATTCGGTGTGCGTAATCAATGGTGGTAACCTAGAGCGGAAACTAGATTGTGAATTGATTTCTTCGTAATAGAGCGGTCAGTATTCTTAAATGGAAATTCTAAATCGGATTTTAAACGAAAAAGTCAATGGATGCGGTGACTATTCTTCGTCGTTGAACGATCGAATGCAATATTTACATTTTAATCCATGTTCTATCCTTGTTTTCTCGTAAAAAATTGCTCAAACTTATAAACGCGGAGAAGTTTCGAATTTTATCGAGTTCGGTGAATCTACTCGTATGTATTGTTACCGCCATTAGCGTTAGCGAACGCAGAGACTCGCGTGTGCGCGAGTAAACTCAATAACAAATAACAGCTGTGGGGAATATAGCAAAGTTTGGTTGGATTTCGATTTGTCGAGAAGCAGCGCGCAGACTGCACGGGAAAAGATTAATCAGCCTAGTGATAACCGTACGACACCGTATGGAATATGTATTTATGATTATATTGTACCGCATGATAATATCTAGTGCTAGTCCACGCAATCGTATAGTCGATAGGTTGTATCGTACAGTCTGGAGATCAGTGGAATCATATTCTATATTCTCAGTGATATATATCATAATTATCGACCGTACACTTTTTTTCGACGATTCGAAACGCGTTTCGAGATGTTTTATCGTGCGAATCCATTCGATACTTTTTGAATTGACACGCGCAACGTCATATACCATCGATGATCGTAAGACACCAACTTCCTTATGGTTCAGCGCGGCGTACAGAGACGCGTCGAGTCACTCGTTTCATTCTTTTTTCTACGACGACTACTCGTGTCGCGCGATCAAAATCATGTTATGGAATATCTACTCCCTGATCTCCCGTCTTTCTGGCTTGTATTTAGAAAACAAAACTGGTTGTCCCGAGAGCTTGTTCGTTTTTCGAAAGACAGCGTTTACGCGGTGGTCGTCGCCCCTTTGCATATCTGGATTCTGGGCTCGCGGTTTCTACTAACACGGAACGCAATCTTCGATGGGGGCTACGTCACGGATTTCGATACTAACCGAATAAATAAACCGAGGAATCTTCTCCTCTTTAATTGTTGTCCAGATTACGCTTATACGTTCACTACCGAAATCATACTGCCAAATATGTTCACTACCAAATATAATCTGTTACCTGTTACACACATGTATAATGTTTGTCCTTGAATATTTTATTGGGAATTTTAGTATTCGTTGCACTCTGTTGTTTTACCTTCGTATATTGTATGCTATACGAAATAGAGAAATGGAAAATATACATATAGCCGAGCGGCTGTCGTAACGTCAATCTTCCTTTGGAATTGCTGTTTCGAAAGCGATCGATCCTGATGGTGTGAACGACGATGCCGGTGCTAAGCAATCATCCAAAGCGAGTTCGAGTGAGATTTTCGGGTGAGAGCGTAACAACGGAAAAACGCCATTCCACTTCCGGCTAAACAGTAAGCGGATGAAACGATAGTACAAAAGATTCAAGATTGAGCGATCCGAACGGGCGGCGACTTCGACTGTGAGCGCTGACGGAAGAATTCAATAATTTCATTGCTACTTATTAATTGTTGTAAACGAGCGATTGTTATTATGATTTTCTTGGGTCCTCGCCCGGAGCCACGTTGAAATAAGAAAAAAAAAACTTAACATAGATTATTCGTCAATGATACTATTAACTTTTAAGAACAAAAAAAAAATAAGAAAGAGGAAGGAGAGAGCGAGAGAGAGAGAGAGAGAGAGAGAGAGAGAGAGAGAGAGAGAGAGAGAGAGAGAGAGAGAGAGAGAGAGAATGAAAGAAGAGAACGGAGGGCATCAAAAAGTAAGGAGACATACAGAAGAATAAGACGTGTTGATGATGTTGATGATAATGATGAATCACACGGCGGTATAATGTTCTATTAGGAATTATTACACGTGTATAGAGCACCGATCGAGACCGACCATATAATATTCATCATTGTGAATGAGGTGTTTCTAATAACATGTATCGTTGAAATAAGACGATCAATGCTTCGCGTAACGAGACAGAGAGAAAAAGAGAGGGAGAGAGAGTGAGAGAGAGAGAGAGAGAGAGCGTCGATAGTGAAAGACAGGGGAAGACAACTTGGTATATGAAAGGGAATAACTAGTCATCGAATCAGACTCGGTATTGTATAGGGTAACCATGCTTGAAGTTTCTTCGGTCGCCACGTAGGGCGTTCGCTTTTCGAGATCGAGCGGGCGAAATCCAGAGAAACGATACAAAAAGCTGGTACATAACACAGTACGTATCCGTTATCCAAACTGGTCCAAGTACTCGGTCGAACCACTCCGCTATCCCGCAAGCTAATTTCATTTTTCCAGACGCTCTATCTGGAACATGTTTCCTGTGTGATAATCGTTGACTCAATTAGCGCTTTAAGTATGAACGTGAGACGAATGCGTATGAGCGTAGATGAAAATTTTGTTGAACAGAAAAAAAATCTCAGAACTGTATGCTGTAAAATATATTTAAAAGATATATGAGATTATACGTACAGTACATGTAAGGCATCGAGCATTTATGTATACGTACGTGATGTACGTATAATACGTATATAATATGTAATATCAGATATACGTACACGCATATGTATACGTACGTATATATGCGTACTCGGTGCAATGGATATATGTATTATCGTGATTAATTACGATATTATAAATACACGTAAGATATTACTACCAAAGATAGAGTTTCCGAGTAATCGATAATTATTAGCGAAGTTTCGACAGAACCCGTGATAACGTACGAAAGGTGACCACTAACGACGAAGAGATGTTTACGGAAATATTGTTCTTATTAAAAAAGTTAATCTTAGTAAGTACGATTAAGTGGAATTCGTATATTGTAACGTATACAGGATGCGACCGAAAGTATGATGCAGACAAGTACGAGATGATCCTTTTGCAACGATTAATACCGTGGAATGAAACGTTTTTAGTCGAGGTTTAGCTTCCAACAAAATCGAAAATTCGTTACATATGTATGCAGTTGCGTAGCTGACGGTCGTTGAGCAATATTACGACGCTTATTGTGTTTACATTCGCTGTTTATGCGATTTTTACGAGTTGTATGATTGGCGAAAACGTAATAACAAATTTGTCAACGAGTTTTCACTTGATTCAAAATGTTCGTTGAGACTTATACATCCTCACCATTGTACGTACAGTTAGTTTAATATCTAAGATTTTTGGATATGTCATTAAAACGTTACGGTCATCGATTAGGATTTTTTAGACCAGTTAACAAATCGCGTAGACATTCTATGCAAATATGATACGAATTGTACCGTTGCTCGGTTACCGTTGGCTGCGGGTGCACGCGAAAGCTGAGCTACGGATGAAAACGTTTTTGACAACGGTTGGCGTTTATTTTTGAAAAGGGAGTCATTTTTTTCCGCTTGTGCCATAATTTCGACCGCACCCTGTACGTGCATGCATACCCGTTATATAATTATTCGTTGAATATCAGACGACGCACGTATGTATAAAATAATTAAGGGTTGTCCTATATTATATACACGCGTTGAGAATCGCTCATTTCTGCTGAAGATTAATTTATTATCGATACCGACAGTTATACACGTGACAAATTCAGGAAGGAACCAACAAAAAAACAAGTTCTAGTATACACATTCTGAGAGGGGAACAGCCGACAAAACGAACGAATATATTTGATACACTGTACACGCGATCATGAAGCGATATCAGATTTTCTTTATCGAGACATAAGATTACCGATCCTTATAGATTCATCTGCAAACCTGCATCTATACCTGACACAAGTTAACAATTCTCGACTAATTATTAGTGTTTAACGAAATGGTTGAGTCTCGACTATGAAGCCAAGAAAAGTCTATGATTCGAAGAGTGTCATGAGATACATGGAGTTGAGAGAAAAAGGACAGCAACGGACACACCGATTCCTAAAAAGTGACGCTCGTACCGTGTACGGCTACATCTATTCTTCGTACCACCGTTACTTTCTATTTTGAAGGAAAGGGGATCGTCAAAGAAAGTTGACCGAACGTGATGTTAAGACGTAAACTAAAAAAAGTTGTTCGAAAAATAGTAGCGAAGGAGCGCGCATCGCGAAACGGACGATGCTACCGTAATGTCATAAAGACATTGTCAGTCGTTTATGTCACGATGCAAGATTTCCACCCCGCGTCGTTCGATCGCATTTTATCACGGATCATGACGACCAGAATTTAGCGAGTTAGTATCAGCAGGAACTCGGATGGTTCCAAGTCATCGCTGTTTTTGGGTCTCCGTGTGCCTACAATTTGTTACCGAGTAAAAGCGCTACCATGTATTTAAATTCGTTACGACGATATTAAGTCATCGAGTGGTAGATCTTGGAAATGTTATTGTTAAAAACGTCGATCTACGGCAACATGTAACCGTCGAGAGACCTGTCGATATATGTATATGCGAGAACCGTGATAATCCGAAGTTGACTACCGGTTGATAGATTATGATTTGTCATAGCGATCAGTTTGAACGATCGTTCATTAATCCCATAGTCTTTGCTAGCCAGTTACGACTGATTTACGAGAGAAAACGATGCGAATATCCAGATCGTGACGAGTTTTATCATTCATCGAAATGATTGCAGGAACGAACGAACGTAGATTATTGTTTCTGTTTCACACGAGGTCTTGGTAATATTTACAAAAACGCTTGCCAGTTTATAACATCGAACGTCAAGCGTAAACGTGGAAAACACGATGGCTATCGCGTCCGAGACATTTGCCTTTTGAAGACTTTTAATATCGACAAGCTTTCGTTTAATTTCTTTGCGATGTCGCCCCTGATTTCGAAGCTCAGACGTCGAATCGGCATCGAGACCTTTGATCATGGACACCTGGTAATGACTCAAGAGAAAATGGTATGGCTGTTGACATCATTATGCTTGAAATGTGTTATGAAAAATAAACAGAATGTACAAAAACTTCTTTCGTTTAGTTTTTACTGCGGCCTGTTACAAGGCCGAACGAAATAAATATTTCAAGTATATAGTAGGAAATAATTATTTCATTTTGTTTCTTGAATTCCAATACATTATTTAAACGATAATTTAAACAATACATTTTTATGTTTAGCATATTCGTAGCTAGATCATATAAAATTAAATCAAGGTATAATATAAAAGACTTTTTCTTTAAAAATGAAAAATGGTTACGTGTACGATACATTAAAACGAACATGGCTGATATTGATCGGTAGACTGTGGATTTTTATGTAAAATAAAAATATTCTATGTTGATTGTAAAGAATACAAGTTAAATGAAGTGAATTTTTTCTTTTAAACATTTTAGTAAGACGGAAATAATGTAACAATTTTCTCCAATCCTTCTAATGTCACCATGGTTTTATATTTCATTTACTTCGTTTACATGTATTAGGAGGTTGAATAAGTTCTCGCTGTTTTCCGAAAGGTGGTAATACCAGAACTGCGTGAATTTAGTTTCAGATAGTAACGTATCTATAATGAAGTACTACGTATATGCAAGGTTAAAATTCAGTGTATGTCATTCCACTGAAGTATAAACAATTTTTCTTTCATTGTGCTAAATGTCGAATTTCATGCCAAAGAAAGAGTAATTGCGGGGAATTTTACTACGCTATTTTATTAAAAAAAAATCTGCAGCTGAAGCACACAGAATTCTTGTTGACACCTACGGCGACCATGTTCTGTCGGAAACAATGTGTAGAGATTGGTTTAGACGCTTCAAAAATAATGATTTTGATCTTGAAGATAAAGAACGCCCTGGCGCACAACAAAAACTTGAAGACGAAGGATTTGAGGCATTACTTGATGAAGACTCGTGTCAGATACTAGCTGAACTTGCAGAATCATTAGGAGTTGATCACACAACAGATTCGAAACGTTTGAAAGCATTAGGAATGATTCGCAGGAAGGACGTTGGGTGCTGTACGAGTTGAAGCGATTTTTCAGCATGACAACGCGCGGCCACATGTTGCAAAACCGGTGAAAACGTTTTTGAAAATACTTAAATGGGAAGTACAACCCCACCCGCTGTATTCACCAAACATTTCCCGATCAGATTACCATTTGTTCCGATCGATGACACATGGCCTGGCTGAGCAGCGCTTCCAATTTTATGAAGATATCAAAAAATGGGTCCACTCTTGGATTGCCTCAAAGGACGTGTCGTTTTTCCGACATGGAATTACTATGCTGCCAGAAAGATGGGGAACAGTAATGGCTAGCGAGAGACAATACTTTCAAGAACATATTTTTTACCAATTTTTTAAAATAAAGCATTCATTTCATAAAAAAATACAGCGAGAACTTATTCAACCTCCTAATACTTTATCTATATTTTTGTTAGTGCAGTTTTAGATCTACTTCTTTTCGAGCGGTATTCATTTTTGAGGAAGAAAGAAGATCACCGGTTAAAATAACGTTAACGCGAGATGTTTATGGTTTTCTATTTTTTATTGAATCATTAAAATTACTCTTCTAAAAGAAGCACATTGAAAATTTTATATATACTTGTGATATTTCACTTTACTTATTGTGAAAAACTGCTCGTATCCTTCGAATCCTTCTTGATCGATCTTTACCCCATCAGGATATACATGGTGTCTCGTCTCAAGTGCTAGTTATCTGAAACGCTCGTTTTAAGTAGACCAAACGTGCTTTGCGTCAGCTCTTGCTCAATAATCAAATTTTTTGAAAAAAATTACTTAAAAATAAATATTCACTAACAAATTATTGTACATTTGAATGGACACAACGATTAGGCGATTTCTCGCGTTCAATGTGTAGCCTGAGTAGCCTCGTGTCCTGATGTGATAAAATATTTCAAAAATTTCATATTAATAATAGCTACACTCGAGCCGACCTATTATTGGCGTTAAATGGCCGACTACCGCAACAATTACACTACTATCATCGTTGCAACTTTAACATTTGCGTTCTATCAGCGATTATCAGTGACGTCAATGAAAAATATTATGTCACAGCGGAGGAACGTCTTGCCTTCTTGTTCCATTTCCAGTTATTCCTTACATATAATAGTTGTACAGTTTAGTACGTTAACCAAGTTGTTGTGAACTTCGTACGCGATGTTAACTATGGACAAATTAATTAACTAATTGCTAATATTTAGTCGCCTATTTTTATTTAAGGAAGGATCCTGAACTGCTGAAAATTAATGTATTTTTGGGAACTTATTTTAAATAAT
Organism: Sphecodes monilicornis; assembly: GCA_913789915.3. Classification (NCBI taxonomy): domain Eukaryota; kingdom Metazoa; phylum Arthropoda; class Insecta; order Hymenoptera; family Halictidae; genus Sphecodes; species Sphecodes monilicornis. Next base: position 2,372,396 of record OU565291.1, on the reverse strand, counting down.
GTATCGATTTAATCCTTTTGAAATTATATAATTATTTTACTACTCTACTACAGTAACTATACATATTTTTATATAAAAAAGAGCTATAAATCATGTCACTATAATGGCTTATGTCGAGTCTGTTGTTTAAAAATTTGCTTCGCGCCGTGAAATGTAATGCTTGCTGTGTTCACCAGAATCTTAAAATCCATCTATACGTCTGTAGCACGAATCTATTCTTTAGTGAAAAAAGAAGAAATTGGAGAAATGGTACCAGTTTTAAGAAAATGTTCATGCTTTAGCGGACCATTTACAGTGAAGAGTGAATTATTTAAATAATATCATGTATAAAAGTAGGTTCGTGCTGTGCGTAATGTGTTTACAAATATGTAAGTACATGAAAAATCAAATCGTCCAAGACTACGAGTTACACCGCCCAGCGTTCCGAAACCTACGTTTTCAGTTAACGTGTGTAAAGTCATCGATAGACTAAAATAATACTTTTAGAAGCTCTCGGCAATTTTATGTTTATCTGGTATGCCTGATCCATAAACTAAACTTTCTTCGTCTAGAAACTGATCCGGTGAGTCCAAGCAACTAAAGTCTATTTCAAGCATCGTTAAATTCTTTTTAGGTCACAATTTAAATTCTTTTTAGGTTACAATTTAATTGCTGCCCTACACCTTCCACTTTAGTAGATTTGTTTATTTTACGCACGTGATACCCATATTGCTTCAGTATCATTATCTACTGTAAGGTTTACCGTGTAATATTGTCCTGTTCGAAGTTGCTTTAATTTTTGACATTTCATTAAAAGTATTTGGAAGAATATTTTTATAGGGTTATTACTATCGATTTATGCAAATAGATGCCAGACCCCTAGGCACAGACATAATTATTTAAATCAGAATATTTTGTGCAATAAATACAACACAATAATCCCTAAAAGCATTGCACGCAATGCATTTTTTCTCTCTACGGTTCTGAATTACCGACTTTGTAGGAAATATTCTTGTACGATGGCGGACTCTATCTAAATGGAACGGTTATCCAGTGAACTACATCAGACTGCAACATACAGCGAGTGTGTATCCTAGGAGGCTAGTTCAAAGCCTAGATAAATAAGGGTGTTTCAAAAGAATGCTATGTATTATCCTATGTATTATCCGCCTTTAAAATTCCCTTTTTTTTAATTCTTCGACACTCAAAACTTGCGGCCAAGAGTGGCCGGTAAAAGACACGGAGTCCAGCGATTCAAGTAATTGCACCAACCGATCGACCGCTATTCACCGGTATGTTTGAAAAAACCAATGTCCTTTGTACTATGATGGTATTAATTTAGTTGTAAGGAATTACCGTCAACGAAATGAAACTATTGTTTTCCTAAAATGGACATTTTATTATTTTCCTGCGTGTCTGAAATCATTTTCGAAATCACTTATATTTTTATAGTACTTCTAAGTGGACATTCTTAGACAATGACAACTCTCTCTGTAATAATTCCCCATTTGAAAACATAGATGTGCTTTATTTCGAAGTGCTTTGTTTCTATGTTTGATAATAATCGTGATACAGATTATTTTGTGAAGGTAATTTTCGTACAAATCGGCCAAACCGGCAAACTTTGAAGGTCTGTATCTTTTAAACAATTTCGAAGATAATAAAATGAATGTTGAAACCCTTTTTATTTTCACACGAACTACAACATATTTTAATTTTGGTTGCGGCTTTGTTATTAACGAAGAACGCCGACCAATCAGAAAGCGAATACAGCAGACAAACTGCGGCACTGTTGGCTTTGTGCCGGGCTCGAGACTTGTACAAGAAAACGATTAGAAATTAATTAAGTAAAACTCACTAATTCAGTCATAAATCCACTTGTTACTTCAAAATATATTGTAACGAGGTTGGTGTATTAACTTGGAACATTGATAAACGAACTGCATAGCTGATGCTAGGTATAACATAATACCTAAAGTTCACACTTTTAATACCCTGCACATTTTCTAAGGTCTAGCTAAAACTACTCGAGAAAACATGTGATTTTGAAGATAATTATTAAAATAAGTATAAAATAAGTATTTTCGTTAAAAAAAAATCCTAATTGAAAACAAAAAGCCAAAATATCGGTTTAAAGTAGTCTTCGCAAATTCTGTAAAGTTGATATATCGGCTTTGGGGTATTAAAAGGCTTAATGAACGTGCGACTGAGTTAATACTGTAAGGTCAAAATTCTCTTAGAATATCGAATTATTTTCATCTATTACTGGACAACATTTTCACGCATACCGATTTGATTGAATAAGCCTCGGTTTAAGGACCACATTACGCTAAGTGTAGCTTGTGATAGCGTTGGAGTTCAACCGCTATACATACTCGTTCTCGATTAGCCGGCGTTTTTCGTTAATAATTTAACCGCAACTAACATTTTCGCTAAGGAAAAAGTTACTCCTGTTGTGACACAATTGCCCTCTGCATTCTTATTGGTAGGATCGACCCTTCAAGCATTGATTTATATCCTTGTAGGATCTCTGTTTTCTTGCCGGAACATGTTGACCAGAGAATGCGTTGTAACTAAACTGCGGGTTTTATGCATTTGTGGCAAAAACGACCGTGTAATTTAAAACAGTAAAGAAATTAAAAGACATTGATGTACTATTTTCAATCTATTCAAATCATTAAAGAAAGAAATTTTAATATTATTATTTGTTTACTTGAGTCTCATGGCTATGAAATGGGCTTGGTTTATGCTTTCCTAACTATTACAATTCTATCTTAACCATTCATACTACACTCTCATTTATCGCTTGCACACACATTCATCAAAAATTCTTATTTTGCTAGATATATATATATATATATATATATATATATATATATATATATATATATATATATACATAACTGTCTGTAGCAAATTCGTTATGGAATTTGTTGCAATCTATTGCTATTTGTAGAGGATGTTTGACTGAGGTAGTGAAAGATTTAGTACGTTCCCTGCCGCTTGTACCATTTTAGGTACACGCCAAGACTCATTACTACGCCGCTTGTCATAAAATTTCTAAAACTGGATATCATTTATTCATTTGTTCTGAAATGAACTAAATTATAGCGTAAGGTGCAAAATTCATTACGAAGTAAATAATCATAATTATTATCTCTGGTAGTTTATATAAATAAAATAGACAAGACTAGTGTGAAACATACAAAAGTCACGCGGCAGTGAACGTGTTAAAGGATTATTTTTCGAGATAAGATGGAAATTAATAATGAAAAATATAGTGGTTGATACATTTCTTTGTTCAAAGTGAACGGAATTCAAACAGAACATTCAAAGTGACTATCTTACATTATTTTATAAAAATAATGAGAATGTGTTTATTCAGATTTTCAGCGTTTTATTTATAATGCATGTTTAAAGAAATAAATTTATTGAATAATTCTCCAGAAATATATCTTCACAATCTCAATAGTAAATTAAAAAATTAAGAAACATCAAGTGCTCATAGTAGGAATGGAGTGTACACGATACTCTGTTCCTACTAACTAGCCTAGATTCAATAATGTCAGTGGCGACGCTGAAACGATACAGGAGTTATGAGTCCCCGAAGTTAAAATAGGAAATCCTATTACATATAATACCTTATGAGAACAGTAAAATCTGGAATTATATTAAGCGAGTCTCATGGAAATCACCGACACACATTTTCCTGACATGGTTTTCACCGACTTCAGATTTGACCGACAATAACTTTGGCCAACAAAGCTTTCAACCGAAAACGAAAAGAGAAAATATTTTTCATTTAACTACGGTTTCTTACAATCCACTTGGACAACTTTTATTTTACATAAAGATTCGCAGTTTACTCATAACCTTATCGCATCTACCTATCCTACTATCCCGGCATTAAAGTCTCTACATATCAAAACACTTTCTTTGCCTTCTGTCGTCATCATTTCTAATATTTTCTCTAATTTCTCATTATGTTCTTGTCTAGATACTTCTTCCTTATACTGGTAATGGTGGTACACTTGCCGTTTAACACTAGATTTACGTGACACGTCAAAGTGACTGGTTCTAATATTTTTTATTTACGATTATTGAGATTGTAAAGATGTATGCGAAAGGAATTATTCAACAAATGTATTTCTTTGGGTATATATTAGAAAGAGAGACACATTCTTTTTATTTTTATAAAGTAATATAAAACAGTCACTTTTAATGCTCCATAAGAGATTTTTTTATAACAAAGTAATTTTTCTTTATAAAATCATATTCAATCGAATATGGAAATAATTGTTTAAACTGTATATAGGGCATAGGGTAATTTGAATTTGTCGGAATAAAAGAAATTCATTGTTAATTCCTCACTTTCTTTTTACAATAAAATAAGATTTTTGTGAAATTTAAGTTCAAGGATGTGAAAAAGTTCATTATTCAAAATCGGCACAGCCAGTTTTTTTTACACAAAGTTGCAGGAGTTAAAAAACTGACAATTTTTTAATTATAATTTAGCGATGTTTTAATTTTGTGGAGTAATGTATTTCATTTTTGTACTGGAATAAAATATGATTTGTAATTTTTATTGGCATCTTCTGTAAGATCACACGACGAATAATTAGTAATTCAATTTTGTTGCGGATATTTGTTGCAAGTATTGACGTATGAAACTATATCATTTGATTTAAGAGAGTTGATATTATTGATGATTTGTAAAATGAAAATGCGTAATTATGAGGAACAAGAAGTTTATAGATTCGCATTCAGCCTAGAAATGTTTAGGTGAAACGCTTATTGAAAATTACATGTCTGTGTTGTTAAACCTTGAGTAAAATATTATTAAGATTTGTAAGCTCCAAGCGTGTTAATTATTCTGACATTATTTAAGTGTTTTCTAAGTTAAGTTGTACAGAAAATGTTATCTATTGCAGACAATACAGTTAGCATTACTGAATCATTTTCTTTGCATGGGGGCATTTTGAAAACAAATTACGAGACACTAACATTTCTTTTATATTTCTAATAGTTGTCAAGATATTTGAATAAAATAGATTTTCTATCTCCAAGGTAATTTTCGCTCACTAAACTCGTAAACGAATAACTATAAAAAATACGTATTGAATGTCTTACAATACTCGGCAGGTCCGTATAATTTTTCGAATCATAAATTCAAACGTTATGTATTATAATGAAGAAACTTGAAATTGTTTTTATTTGTCGATAACAGAGGAATTTTTACATTGCGAGCTTCCCGAATTACCATAGAATTTCTGTCTAAAACATTATATTACATAATAATTCATAAGTAATGCCACAAGTAATGCCACTAATGATAAATACAAATTACATACATAGCCGATCAAAAAAGTCTCCGTACATCATTTAAAATAGAATAACTTTTTTAAGATCGGTCTGATATATATATATATATATATATATATATATATATATATATATATATATGACTTTTTGTAGAATTTATTAATTTACTAGATGTTATGCAAAACGATTTTGAGAAAATCGCAATTGCTCGGAATTCTGAAAGCAATAGTAAATGTTACGTTTCATAATTATTTTCTGAGCCTGTAATGAAAATTTTAAAACATCTTCTGTAAATAAATGTTATTAGTGTCGGTTAGCGTTTTCATGGACCAGAAACGGTTAAAAATAGTGGAAACCTCAATTTTCTACGATTTTCGTCCTATAACTCTAATAAACCTATAGATATTTACATTTTTTAATGCTTACCTCTCCTGAAATGAAATTTTTAACATATTTATATATAAGTGACATAAATCCACAAAACTTATATAAAATTGTAGATAGAAGTCTACTATTTTCTTCACGATTCATATCAAATACCGATTTTTCCAAAAATGTTTTTACACGTCATCTAGCAAACTAATTCTATCTCAAAAGGCTCAAGCAGTTTGGTCCAATTTAAAAATATGTTACTTTTAAAAAGCGTACAAAACTTTTCCAACTGGCTATATAATGTTTTATAAATAAGTGAAATTGTTAAATAAAGTTCGAAAATCATATCACATCAAAGTATAAGCGGCAATGCTATCTTTCAGCTATTTTGTATTTGTATGCAGGGGGCCTTACTAAAATTCATTCATCACGTTCGTGCAGTAGGCTCTCTCAATGAACATCACCAAGAGATTAAAACGGTCTGTTTAAACGATACAGGAATTTGTATACGTTTAGGGTTACCGGCAGACCGGCTAATAAGTTCGATGATACGCGCGGCTCATAAGCGGCAAATTGTAATGTCTAATTTTTTAAGAGAAAATCGTCGCGCGAGGTCGAGACATTTAAGACGATTCTTCCGTCTATTTTGCCTGATATTCTCAGTCTGATAGCACACGGCAATGACATTAATGTCATACGACATACTGGACAGGATGTGGTTAATTCAGATCGGTCGTCGTGTGTGACTCACATTATATATGCTTGCGCGCGACTCATCTCGGTGTTACAAAAAGAGGGAGGAGGTAACTACCAATAGTACAGTGCTGTGAATCGCACACACGTGTCGCCTCCAGGCACTAAGGTCACACACACGAGATCTGACCTTAGCCCCCAATTTGTTTCTCGACGATCAAGTCGAGGAAATCATTTTCGCAGCCTTCTTCATCGGGAAGACCATCGAATGACTAGCTGATGCAGGTGAATTAGTATCGGTCGTTATCGTTACTGTTAACCGTACACGTGCAGACAAACCAGTGCACCAAAATAAGTTCAAGCAAAGATTTTTATTAGGGTAATTGTTCCAGTAGTCAACCGTTTGAGGCTAGTAGTCAACCATCTTAAGCGTTGTTATTATTAATATGCTACTTTCCAAATGTTTTAAAATATGGGGCCACGAGGCTACACAATGGCAGTGAGGAATAGGCTGATTATTGTGCTCATACAAATGTATAATTTGTTAGGAGATATTTATTTTGAATTATTTGTTTTCAAGAAGGATGTCTATTGGACAGGGGCTAATATAAGACAAATTTACCTTACAGCTGTATTTTTGTTGGAATTGATGGAAGTTTAATGTGCCATCCATCAGTTAGAAATAAAATTATACGATTAGGGGAAATTTGCTTTATTTCAGCCTGGTAGTTCGCCTTCTTGAGTATAAATTGCTTAAAAATAAGATTTGATTGAGCACAATGTTTAACCTATTCACCGCTTTTCATGTATTGCTTCGTGTCTTCATATAGAACATTTAAAAAATAGTATATTAATAATAACAACGTTTAAGATGGCTAACTACTGGGACACTATAACGTCCTATAACGTCGTGGAGCTTATTTATTAACGTGCCCGATGTTTCATAGTGTTCAATGTAATTGAGGAGAACGATTCTGTGTTGGTAGATTTCTTATGAATAAATATTTTTAAATAACTTTTATTGTCCGCTTATCATTTCTTGGTTAATTGCAATTTGGAAGACTGGGTTCAAAATATTTAAAGATAATTTATAAAATAATTATCTTGTAAAGCCGAATATAATTAACCATATGTATAACACTAACCCTTTGCACTGGAATGTTGTCTATGAGACACCACTAAAATTCAAAAGAATTTTCATATTAAATTCTGTATTCAATAAATTGCTAAAAATACATGTGTTGTATGAGAAAATAGACTTAATTTCATGCATGTAAAAAATAACATATGGAATCACCATGTTCTAGGTCAAAAGAAATCTTAGTTTTGGAATTAAAATAGCTTCGTCTGTAAATAGTTAAAAACCCAGTCGGAGCCAGCTGAAATCGCCTGTACTTCACGCGAACTAGTTTGATAAGCGGGCGCTAGACTGCGCCACACAGCTTCGAAGTTTATGGTTTGAATTGAGTGAAATATTATAATATAAATGCAGAGAGGAGATAATCGAAAGGAGTACTTTGTCCCGAGTATTAATTGATCTCGTCGATAGTTTTACTATGCAGATGCTACTACCGCCTCGGAAACATTTGATATCAAGCTGAGGAAGATATGTGTATATATAGAAAGAAGTTGCAGATCAAGTAACTGCGGGAGAGGCAATACCTTCGAAGCCCTCTAACGGTGAACGTGGGAGTTGCTATCGCTGATACGATAGACCGCTATCGTACACAGGCAGATGCGTGCATTAGCATTATCCCTCGGCAAATGTTTTGACATTTATATCTTCTCTAATACTAAAAATCGTATCAGTCCGGGTCCAATCATTTATTTGTATTCTGAGATATTGATTTTACACTGTCGGATCTACTACTTTTTCGTACATCTCGACAGCTGCAACCTGCCACGTCATAATAATGGTATGCGTCACAGCTCGCTGGTACCTGTTGTCGTTTTCAAATCTATGGCGAACTGGTATTCCTCCAATTCCATCAAAGCCTTTATTTAATTAACGGTAATTAAGGCTGCGATCGTAGCATCTATTTTATGACGTATATTTAAGTCAGTTTTTCACATTAGTTAATTATTATTTCATTTATCATTGTACAAGTATTTCTAAACATGATGTTTTAAAGTAATCCGAGATAATATAAACTTATGGTTTGATGTATAATGTTACGGTGTTGGATACACGAAGTTCAAGCGTAAGTCGTGCTAGTTCCTTTCATGCATTAAAATTTTTGTAGTCGTTTGTCCCGACGACGAAAAACCAGTTTAATCCGAACTGCGCCACATAGAACAAGTACAAAGGATCGGTACTTTAGGCGTGGCTCATGGGGGAGTATTGAAAACATCGTGCGCTATGAAAGTAGTCGATCAGTGCTGTGAAGCGAGCGATCATTTCGAATAGAAGTTCAGGTATAACGGTCGGCGATACCGGGGAAAATTCTCATAAAAGTAATCGGAGTCTCCGGCGTTTTTCTGACGATCGGCATCATGAGCCTCGCACAGCGACAGTAATAGGCAACACAGCGAAGACAGTGCGGTGAGATCGTGCACGTACATGGCCGTCGAGTCGCATACTGGACAATCCTCCGGTGTAGGAGGGGGTTCGTTAGAAGGAGCGGTGGGGCGGGGGGTTTCGGGAGGGGGGGAGAGAAAGCGAGAAGAAGCCGGTAGAAGGGAACGAGACGGAGGAGAAGCCTGCACAAACGAAGCGTGTTTAGTCAACCTGGTGGCGTTGAAGAACCAACTGTCGGCATCGGAGAAGCGGCCAGCCGACCTCGAGGAACTTACGGTTTCGGTGCGAGCGATCCTGTGGTGCCGTGTTGCTCGCTCGCGTTTCCACTGTGTGTTCCATCGTTCCATGTTTGTACGGGCCACCTCGAACAGTTCGAACCGTTCCCTGCTACTCGATACGTGATTAGTGTGTAACATTTTTTCCGAACATTTTTTTCATCGCCGTTTTCACCTGCCGACACGATGGTCAGCAAGAATCCGAAAATGGTCGCGCCGGAGTCAGATCCCTATCTGAATCCGAACATGTCGTCCGGCCAGTCTTTCAAGACCTTTATTTACAATCGTGAGACTGGCGCCTTCATGGGCCGAACGGCGAGCAGTTGGGGTAAGTTACCTGGGGAAATGGACACATGGAATTTACGATGGCCGTTCTCGGTTACACCTTTGATGACTCTTCCCTGATTCCTGCGCGTTCTTTCAATAGATCGAACTATCGATCGCGTCGTACTCGCTACGAGCCCTTTTCAAACGTAATAACGCTGAAACTTAATTTCTCACTGGGAGCTTAATGGATATTAAACGCGGGGATAAGATCGAACGTTGACATGGTCTCTTGACAATTGTCTGGTATATGACGCGGAAATATGTGAAGTGTATGGAACTGAAAACACGCTTATTTTGGAACTGAATGGCAGTAAGGATTATGCGTTTAGTAAATGTAGAGAACGCGAATGGATGACTGAAAATTTCAAGTTTATTTCAGGTGCGAGTACAGTATTTTGGAGCTGTTTATTCGAGATATGTATTGAATAGCTTATTATGTTGGTGCTTCTTGTAAAAGTCGTTGTGCAAATTCAAAGGAATGTAGCAATAAAATACAGTATTCGAATGCTCCAAAATAAAAGTATTCTTTTTAAGAATTGCTGAACCTTTTTGTTTTGCTCAACAGTAAAAGATTGACCAGTTTAATATGTTAAAATTCTATAGTTTGTTTACTTTCGTCGTAGTGACAGCATAACTTCTGAAAAATGAGAAGAAAAATATTCGAACTTAAAAATAATCAAGAAGATATTGAATTAATTGAAAACAAAAACAAAATAGGTCTAAAGTTTCATAATAATAATAATTATTATAACGAATGAATTATGTTTTACTTGAGTTGCCTTGTTGGAACCGTAGTTTAAATTACACGAGCATGTAGTGAACAGTATCTTGAAATTTCTATATCTTCCTTAACTTTTATGACTGAAACAAGACTGGTTTGATGGAACAATTGGTGTATCCTCTCGGATAGAATAAATTTTATCAAACTCCGAATAAGAATTTGTTTAACATATTAACTAAACAACTTGCTAACACAATTTGATTAGTATATAATTTCTTCGCATATTTATTTCAACCGAAGGAACTTGTATGCAGTTTCTTGCATTTCTGAGACCCAGGTGGGTTAGGTCTGGGTTATTCATGCATCGCGTCGCGTCGTTGAGAATGGCCACGTTTCTCGGACCAGCCAAGTAGTAAGCGAAAGAGCGTGCTGGCAGCCATGTTGTTTGTTTACGTTCACCTTATACGAGGAGATCGTTTAGCAGTATAGTGGACAAGACAATTGCACAATATGCAAACAATTTTTATTTTTCCGGTACCCTATTTGTCAATTTATTTCTTCTCTAACAAGAAAATAATTTTATTCGTTAATCCTCTGTGTCCTAATTCAATTTCAAAGTTCGCGTCAGAACGTTCGTTGCGTAAACGTAGAAATATGCTTATTGTAAGTGTATTATTTAACACATATGCCAATAAATAACTACTCAATTTCCAATTTGCATTTGTAATTTCCTTTATGACGGTTGAAGAATTGCAAAACTTTGAACCATCATCATTTCAGAAATATTTGTAGAAACAGCATTGAAAGATTGAGGTATCCAGGTGCACACTTTGTTTACAATATTCTGCATAAGTAATTTACAATTTTATTTATTACTAGCTGTTGATCGTTACATTTTTTTAATTATACGTTCCAAAATTATTTCGCAGTTTTTCGATTATTATGCACAACTGCGTTATATGTAAAGTACTTATACGATCATGTTTCATGTAAAATATTAATAATAGCAATACGTTAGAAAGTTGCAAATATCTGGTTGCATAGTAATTTTATGCATTGACGACAATAATGAGTGTATTAAATTATTTCTAGATTATTACAGTTATTAAAAACAGAAATGAATCTCTATGTAGCTTCTATAACTTGAAATTAATCAAGACAATTTTCATTTTACATAAGTATCCGCATCCTAGTTAAAATTGGTGCATTTACATGAATTACATAGCTACATAGGTACTCTTCCGAGTATTTGTTGTTGTTTATTTTGCTTTATACTAGATGTTTCTTGGGTGGTTAGTTTGTTGCATTTTCGTCTTACAAATAGTTTCTGTGTTCAGTTTACTATTCCGCACTTTTCATACTTATTTTCACACGGCCAAATAGCTGCCAATGTCAAACCACTTTAAACCATAGAGAATTTGCGCTGCGGCGAACACATTAACAATGAAGGAACCCCTAGATCAACGAGAGGTATTCGTTGCGGCAGTAGCAATAAAAGACCATAGAGCATTAACATTAATATTTTTCAGTTAACGGTATTCTGTTTTTTGAAGCCGTTTTTGCATGAGTTTTTAGGAATTTTTTTTCACAAAAACTATTGATCGTTTTGCTTATATATTTATTACTTACACGAGTATATGTTTTTATAGAGTATGTTTGGAAAAACATGAGTCGACGATTGCCATGACTCCGGTCTGTCTACTACCAATTGGAAACAAAAAGGGAAGTTGTTAATTAATCTGTACGAATGTAGTTATGATCCTAACCAAAAGAAATTTATTTCAAGTATTTATATATTTCAGCAGTTAGCACGATAAAACAAAAATAAGAAAAAATTTACGGATTTTAAAAATTTTGGTTCTCGCGATAGCAGGGTATGCATTAAAGATTCTCTCGAAATTGCAAGTCAATTGGTCAACTAGAACTCGAGATTATGGCAAACGTTTCGAAAAGGTGATTTCGAGAAAAACGCTGTTAACCCTTAGCGGATGGGAATTATTTTTAGCATACTTCTCGAAGGGTCTGGGTTAAATTTTTCTTGCGAAACAAAATTGTCTACCGAAGAGTTAAGTATATAAATTAAATGAAAGGATTCAGGTTGTGTTCGGTAAAAATTTGTTTGATATATTTTGGAAGTAATAATTTCTTTAAAAACTATTCGCAGTCGCAGAACGGTCAAATTTCTTGGGCAACTGTCAGCAGACACGCGTCCGCAAAGGGTTAAAGATTCAACTGTTATCAATATTTCGCAACGCGAGTTGTGTTCTTCAAATGTCTATAAGTACCTTACGGATTCAAACAAATCCTTTAGCCCGCGTAGTCTACGACACTTATATGTACTTAACAAAGGGCAAAAAAAAAGAAATCGATTTTTTGAAAATGAAAAACCACAAATCCCTTTATATTTAATTTCTTGAATGTTCACACTGCCAGATTATACAGTAAAAGGCTACTTCCGTGTAGTTTTGTATCAAGTTGTACGAAATAATTATTTGCTTATAATTAGGTAGTACTGTTTACATTAGCATTAGTATATTGGATACTATATTGTATGACAAGTTGTATAAATTACATAGGATAGCAATTGTTATTAACTTTTCCACGATTGTTGTACTATTTTTAAGTTGCACATTTAGAGTGCATAATGTGACATTTCAGTAATTTTATTATTGCACCAAAAAATGAAAGGAAATTGATTTTTATTGGTTATGTGGATCTCTAATGATGAAAAACAAAATATTATAATATTCTTTCCTTAATATTGTTTAGATTAATAAATGTGTTACCTTTTACTAATTGATTACAACTCAACATTTTTACAAAAAAATAATTAACGCCGTTATTATTATATCGGTGTAATATTATTATTGGTATATTAGAACACAATTCTACATATTTTACTTTGTTTATTAATAAACGATATACATATTAAAATTTCATTTTTATTTTAAAGTATCTTAAAAGCGTTTTAAAGTATTATAAAAATTATTATTAATAATGATGTTAATGATTATAGTTAATAATCTGTGTTGCTGTTTGCCATATGTCGGGATAGAATAGGAAAGGCTAATCGTTCATTATACATTTTAACATTAGAAGTAGAAATATTGAATGTCGTATAATTTGAAAATAATGCTTAAATAAAGGTCAATTGTCATAAAGGTCAAAGGAGTTAACAATATTTTTTATGCGTTGAATAATAGAAACTATTATACAAATATGAATGAATGCTGATAGAGTACAAAAAACGTAGAAATTTTTTCAACAAATTTTGTTAAAGTGCCTAAAACAAATGATGGTGCAGTATTTGACAAATATGGTGCATGTAGTAAAACTGACTAGTTAAGATGCTTCATTTTTTCTTGGCATGTATTTGGTACATTTTGCAATATCGGTTGCTCGATCAACAATTTGTTATTGTTTCAATGCAATAATTTATAATCACGAAGATAACCAACAGAAATTTTCGGAACCAGCGTTTGTAGTCTATTATTACATTTTAGGACAATAGAAACCGTTCTTTATGCAAAACAAAAATCACGATATACAACAACAAAATATATCTTTACAGGTTAGATTTAAATCGAACTGAGGCTAATTTAGGTATTTATTGAAAATAAATATTGATTATAAATATTTACTCTTTTAAACTATTATTATTGAAGGTTGTTTCAAATTACACTATGTTTTGTGGAAAGAAATATTCTATTAAGAACTTATGATTTACATTCTGCCTTTACATTCTGGGGTCATTGCTCGCAATTACGTCTCATTAGGTTGTAAAATGTCAGACTCGACGATGCCGGCGAGGAAGAAAACTCCTTCGATGGCGAAACGAATCGGCTAAAAATGCTACGAATTTGCAGTTTTCAGAAATTTGTTTGCATCATCGTGAAGAAACGCATAAGTTGCCACTTGCGTATACAGTGAAAAGCAACAGTGTATCAACACCATTTGAAAGATCATAACTGTTTTAAAATTAGACCAAATGGCCTGAATGTTCCTGAGTAGTTAGAAAGATTAGTCTATTAGATGAATCGTAAAAAAACTTTTGAAAATATTTTGGTTTTTACAACTTTTTGGCATGTATTGAGAATTTAAAAGTTGGAAAAATTGCAGTTGTAAGTCGAAAATCGTGGAAAACCGAAATTTTTCCTACTTTTAATCGTTTAGAACTCGGAAACCAATTCTCAAACGATTGTTTTGAAGCGATTTTCAATTTTTGTAAATCGATTCTTGAATATTCGATTTTGAAACGACTCAAAGGGAGGCATAAGTTGATTTATCCATCATCGAGTGTCGTGGCTGCCCAATATTTCCCCGTTGTAGGAATGTCTGTTCCATCAGAGAGATTATTCTCAATTTGCTGGAAACATTATGGATGAAGAACGGAATCGTATATCACCGGATCATTCACTCTTCCAAAATTCATTGCCTTTAAATTAACGGTTACTAAATGATGATTCATGAATACTTAAATTATCGTTAATTCTTCCTTTTTCGAGTCCTAAATAAATTAATTAATATATCAATTTTATTTAAAAGCTTATGTACAGTATCTCACCATGAGATACAAACATTGGTATGTATCTCGATCGTGCTATAAAAGTTATACACTTCATACCGAATTACCTTTTTATTGAACAACTTGATTTTGTAAATCGGTTCTAAAGTGCCATAATAAAGCATTGCATTTTAAGTGCGATTTACATAATCAGATTTCGCGAAATAGCAATATGCCATCCAGAATGCATATGGATATAAATAGTATTTCGATAGATTTTCAAAGAATCGTGGTTTAACCAAATTTGGTTAAAAAATTAATTATTTTTGTATTTTCGAAAATTAAAATTGATCGAAAAATGAACAGAATGCGCTACCCTTATTTATATAAGTACCTTTTAAGAGTGTTAAATATTGTTTCTCCAACAAACGTTTATTAAGTTCAATTTAGGTTTCATTTGTTTGAACGATTAAATTTCAAGGTAATTGTTTAGAATAATCGCGTTTGATTAGAGAACAGAAATGGTACCGTACAATTTTTTATGTATATAATATAATTTATTATATATTGATAAAAAATGTTGAAATATATGTAGGCGGTGTATCCCGAGTTATACCCGATTGCGACTGCACTCCACTACAATTGTCAGCATAGTTTATAATTGATGGCACGAAATTTTCTTTTGCCGCTGCAATCTTCTATTGCCTTTCTTTCTACAGTTCATCCAGGCTTTTAGATAACGGAAGTTTATTAGAAAACAGTGCATTATGCAGGGTGTCTAAAGAAATGTTGTAAATCCTTGAAATGGGCGGTTCCTGTAGTTATTTAAAGTAACTTTTTCCTTTGCAAAAATAGTCGCCTCGGCTTTGTTACGGAGTTATTAACAGAAAACACGCACCAATCGGAACACCGTTACAGCAAACGGTCTCCGCCTCGGCGACAGGTGCCGCTGGGCGGGACGATACCATTGACAGAGCCGGAATTCGTCCGCTGTAACTGTGTGTGTTTTATGTTAATAACTCCTTAACAAAGCCGAAGCGGCCATTTTTGCAAAGGAAACTGCTTTCACTATCAATTATTATTATATTCCTTACTCTTCGACCGAACATCTTGTAACAGTTTCAAGTAACGAATCAAGACTAAAGTCCTATACAAGGAATGCCGTACCGCGACTTCAATATTTATCAACATACTGTTCACATCATACTATAAGCGACATAAGAAAGTATAGTAGAGCATTGTAAACATACGCATCTCGGGTAAGATCGGATAGAACACAAAATATTTCGTCTATAGTGTCAAACTACCGGTGCTAGGTGGCGAGATTTATTGTTAAAAGCGTTGATCGGCCAGTACCGGGTCGCAAGATATCTCATCGAAAGAGTTAATCCGCTAGTATCGGGTCGCGAGATATCTCGCCCAGGAGTACGAAACGCTTAAGTAGTATGTTTTCTAATGGTAAGAGTTAACAAGGTCCATTGTTCTTACTTAACTGACAAAGCCCAGTTATGTTTCGTAATTATAATGATAGAGTCGCCATCGGGGCTAATAACTTTTTACTCTGAATTATAATGATTTAATAGGAACATAAATGATTAATGATTAACTGCCATTCAACAATCCTGTTCATGTAGTAATGTAATAATTTTTCTGTTATTAAGTAATGAACGTTTTAGGGGAGGTATTTACACAATGTACACGGTAAACATGAAAATTTTGTGATGTAAAAGGTACTCGACCAAAAGTTTTTAATCTAGTTACACTTGTGTATGTTATGCAAGATATTGCGGCTGACGGTTACTCCATACAAAGGAATTTCAGGGTCACGTTTTTTTATGTAGATTATTGAATATCGAATGTATCACTACGTGACGGTGTTATGAGTTATGAATGAGGCGTGTAACATTTTACTCAAAGTCGATACAAATAAAACGTTAATACGTTTCTTATCGCCTATTGTTTTCGTATTAGTCTTTACATAGTTGAAACATTTAATACGAAGCAAGTAATATGAAGAAAATAACGTCATAGAATTTTAAAAAATTTTTCGAAAATCATATTTATTACAACTGTAAAGAACGGTGTGTACGAAATTAAGTGAATTTCAAATCGTAATCATTGTATTTACGTACAGTCAGGGGCAAAGTTAAGCGGACGCCCAGTAAAAACATTTTTAAAATTGGAGCAAACGATAAAAAAGTTATAAGCCTTGAGAGATTTAAGAAATGGGACATATAGAAAAACTGTGAAGTCGTTTGGTCCAAATCTAAAAAAGTTATTAATTTTTAAAGTGTATCTATTTCATTTTGCCCACGACTGTATATATGCCACTGGTGGCAAACGTATTAAAGGTTACGATAGCTTGTTTATTTTGCATTTTTTCATAATCTGAATATAGTTTTCTCCACAATATGATTTGGAAATTAGTTTAAACGAATACCGATAATAAGACAAAGGAAAATTACGCTAGGAATTACGAAAACTGTATGGTCAAAATACTGTAGAAGCGCAATGGCTATTTGCAATATAGGTTTTGATCACCTTCTAAGCGTCAGTAAATTTAATCTTTTTCACTTATGACTTTTAAATACGAACTATTATACATTATATAAATTAATTTCATCTAATCTGACTAAAATTTGCGTACTCCGCACACTTTTCAAATTGAATTCTGTATTAGAAAAGATGTAAAGTACGTTTCATATGCTTCAAAGTAAGAAAATGCGAGAATTTTAGAAACTTTGTTAAATCTCGTAAGAATATAAAATAGTGTAATTAAATGTAAATGTTCTTAGAACAAGAAAGCATTACAAAGAATATTTAAAGAGTTAATAAAGAGAATAGAGTACAGGGTCAATAGATGATATCGATAACAGGTAACAGAAGATATTAAATTTCAATAAATCAATTGAACGCTGCTAACAGAATGACTTACACGTTGAATATATAACTAATTATAATAACAGAAACGCGTATTAAATATGACCTGTACAATGATTTTGTTACAATTTCCCTATTATAAATCTCAGAATGAACCATTGCATCGATGTACAAGGCCGTCCTTCCGAATATGCGGATATTATGTAGATGATAGGGAACAATTTCTACGTAATATGTAAATCTTAGGTTCTATTTAACGACAGTAAGGTTTGAACACCGACAAATGATCTTGAATGACCTTAAAACACCAACATATTTAAGTCGATGAAATCGTTACGAAACGGACTACAAACTCCACTAAATGAAAACATACAGCTCCATTTGGGAAAACATAGACCATCTTGAAATCTCGAAAGCTACTCCACGTATACAATTCTGGTGGTCATCGTAAGATGTCTTCCTTAAAACGAAACAAATTCTATTCGAAATGTTTTTTCGAATGATCTATAGTTTTGGAGATAATTGTGTGGTGGGACACCGTGTATACATATACATATGTAGTATGAAGAGAATAAGGTTCAAATTATTTTTCTATTGGCTCACTATTTTGCAATACTATGTTGTTTCAAAAATATATGGCATTATATTTATAACGTGTAATATACTCTCTGATTTATACAACGTTCTTTAAGAAACTATTCTTTTCGGGACGAATGTATAAAATGGGTGCATGTATTCGAGAAAATCTTGCATTACGAGTTTTGGGATTAATGTATATGGAAATTCAGTTAGAATATACTTTGATCGAAAATGAAAATTGCTGCAGAAAATGATTGCATTTTCACATCAAGATCGAGGTGTATTTTTATCCATAGATCCTCAGCGATGGTCATTTCATATTTTTATTATGTTTGTACCAAACTTTTTATTTAAAAATGCCCAAGTGGTATACCAGCAAACTAGTTACATAGAATGAGTTAATATAAACGATATATGATGCGAGCATTAATTTTAGAAGCTATCGATTCAATTTTAATGTTCGGTGGCAGCTAATATTTACCATGAAATGTACGTATAGCATCGCATATCTTGTATGGATGACTATCACTCTGTTGACATAGCATGCAGAATAGGTTTGGATGAGATGGCGAATAAAAGTAATTTATAAATATAATAAATAATAAAAATAACTTGTAAAACGATAAACCGTTGTACATTATCATCCGAATATTTTTAATGCTGTTATAATTTTTAACTTCTTTTAATAACGAAACGTAATTATTTTCTACTGTATTAGGTACTTTTTTCTACAAACTATGTTATTTCATGATAATATACGAATAACCTACTATAATTTTATCTACATATGTAGCAAGCTGAAAGTATTTGTCGGTCATCTGGTTGGGCGTTTTATGTACTACATACCAAAAAATGAGTTAAACTAAAATTAAATGAATAAAAAAAATGAAATTAATGTAAATAATTATGTTCAATAAAATTAACGACTTTTTATATTGGCATTACAAATTGTTTACTAACCATTGTTTATTGACTATATTATAATTATAGCAAATAATACAGTGACAAAATACTATATGTACGTAATTATTGCAATTATTTTCCAGTATAGAATACGAAATGATCAAAATGTTTATGGAAATTAATATTACCATTTGTAAGTTGAATAACAAATCATATTTGTAGATATAAGATCAGCAGAGAATACGAAAGTCGATTCTATTTCTCAGTTCGATTTATTTATGTAATCAATTAGTATATTGTCTGCTTTAATAGTGGTGGTAAAATATTCTATCTCGAAGTTAGCATCAATTTCTTAAATACAAATGTTACAAAAGTTTTACTTTTTCGTTTTCAGCATACAGTAGCTCACAAAAGAATTCGCTCGCCCTTTTAAAATCAGAATAACTTTCTTAAAATTTGACGAAACCACTTGACTTTTTTTAAGCAATTAGAATATTGATTTAGTAAATCACGTGCAAAAAAGATTTTGAAGAAATTGCAATTAGTAGGAATTACATGAAATAATAAAAATGGCACTTTTTAAAACTTTATTATTTCAGCCCGTAATGAAAAATCAAAATATGCGTTTTGTAGATCTATGTTACGCTGAAAATTTCATCGAAATCAGTTAACAAATACACGAGCTACAAGCGGTTGAAAGTGGGGATAATCGCAGTTTTCCACGACTTTTGGTCAGTTTCTGCTTAAAATCCATA
This sequence comes from Sphecodes monilicornis, assembly GCA_913789915.3. Classification (NCBI taxonomy): domain Eukaryota; kingdom Metazoa; phylum Arthropoda; class Insecta; order Hymenoptera; family Halictidae; genus Sphecodes; species Sphecodes monilicornis. Next base: position 2,352,568 of record OU565291.1, on the reverse strand, counting down.
GTTTCTTACATCTTTCGATGCGCGTCGATTTTTTCTGCGTCAACCGATTTCGATGAAATTTTCAGCTTACGTACAAAAAGCATATTTTAAGTTTTCATAATCGGCTAAAATAAAGAAGTTTTGAAATGTGCCATTTTTATCTCTTCATGAATGTATGAATGATTCTAATTGCTGAACACAGGTCAAGTGGTTTGGTCAAATTTTAAGAAAATTATTCTGATTTAAACGGCCAACGAATACTTTTGTGAGCCACCGTATAATGTATTTATAAATTTAAATGCGCTCGTTCTTCTCATGATTTTTTATTGTGATTAATTAAATTTTCGCCTTCTACAATGAAGTTATAAAATGATTCGCATCAATAGAGAAGATCGACACAGTAATCAAATTCTAGCTTTTATTGTTTGATTTATATGCTAGTCTAGTTTCACCATTTAAATTGAACTACACATATTTGTAAAAAAGTTATTTATCAGTTTGTTGGAATAATTTAAACGTTCTAAGCATATGTGATTTTTTAATTTTTAATTTAAAATTTAGTACTAAGCACCGACAAAAAGTAGTTAATTTTTTGTGTATAGTCTGCGAGCAGAATTAAGAATTTCTAAAAAGTTGACCATCGATGCTAAAATGATATTTCCAAATTTTAAAGTGATTAGAATAACGGAACTACTGAAGTTATTTAATTCATTGTCATACACAGGCATTCAAATGCGTATGAAAAATAACAACAGAAGTTACTGGATTTTGTCTTTTAATTTTTTATCTACTCGAATCATCAGACTCGAAATGTGAAAATTGTTATCATATCAAAATATTACATTCCTTGAATACTCTGTACATTTGGAAATAAACTTTTTTGAAAATTGAACCTTGTGTATGGTTTACTTTTAATTATGCGACCATTTTAAAAATGTTTTCGCGGCACTCTTCGGACTATTTCATTAGAAACAGTTTTATCAGAAAAAATGTGAAGAACCCAGTTAATGTTTGCATACACCTTAAAAGCAGCCTCAACACCACATATCCCCATAAGAAGAACGGTACTCTAAGAAAGACTACAGCATCTGTACATATAACCAAAAAATCAACTCTCCCAAACCAATGTATATCCGTTTCATCAACGCGCAAAACGAATTAAATATAACGTTTCCGAAAACTTTTCAACTTCAAGAATTTCAAACAGCACCATGGCTATTAACCCTTTCGCTTCGAGCGCCGCTTATAGGCGGCATCCATGAGTTGAGCCGTGGGTACGAGCGCCGACTATAGTCGGCATCCACATGACGACCTGTGAGTACGAGCGCCGACTATAGTCGTCACGCAAAGACCTGTGTATACGAGAGCCGACGTGCAATGTGCACACTTTTCGGCGTGGTGCCCCGTTCAGGGGCATTATTGCGGCGGAGCGGACTGCCGTAGCGAAAGGGTTATATACTCCAACACAAATAGAATTCGATTTTTCTAAGAAATATGAACTCCTAACTACCTTGAAAGCAGTTTTCGTCGAAAAAATGAACAAGTATCCTGACCGCTCAATTATATTTACCGTTGGCTCAAAAAATGTAATCAACACCGGCTGCGAAATCATAACCGCTAATGCGAAGTCTTTGCAATTATCGAAGGTTTGAAACACGTAGAAACAACATTCAAAAACATTAATTCTGCAACAAACCACAACACCCCAATCAAATTCATAATCTACACCGACTCCACGAGTGTCTTGGATGCAATGGAAGCGGGAAACTACGCCCACCCTTTAAATCACCAAATAATTGCAAAATACAACGAATTAATTTATAATAACTCTATCAGTGAAATCCTGCTAGGATGGGTCCCATCCCATGTTGGAGTCATTGGCAACGAACTAGCAGATGAAGCAGCAAAACTAGCAACAAGACCACACTTTACAGAATTAGACGTACCTGTCTTCCAGAAGGAGGTTGCAAAAAACTTCGCTAAAGCCCGACAGGACGAATGGAGTACTGTATGTAAAAACTCTCGCCAGCCCCAGATTCAACGTATTAGGAAAGACATCTATAAATTCAACCCCGCTCGCGTTTTTAATAGGAAAGAACAAGTAACAATCGACAGCGTGCGACTGGGACACGCAAACCTCACCCACTCATATTTAATAAAGAACCAGGACAAGCCTAAATGCGATAGATGCAATACAATAAACGCAATGGAACACGTCGTTACAGAGTGCCCTCTGTATCATCAAGAAAGAAGAAGATAAACAATTCCAGGAAACATCAAAGATGCCACCGACTCAAAGGAATCTTGCGAAAAACTAATCAATTTCTTGAAGCACACAAAATTATTCAACCGAATCTAACCGCTCGGTTTTAGTTTTTGAGATATTCGCAAAAAACTATTGCTAATACTGTATTGCATTTTCGTATATCAGCGTACGCGATCGCTTAACGGCGCACAGTGGTTCCGATCCAGAAATATGGGGACATTTTGCCAAAAAATCAACTATCTCGCATAGATGTCTGTTGAATATGTTTTGCTTTCTCAATTTCCAGCAATCTCGAAAATGAAAAAAGTAATAAACTGCAATAAAAATTGTTACTGTTATCGACAGTTAAAGTTGGATGTTTTGAAGATAGCATTTTTCATGGAAGAAATTGGTTCCTTTCTTTAACATGTCCTGACGACTCTTTTCAATATTTTTCCACCACTTTTTTAAAAATGAAAAGTATATCTTTAAATTACAAATTATCACTGACAATTAAACATTACTGTTTGTTATTTAAAACAAATTTAATGCTGACTCCATTAGGGAAGATCCTAAAAATTCTTAGTAATTCACATGGAATATCTTTTGACTCTCGAATATTCCCAGAATTTTACAAAGTGGACTATTCTCAGCATATTTTCTTTTATATAATCCTGCAAGAATCGGAATCACCTTCTTCCATTTTTACATATTATCATTGTTTAAAGCTGCGAGCTTCGCTGTGCGTATAGGTGCTATGGTCGCATTCATCGTCAGGGACTATGCTACACTAAAATTCCTTTGGCCACACGAAGTGAGGTTTTCAGGACATAGAGCGACATCATAGGGAATTCTTCAGAAGATACACACTTTCAAATGTTTATGCTATAATATATATAAACCTTCAGCAATGATATTCACTGCCATTCTGCATTCAGTTGATACAAAGCCATACGAGAGTGAATCGTGCAACTGTTTGAGCGTTACATTGTAATTTGAATGCAATTATAAATAAATTCTATGCATCAAAGAGAAATGTTATCAGCAGAGAAAGCTCTTTGTACGTTTATAACAGCAGACCTGTCCAAATTTCAGTATACGTCCATTAGAAATGACGCTATACTGTACAAAACCAATCAATGGCCGTCGTATGCGGCATTATTAAAAGAAAAAAAAATTGTTATCCACCAAAGGAAGCTATAGATGTAACCGAAAAATATGCAAAAGTTGAGTTACAAAGTTTGTTAGATGACGCGGCTAAACGAATTTTAAAAAGCGTAGGTGATTTACAAAATAAGTCAATTGTCTGAAGAGGCCTTAGAGAGGAGACATAAAGATTTTCAAAATTATAGAAGCAATAAAAGCCGAAAATTTTCACGCACTGCTACAAATGAAGATATATTTCATAGATTATTACTAACTTCTGATCCATATATATCTTCTTCGCGTATAAAGTCCAACAATAATAAACCTAAAACCCTGGACTCAGAGGCTGAGGAACTAATAATTAAATAAAAACTTTTAACAGAGAAGGTGAGAATAATTAATTTAATTCTGTGTCACATAATTCTCAACTGATCACGAATTAAACTTATTGTATTTATTATTGCTTATATTTTAATTTGTGCTTTATACAGGTACCATAGACTTTGTGAATTTTTAAAACTTACCTGGAGATTCTGGAAAATACAGAAACAAGTTTACTCAACTAGCGATTCGTTAAACAAGTAGAAGAGTATTATTAACTAATTAATTAATTTGGACCTGTTTATTTAAAAAAAAAAGTGCTAAAATTTGTTATATATTTGTACACATATTTAAAAATTGCAAGAAAGGCTATTAAATAAACATAAAGTATATTACATTTTACAGTATTAAAAATGAATTCTTGTTAATATTCTTCACTCCAAATTTCACTTCGATATCTTTAATAGTTTAAAAGTTATACCAAAATGTTCCCGTATTTCTCGATCTGGACCACTGTGCGGCGTTCGTAAAGTATTCTCCTTCTTACAAATGTTATGTTCACGGCCGGCACTCTCCGCCCCCTCCACGACCTAACCACAACTCATTTTATTCACATGATTTTTCCATTACTAGATCAAATTCTGGATGTCAGTTACAATGCAAAGATTATGCGAATAGAATAATTTTTGGTTAGACCATGAAGGGGGCAGAGCGGCCCAGCGGTTAGGCCGGCCCGACTACGCGTACGACGATCCAAAAGTAGCCTTTCAAAATTGAAAGCTCACCTCATACAGCATGTATGACCAGAGTGAGACCCTGTCTTCTCTCTAATCTCCACATCTTTTTTTTTACGTTGCCACGGAGCGTGCAAGAATACGGAAAATGCAATACAGTATTAGCAATAGTTTTTTGCGAATATCTCGAAAACTAAAACCGAGCGGCGGTAACATGTATAGGGAAAAGTTGTTCAGAATGATAACCTTGACAACATATTTCAAGGTCATTAAAATCGGTGAAGAGGATCAACTTGTAAATAATTACCGAAAAAATAATTGAATTTCTTATTACCTAATTGGTCTCTAACATTTCTCGCTATATTATTACCAATTGTATATTTCATTGTATATTTCAAACTATTGAAACATTTAATGTTGAACATTCACTGAGATAGTAACCGAATCTCATCATATGTTGTATTAACAAAATGTGGATCTATGAAACACTCAAAGAAAAATGTAAGAAGATCGTAATGGATCAATTAGCTTTCGTAGAATGCGCTACATGTGTCACTAGTTTTGTGATTCATGTTACAATACTTTCACAGTTACACTACTGTGCTTCAATATTATTGCTTTCATCAGGTTTTATCCAATGTAAACAGAGCTACACATTAGAATTGTTGTGTATTAGAATTACAAATTATTATACAACTTATTGGTAGATTGTAGGAATTGATTTGCTCCATTTGTTCCACGACTGCATCACAGATGGCAAATATTTTTAATATGATACACTTTACATATATAAAATATATAAACAGAATAATTTTTAAACGATCACACGGACTTGATTACATGTTTCTATCAGAATGACATTAAAAAAGGTGCAGATGTTATATAATATCATTTGCATATCCCTTTATCTAATTACAAAGTTTTTAAAAAATTTTATCGACGATTGCACGTCGCGATATGTGTTGAGCAATTTAAAATCACTCGAGTCGATCTATGAATATTTAACTGTGAGTTTCCAATTCCAAGCTTTAGGTTATTATATTACGAATAAGAGTGGCTTAAGTTGAAACTCTTCTTCTTGGTTCGCTTTAAATAGTTTTAACCGAAGACCAACTTGTAAGCTGCTTACCGCTTCATCTTATCTGTTTTCTGTGTTTACGGTAGCAAATATTTATATGTAAGCACTTATATTCAGTCCACCGATATTTAACACTAACCGTACCGAGTACAAGATGCGTCCGATATACATTGATTTATAAAAATTTCAAGACCGAACTGATTTACATTTCTCACAATTTTTATAGTAACACGTGCTTCAATAAAAAAATGTATTGAATCATTTCTAACGGAAGCGTCTTTATAATTTCAATAATTAAAAAATACAAATTTTGGAACCGCCAATTTGACCGGTCGTGGTACGGTTAGTGTTAATCCTGAACAAGGAGAATTTTTGATTTGATTATGCGTGAATCTTGATATTGCATAAATCTTATATTCTGATTTTCCTTTGTGTAACATAATACTAATGTAGAAATCATTACACAATTGACGTGTACATTATGAATCACATTAAGCATTATCGTAATGGATATATAAAATTACTTCAAAGTATGTAGGAATCTTTAAATTAAGTAATGAGCAAATGAAAAATAATTACTTTTTTCGGCAATAGTAAGAACATACTTTTTGTGCAACTTTTTTTTTTAAATTGTAGGTAATTAAGATTAATATTTGTAATAATTTGTCTTGAAATAAATGTCCTTCAAAAAGTAAGTTGAGTAGATTTGTTTTTTTTTTTTAATTTTGACCAATATCAGATGAATGGAAAACTGTTTGTTATTTATAATTTCGTAAATATTTAGGTTCTGCAGTATCAAATAATAAATAACATAATAAACTCAGCACATTACAAAATGTTTCAACGCTTTAAGGCTTAATATTTTATCTTACATAATTCCAAGTCTTTATTAGTATTCTTTTCAACGTACGAAGTTTCATTAAAATTAATTTATTATATTTCGGGTTCTCCTTTTCTCAACGAGACAGGGTCTTTAAAAGCTATTCAATTTTGCATGTCACCATACTTGTTTTACACAAGTTTGTAACAAGCATTTGTTAATTAATCTGCATTATTGCTCCGTATAAATATTTATCAGCGTTAAAAAAAGCCTATCTGTGTCGTTGTTTTATGTTTTTGTAAGATCTATATTTTTTATAATTTCTGAAATTATTTCAAAAATTATCTATAAACGTCGGTTAATAGGTCCATTTTTTCGTTTTGAGAACATAAATATGAATTAATATTTTAATTATTTTATTTCACTCGATTGTGGTGTTCGTTATGAAACATTTGAAAAATAATTCAGAAAATACAATAGAAAGTGTTGCCGTAATTTAATAAATTCAGGCGAATGAACCACCACGAATACGCGTGAAACTATCATTACAGACAATCGGCTTTTATTCTGTTGGCATAGCAACAAATCGAAATAGACCCTATAGGGGTGTTGGTCGTAGGGTAACAGCCCTGTTAATTAGCAGCGTTGGACGTAGTACGAAACCAGGAAGAATGTTAAGTCATTACTTTCTGATCAATTTAATTAAACAGTGCCTGTTAACATTAGTGAGCACTCTGCGATAGATTATGAAGTTATATATTAAATAGTATTGATTACTCGCAATACATACTGTTCATAATTTTTCAAACGACTTTAAGCGTATAAAAGATTAAGCGTTACACTTAATAAAAACGATTTGACGTCCTATTTTACCGTCGTCTTGTTAATGTTTTTGCCGATGTTTTAATGTTTGCCTTTTGTAAAATCTGTTACGCGTTTTTCTATTATTCAGGGTCATTAATTTGTATTATACTGTGTTACTCGATTGCAATGATGCTACCATAAACGGAGGATTAATTATTCTTTTAAAGACTAATGTACGCTAACGATAACATGCATCATTTATATTTATTTTCTAAAAACAGGGTAAAGCGTCTTTGTGAAAAATCATGAGTGTTATAAAATTACGGTTGTACATGTATAATTATGCGCAGTTCTGTTCATCTACGTCCTAATTTGACTAGCTACTGCTCCTCGTCGCGTATATGTTTTCTAAACTAGTTACTCTAAAATTAATTACTGGATTTTTGCAATTTTCCTTTTTCTATAGCAGACGCTACATGGAAAAAGATGACAGTTTAACGTGTTCCCTCCTTCCCATATCTTTTTGTATGGAAATTTTTGTACGCTAGAAAACGGAAAGAGTTTTTCAGTAGTAAAGATTTGGTAAAAGAAAGTATGTAACTCATTTAATGAAATTAATATCGAGAAATTCAGGTTTCTGTTGTTAATGACTTTTTTGATCCTCTTACATTTCACAGACTGTAAGCAAAAGTATATAGAAATGAATTTTTCAATTTCGACATATAATTTTGTCACCCAAATATCAATGACATGACAGTCAACGTGTTGAGGTCTGAAACCGTTACATATTGTTTTGTATTTGCGTATACCTTGCGGGATATACATATAGTATTCACCAGAGGTGCAGAATAGGTTTGAGATCAGGAGAGCGTGCCGGTTACTAAATTATTTCAATATTTTTAGTTTGAAACCATTATTCGGGTAGCCTCAAATTATAAATGGATGCATTATGTTGTTAGCAAATACTATTTTCCTTATCGGAGTCCATTATTGTCGATATTAACCGTACCGGAGTTTTTGTAGTGTAGTTAAACCCAGCTCAAATCGTAATGACTTCCCCACCAAAATTTTTACCGATGACTTCAATGTAGTTGATTTTCGGTTGAACACATTTGGCCTTTGTAGGATTCGACCATTTCGTTAACAGTTTTAATTTGTAAACCAATTTATATTAGATTTCGGGTGTATACTAAATCACTGTTTTATCGAAATATGTACTGTTTCTGTATAGTCATAACCAATAGGTGCAACATCTGCTGATACGTTTGCTGTAATTGTAGCGCAAAGTATTTAAATATAAATTAACTAATGCAACGGTAATATTATATGTAAAACAACTTTAACATATAATAGTTATCAAGACCTTTTGCCTGATTCAAATTTACATCCTATTCATCATGAATGCCAACAAACTCTTTTCGTAATTTAATGGTTTTGAGATAGGATAAAAGAATTGAATGAGGTGCGATGAAATAATTCTACACTCTTTTTAATGGCGCGAAGATTTATGCAGAACGGAAGCTTCTAGAGGTGCACGCATTAAACGTTGAAGGTACGTTTAGCATCGTAGGCGTGAGTAAGGTAACTGGCCTCCGCTGCCTTTTCGGGCGCTATTTATTTTTCCTTTGGCAAAGACAAGAGTGTTCTGCTAAACAAAGAGAGTAGATACCAGATACGTCTCTATTCCGTTATAAAAAGGAAACAAGGCTAGGCAAGGTTTTAGCGTAATGAACTGATTTCCGTCTGTTTTATTTGCAAATTGATTCTTTGTAAAGAACGGTGAAAAGTGAATTCACTGAATCTGAGTTTTTATGCATTTCTGACAAAATTGAGTAGATCAAATGTAAGACGGTAGAAGCATTTAAATAATGTAACAACACTGTCCTATCATTTCCAACTTATTCAAATTATTAAGAAAGGAAATTAATGTCTATGAAGTTTTTCTACCTTGAAATTAGTACGTCAAATATTTACTTTGCTTAAAAATCTGTAGTCTAATAATGAAACACAATAATTTCGTAATGTCGCGTGTCCTTTGGTGGAAAATGAGTTATGACCTACCATTTTTTAAGTATTTAAAGTATACACGTACACTTGATGTTTCTTCTTCTTCTTCTTCTTCTTCTTATTATTATTATTATTATTATTATGTGGCTTACCTCATATTTTTCTTGTAATATATGACAGTGACAATCTTTTTTCGCGGACAATACTTATTCTGACACAATTTTGTAGATTGATGAAGCTATGAATCTCATATTTATTTGCAACTCTATCTATTGTGTTGCATTAGTATTTAAAATTGTAAATCTTGCATTTACTTTTCTAAATATTTTACACATGGCTATTATGAATAAAAATAAAATGTTAGTTATCTAACCACAGTGCAGTATTACATCTTTTCTGATTTGTACAATAAATCATATTGTTTACGGCTCGGTTTCGGTTGAATTGTTTACACATGAAACACGTATTCGAACATCGAAGAATTCAGATATCATCGAGTCGGAGGTTCTATTATAATCATAATTATATAATATTTTACAGTCGTCTGAAATAGTGTTTGTACCATCCTTTCATTATAAGTATACGATGTGGTTTCAGTCATTGCTGCATGTAATTATCGTTTTCTATACAGAGCAATATAGTATATTGGTGCAAACGACCTCGAATGTGCAGAGTTATGCATGTATTCGTTAGAAACATGGATGTAACGGTAATCGGTAACTGGCGGCACAACCGAAAAGTGCGCGATTCTACATAAAGAAAATGTACTTCGACAATGTAAAATAAAATTTGTTCATACGAAGCTCTGTTTCCAAGACAGTCGCCGTTGGAAATCCATCAAGTTCGCGTGCTTAACATTTGTAAGAAGGAGAACCGGTAAGTCATGGACAGACGCGTCGAATGATTCCTATTCAATAGCACACGTGCGCCGGATTTTCACACTCGATTTTTTCGAAAATAAAGCTCCATGTAAAACATTTTAATCAACATTTTGGACTTATTTTTTTAAATGTAGAATTACCACCTTTTCGGTTGTACTGCCAATCATCGATCACACCGTGTAAGCAAATAGGTTTTTATAATACTATTATTCGATTCTTTCTTGATCGTATCAATCGCCAGAAGTAATCGATGGAACATGCGAGAGTGCTTTCCGATCCCGAAAACAGTCAACATGCCACCATATTAGAACTCTTACAACGCATACATATTTGTATCGCATCGTTATATAGAAGACTTACAAAATCTGAAACTGGTGGACACAATTGCGAGATTACGTTCTCCTTCGCTTAATTAGCTCAGAAGCCTAACATCACGATACACTTTCTTGCAAATTAAATTCGCTGTCGAAGCATGCCCCACGATTTACCCTTGATTTGCAATTGACCTTGGCATCATAATACCGATGTTACTTAAACAACACAACGTATTCTACCATCATTTTCTCAAGCACCATTTTTTAACGCTTAAGTATAATGCCTTCGACTAAATACGACCCATCATGGGGTGGCTAATATACAGGGTGGGGCATTTATCCTGGTCACCTGGAATATCTGAAAAACTAAATTCCGAAAAAAAATGTTTCAAATAAAAAGTTTAAGTCGAGAAGAGGCTGATGCAGCAGTCGTATCAATTTCTAATTTTCATTATGTTTTCAAGGTCATTCCAAGGTCAACTACGACTCGAAACAAATAACTTTTATTTGAATCGTTTTTTTCTCCGCCGATTATTTTGTATAATATTAAATTTTCAAAGAAAAAATACACAATGTCGTTTTAACGGAGAAAATCATTTTATTTATGATAAATGAAATGAATACCCAACTAAAATAGTATCAAATAAACATGTAATCTAAATGAATAATTAAATAATAGTTAAATACTGAAACAGGCAAAACAATTGGATAAAACTTAGCAAAGAAATTCAACGATGAGCGTACACAACCTGATCATTACGCGCAGGGATACACCAATTTTTTTTAGTCTTTTCTTTAGAGTGAGATTTCACATTCTCTTGCATGAAATGCAAATAACATTAGAATGTTACCGGATACTTGTTAAATTGATTTTTTTGTAATTAAGTCGCAATTCTCCTGTATTATTATTAATAAAATAATTGCCTTTCCGTTTAATTGAGATTATTTTTCCCCAATAAAGTGAATATTATACAAAATAATCGGCGAAGAAAAAAACGTTTCAAATAAAAGTTATTTGTTCCAAGTTGTAGATTAAGAATCTGTAATGAAAAAAAAGATATATATATATATATATATGTATATATATATATATATATATATATATATATATATTTCTATTTGAAAAAATAAAGTTGATCTTGGAATGACCTTGAAAATATGATGAAACTTAAAAATGGATATGACTGCTGCATCAGGCCCTCCTTGACTTAAACTTTTTATTTGAAACATTTTTTTCTCCGGAATTTAGTTTTCGAGAAATTCCAGGTGGTCAGGATAAATGCCCCACCCTGATATACATATCAAAAAAACTTTTAAATAAATTACACATAATTCTCCTTTTTTATATTTTACAATGCAATTTAAAATTAATGAATTTCCTGTTATTTCTTTATTTATTTACAGTTTCACAGAAGCAAGATTTAAGTTATTGTTTAGTACCACTAGCTTAGTGCATAAGAAATCACCAAGTCGCACAGAAGAGTTTGTGCGAAAATATTTTGTTATCTTATCTATTTTATTTGCATAATGGTTTGGATCGAAACCATAAATTTGTCCGGTTTTCTTCAGAATCTTCTTTTCATTTATTAAGAAAGTAGAGAATTATAATCGATAAATTATAAATTCGTTGATTTATTTATCAACATTTGTAATGCGTAGACTGTGGATCTTCTGCAATTGTGATGAAGATGGGTAGATTGAATGCAAAATAGAAAAAACATTTAAAGAATTTAGAAATGCTATTGTAGTATTTTTACCTGTTTACAATTATTAAGAAAATAAACATACGTCTATGTTACTTCTGTGTCTTGAAATTAATTCACACAATTTTTATTTTGTATAAAAAACCGCAGTCTTGTCATGAGTCATAACTAAAACGTTTAAACTAGAACATATGTATTGATATTTACAACCGAACGAATTTATGTTATTGTTAACCTCTGCGGCTAATCCCGTGATGAAGATCGGTCAGGCATTGTTGTGTTCGCATGTCGAAGGAACACCTTCCGGTATGGAAGGACTTATTAAAACTTGTTGTGCGTACGATGCGTTTTATTCTAGTGACACAGATTGTGTATATTAAATGTTAGACAAATGTTTTGTAGAAGTTTTGTAGTGTAGAAAGTATTCGTACTGATTTAGAAGGACTAATTTACTAAGTAATGCGTAAATATGTATTTTAAAAAACTGCTATTGATTGCAATTGCAAGAAAAAGCTAATAGTCTTTTAGGTTTAGAAAGTATCTTTCGTCGACCTAACAAAGTTATATACAGGGTGTCCCGCTACTCATGGTCAAACGATCAGGAGGTGACTCTACATGTAAAAATGAGTTAAAAAGAAAGAATAAAATGTTTCCATTTGAATGCACAGTTGAATGACTATATCGTTGAAATTGTCTCGGAAAGGGCTACAATCGTAGGAGTTCAAAAATATGTGATTCCATTTAAAAAAACTAAGTTGACCTTCTAATGTCCTTAGCTCCTCCTCTTGAAAAAAGTTATGTAGACCACGTAATGAGCCCCTAGAAACCAAACAACTTTTGTCTGTAGCATTTCTTCCTATCTCAAAAAATGTGGAAGTTATTCGGATGGCTTGTCTTAGGCGACTTACCCTGTACATATATCAGTGGTGGGCACGGGTGGAGCCCCTCAACCGCCTGCTTCTCCCACCAACCTCTATTTCGAGCAGCACGCACGTTCGTTGCGTACGCTGATGTCTCGTGTCTTCGTTGCTCCATTGTACCGCGCTTGCTGGAAGGGGATAGAGGGCGCTACGGTGTGATCGGTTTTGCCTCAATTGAGACAAAATTGCCCGCCTCTGCTGTATATCGTTGGATTTGTCTTTTTTTTGTATATAAAAATATGGTAAAAGATATATGACTTCCATTAAATAAAAATATCGATGACCATGAAATTTCGAAAATATGATTGTCAAAATTTTTTTATTTTTCCATTGTATTTGCCGTATTGTACGGTGCAATTTTCTTCTCTGGCATTTTTTCGTATAGCCGCAAATAACAGAGATATTTAAATACCTACATTAAAATGTAGCAAAATTGATGGTAGCACATATGTATGATTCTGTATAAGTGAAATAACATTCGCAGTTGTAGTTTTGTAATGAAGCGTGCTATATATGTAAATGAATATATTTTACAGGAGAGTAATAAGGAACTATTTCTTATATTCTAAAGATCTTATATATACACATTTTTCGCTAAAGTAGAATTCTTTACATCAGGATATTGCTGGGGGTAATCTTTTACAATTTGTAGTATCGTCTGTTTTTCTTCCTCATTACGCGCTAAAATTTGATTATAATCCTGCATTAGCTTAACGGCTCTTTCTGCCGAATCGTTAACCACCGGTAAAGCCTTAATTATATCTAAACCTATTTTATATGATGGTTCATCCTGCCAAGCTACAGGATATTGTTCTAAAAATTCTGCCGATATGCCGAATCTACTAAAAAACTTCCGACTTTGGTCTGATATGAAATCTGAAGTATCCTTCTGCATGTGGTCGACTACATTACTGGGTAGAATGACAAATTTTTTATTATAATCGCCGCCACTATTAGTTTTATTTAACGCCTGCATCATTCGTTTCTTTATTTCTGTAGAAAGTTCATTACCGGAGAACGATAACGCAGCATTTTCTGGTGTCAAATACCACGAGTGCCTGCAAAATTTGTCTAACGTTACATAACTAATATCTCTATTTCCTTATATGTATTTGTATGAGGATTTAATAAAAGTAAAATCCTACTGTGGAGCCCTCGTCGGGAGAGGAGCTTCTACCCATGCTTTTAAATATAAATCTGCAATGAATATACATATTTTGCGAGTTCCATGAATTCTTTGCGAAAGAAAAGTAGTTTTAAACAATAAATGCCCTTCGCCATCCACCGAGCATGATGGAAAGCTCCAGGAGCTCGAAAACGGTATTGTGGAAAGGTATTAACTAAAAGTACTAGCACGAGTTCAATAAATTTGTGATAGTCTTCTCGTGGATGTTGCGTTTGCAGAGTCTGTTTTGCAAACTTTATTAGCACATTTCTGATTTCTTCTACGACAAATGGATCTTCCACTCCAGGATGGAAGTTTAATTTATTTATATTGGGCCACGCTTGCTGGAAGCGTTTAAAAATTAGGATGTTTGGACCAGAAGACTTGGACATCTTTTTCTCAAAAACGGATCATAAAACTATTTCGTAGACATGGCGTTTGCACGAAAGATATAACAATTCAAGGGTGACTGGGTACTTCGAGGTACCGTTCGGAAGACGCTTCTGCTGACCAGATGTGCAATTATGTCGAATTTCGAAATATGCGAACAATGGAATGAAGCTGTGATCAAAGGAAAGGAGACCCTATGGTGTACAAAATAGTCCAAATCTATACATATACATCGCTTAACGCTACGATCACTGCTCAAAGCATACTAGCAGGCACGGAAATCTGAAAATTTCGTTTATTGTTCACTGCTTATGTAGATAAAGTATTTTCTAAATATTTTCGGATCTTTAACGGTTTCTGAGGGGTACAGACTCTATACATGAGACAGGCGTGACTGTCACTCTACATCGTAATACATGAAAATGTTTAAATATTTCTGTTATTTGCGGTTATACGAAAAAATGCCAGAGGAGAAGATTGCGCTGTTCAATACGGCAAATACAATGGTAAAATAAAAAAATTTGAAAATCATGTTTTTAATATTTCAAGGTCATCGATATTTTTATTTGAAGGAAGTCATATATTTTTTTTCATATTCTTATTTAGAAAAAAGACAAATTCAACGATATATGATATACTATAGTTATGATAAATCTCAAAATTTTCAAAATGGTCAATTTAAATGCGCTACGTGATCCTTATATTCGATTGATCTCAAACTTCACACAAATTTTTTTTCTTACCTCAGGAACAATTCTGGAGGGGGGCGTGCATTGTATCTTGATAAAAAATTTTCACCAAATATATCTTATATCCACCCTAGTACGCGTATTCGCTGAATTTTCAAACTCGACTTACTCGAAAACGAAACTTCAAATGAAAACATTTTATTCTTTTTTTTGGACTCAATTTTTCGTGTTGATTTATCTACTAATCGGTTGACCATGTGACGCGGGATATATAAAGTTTTATCAAAATCGATTATGGTTGCTATAAAATATAATTCATTGAAAATAGCAATATTTGTAAGAAACTGCGATTTAAATGAATCGCAAACTCTAAATTCAACAGATTTCGACGAAACTTTGTACATGTATATAACTTACGTAGACTAGCAAAAGGCATTATTTTAATGTTCTTTATAGGCACAAATAAAAAGGTTAAAAATTGTGACCTTTACTTTTATCATCATGATTGCGACTAAAGGCAATTTTAAAAAAAAATTATTTACACATTAGCTAGTGAACTAATTCTTATAACATTTCAGAAAAGCTTGAGCCGTCTGATCCAATATTAAAAAAGTTATTCCTTTTTAAAGAGCGCACGGACACTTTTTACACTAACACTATAAATACGGAAAAATGGGCGGTGGAGATGTTTGCAAATCATATAGGTAGCAGTCTTGGTTGAGGGCAGTCCTAGTTCATGGTGGTGGTTACCGTTCACCATGGCGGGATCAGTGGTGGTTTTTAGGCATCGGAGGTCAATAAAGCTGAGTGCAATAAAGCGAAGAGGTCCGTGTTTCGTTAAAGATAGGTGCGTTAAAACCAAAAAGAGGCTTGTGCGCCGCGACGCGGATCTCATAAATTGGCGATTTAGGCTAATCGGTCAGTCAGTCGGTTAGTCGAACTTGTTGCTCGGAGGACTGAATAACCTTTTATTGTTTGGGACACGAGGCGCTCAGATGCGGGCAAGACGGCCGCGCCCGCGGGCTGGAAATCCGTTTTTTGTGGCCAAAATTATAGTAACGCTATTTCAAGGTTCAAGGTTATAGTATAGTAGGTCGTTGAATTCGTCTGGACACCATATAATATTATAAAGTTAAAAATATTTATTATCACTTAAAAAATTGTGGTGACCTCCATTTTCTAAAAAAAAATTATTTTTTAAATATTTTATATTGAAATTTGTACAAATTGAATACTGATCAACTTTTGTTGGAATCATTTTTTTTTAATGAAACTGGAAAACGAGTTTTTGTGGCCAAAATTAAAAATACCTTTGTATCGATTTATTTTCAACAAAAAATGACATTGATGTAACGAACATAAATAAAATAGAAAATATTCAAAACAGAAGAATAACTGGAAATTGTAAAAATACAGCTCTAGTACCCGGGGCCTCTGTTTCTTAAGCTTCGTATAGTTTCTAAACTTGTAGTTAGTGGTACTTGAAATTTGCGTTTTGATCTTCATAATTGTCTAAGCTTTCATATGAAACATGGCTCGTATCTAACATTACTAATTATTTTTTTAAAACCCTTCTCAAAGTTCAAATTGTTATAAACTTTGCGGCATTTGTACATGGATTATATAATGTTTGAGAATCATTTAAACAATGAAAATACGTCGTACATATATATATATATATATATATATATATATATATATATGAAAAAATCGTTGTTCACATGAATTGATAACCCTTCAAAGCTTCAAAATCCAAAATATTAGCTATTATAAATAATTATGTGTGCAGGAACATCGTTGTGAAGACAAGATTCAGAAATTCAAAGTCCGACCAATTATTTGATATATATATATATATATATATATATATATATATATATATATTGATTCAAACTTTCTATTTCATGATGTGTAGTTACATACATATGAAGTTCTTAAAATAATTGTCTTCACATTGATGTCCCTGCACACATAATTATTTATAATAGCTGATATTTTGGATGTTATGCTTTGAAGGGTTATCAATTGATGTGAACAAAGATTTTTTCAAAATATGAAATTACCAAAGTTCTTTTTTGTCCATGAAAAACAGAGTCTAGTCCACTATGCGTCAGCACGCTTGTCAACAGTTATAACCCCATAGTTTTCATTGGATTATACTTTTGCAGGGTGGCCAGTAACTGGTGGTAGAATCAGAAAGGGTTCGATCGCCTACATAATCGATCAATCGGCTACATAAAAAACTAAATCGTAAATATTAAATAAGATTTTTATATGTGAGCACGCGTGATGTTCAATAGGAATCGACTGTCGCCTCTGTTGACCTACCGGCCCTGCATCTTGAACATGCTAAGCACGCGAACTTGCCAGATTTTCAAAGTCGATTGTCTCGAAAACACAGCTCCGTATGAAACAAATTTATTCCATACCTTTCACATATTTGTTTAAGCAAAATCACGCCCTTTCCGGTAGTACCACCAGTTCTGCTCATGATCATCCTGTATATCTTTTTTAACGAAGGCCTAACTCATTTGCCCCTCTGCAATAGCAATTGATGTCTCTTAATAACCTGTTTGTCTATTTAAAAAATGATAAAAAATTGATCGGTCGTGATCATTTTGTCCTTACAGCTTTTGGGAAATTATTTGTACAAAATGAGATAGTACCATGGGATAATAAAATCGCACCACTACAGTTCATTAAAACCAGTTATAGTTTTTCAGTTTTTGATCTGTAGTTCACTATAGTATTATCATTCTTCTAAACTAGAGACAGCAACTATGATTGTATTACCATTCAAATGAAAAGAACTGGTACGTTATCAGCCTAATAAATCGACCCTTATAGAATGTCGCACAGCTATCGACATAATCGACCTTGATGGATAAAATTCCTTAGGCACAAGAATAATCCATTCGTCTATAAATCATAAATATCCTATGATAATTTTCCGCGAGTCGACTGTTCCATGCACATTACTTTTTTGAGTTACACGAATGTATGCAATTTTAATCAAATTATTTCACGATAACGTACGAAGAATTATAATATAAGACAAACACCCGTCAGAACAATGAAATTTGAGTGGTAAACTCAACCAGAGGTGTTAATGAATAGAAAATATTGGCAGATGACTATAGTTACCGTTAATAAGGAAAGGGTTAAATGGATAATTATACATCTGCTGGTCCATTTAAGTAACATGCGAACATTTTTATTTACTTCTTGCTTTACCTCGTGACCTAGAAGACAAAAGGCTTCTTTCCGTAAAGTAAACAAGTTCTATAAACATATACTATATAAGTCTTTCAGTTGTATTCTACTTTTCTTTATTATTTCACGACATTGCTTGAATAATTTTTTGGTTCACTTTGTTTTTTTATCGGTTGACAGAATATGTTGAATTTTACAAATAATTTTAGTTCGGGTAATTCAAATCGTTAGAATTTTTGATACATAACAAATTTTGAAAAATTATTTAAACAGAAGATACTCGTTGTCAATTTGGTAAAGACTATGTGAACATATATAAGTTTTTTTTCTATTCCACAACCTAGACACGAAGTAAACAAAGAGATATTAAAAAACGTATTCGTATTTATTTTTAATTTAATATCTTTACAACTGTCCCATGTTTGACTCAATATTTTAAAACAAAGTGTTAACTAGGTATTTATACAAGATTAACTATACTCAAACCACAACGTAAGATTCGTATTCTTGAAGAGAAAAAAATAGTGCATCTACATATTTCCTAATGATCTTATGTTGATACAAAACTAATGGCCGAATTCTTTCACAGTGTTTTACAAATTTTAGTCAGCTACAGTGGTGATTAATAATTTATACTGTTATAGCATCTTCGTTTTAAGATTTACAACAACTAATTTTATTTTAAATCTGAGTCAAGTAAATCATTTAAACATAATTCTTTACTTTGTGTTTAATACAAACCAATAAATAATTTTTTGAACATCGAATCTTGTATAGGCTTAATGTAGTATAATATTCAAACTAATTGTTTGGTTCTATAACAATGTCATGTTTTAACATTATCCTGTGTGAAAAATTACGATATAGAAGCTGAAAGCAACGTCGACTGTAACAGTACGCGTAAATTGCGTTAAATGAAGAAACTGATTTGTTCAATAGGGACAGAGTGAAATGGATACTCGTGCAACGTGATATGTAGAACAAAAAAGTGTACACAAAAAACAAATGCAGATTCATGTTCAAATATAGATTTTCCAAAACGCTATGAGTTTGATTTAAAATTAGAGAATATTCAGAAAGATATTAATGCGAATGATGGACTTGATTTTTCTGAGCCATTCAGTAGTGAAATAACGTTAATACTTACTTTAATAACGTTCACTAAAAGTAAAACAGCGTTCTCGTGTAGAGATTTAGGGACATAAAATTACAAAAAATACAGTTGATGAAAATTTACAAAATGTACTTGCAGTAGACTCTAGAATACTGACAAGTTTTAAGATTATCGACGTTGTCAATATATTGTTACAGAAGATAGTTGAATTATTTGAGGATAAATAATTGTAGACATATTTTAAAATTGAATGTTTATCTTTTGTTAAAAATTAATCGATAATTCTAGAGAAACTCTAACGACGAATTAAAGAAATAACTTACTGAATTTTGTAATAGAATTTATAAAGTGTATTGCGTGTTGATTTGCATAAATATTATCATAAAGAAAGCTATTCGTGAATTTTAAGAAAGCATTTAAACATATTAGTAGATGTAAGTGTCAATAAAAGTGAGATAATATACTTTGGGATTAGAAAATGATAATTTAATGAATTGAGGTTATAATATATAACAATTACTACCTAGATAGCACACGATGTCTTAAAGACGTCCATTTTACGTCCATTTTAGGTCTGAACGTCTTAAGGGACGTCTTTAAGACGTGTGAAATTTACGTATTTAAAACGTCTTTAAAACGCTCGAAATGGACGTATTAAGACGTCTAAAATTTACGTGTTTTAGACGTCTCAAAGACGTTCCGAGGTGGGCGTCGTTATATACGTTTGACGTATGAGCCGTTCACAAACCAAATCGATTAACTGTCTTTCAAGTTTCCTTAGACTTTTCTACTGAAGCACTTGATTTACATTTACACTGTTGCGTTGAAAATAATTTTCCTAACTAACTATACGAGTTAAATATTATTATATGACAAACTCCGAAAAAGTGTTTAAAAATGCATGCACATCGATTGTCTTTACTGTTTAAATCATGAAGTTAATCGATTTAGCAAATGTGTGGCTCATATATACAATCTGTATATGTATATCTCTTAATGGCATGTGTCCCAGATAGCACAAAGATGCCTCAAAGCTGCCTTTGAGATGCCCGCCGCAAGACACTCAGGCGGCTTAGGGTCTCTGCACACCCATCCGGGGCGGGCCCCGGAGAGTTTCTTTTTACATAGCTTTGGTATAGGCAGGGGTCTCCGAGATTTCTGATCCGGTATGGTTCCGATTCTTCCCTCGCGCGACCGAAGGGCCATAATTCTTGCACTTTCGAGCGCGCGTCGACAGTTCCCTCTGTGCATAGCACAAAAACAATGTTTCCGGGGACTCCACACCTCCTTAAAGTAAACTATCTAAACTAACTAGCTAAATTCTGGTCCGGCCCGTC
Organism: Sphecodes monilicornis; assembly: GCA_913789915.3. Classification (NCBI taxonomy): domain Eukaryota; kingdom Metazoa; phylum Arthropoda; class Insecta; order Hymenoptera; family Halictidae; genus Sphecodes; species Sphecodes monilicornis. The sequence goes on along the minus strand of OU565291.1, from coordinate 2,331,708 downwards.
CCGGATGGGTGTGCACATGTTGAAGACTGTTAATTAGTTTCCTTATATGTTATTTATTTTATGCGTCTGTATAACTGCGTTGGTTGGTATGATTGCGTTGTGTGTAGTGTGTCTGTAAGTTGGTACGAATGCGTGTGGTCTATCGTCTTTTGCCTGTCCTAGTGTAGTCTGCCGTTTTCTGTCTGCTGTGTTAGCACGCGTCTGTCTGAGTCTGATCTGTCTGTAATATATAAAAATCTAATCCAAAAGCTATTGTGCAATCTCATAGTATTATCTCTATATCGTGTATTTCTTTTTCTCATATATATTGTAAAGCAAGAGTTCCTATATATATATTTCTTCTATTTATTAAAACATTGAATTAAACACGTGACTGTTTTCCTTAGCAATTCCACGAGGCAATCAAAATTTATTAACCACAGCACAGACTCTTAAGGGGGTCATCCCATGTAACAGCAGTTTTTTTTTCACTTTCTTTTGAAATTTTTTTTTGGTGAACCATTGAAGCACGCAATCTTGGAATTTTTAACACACATTTATTGACATTTTGACAGTCTCCTGGAATTTTTTCAAACAAATATAACGAGTTGAATCGACTTTACACCGTTCGGAAGACACTCGTGTGTGAAAAAGGTTGGTTGACAGCCGTCATGATTCCGGAAGTGTCGCTCATCTGAAATCAACAAATCAAACGGCATTTTAATCTGTAGACCTACGGCTATCGCCGGAACTTTGATAAATTAAAAATATCGAAAATTGAATTTTTGGCACCGTTTTAAAAGTTAAGTTCCATGTTTCGTCACTTTTTTTCGACCTTTTCAGCTTATAAAAAAAAACACTATGGCAGATATCAGAAATATCCTAGTTCAGGCGAGAACTACAGATGTGCTGACTATACCATACAAATTTGAGCGAAATCCGTTCAATAGTTTTTGAGATATCATGACGGCCAATATGAAAAATACAGTTTTGAGAAAAAAGCGTTTAAAAGTTCAAGTACGATTTACACAAAGAAAATGTTGACTCACCATTAGTCTGCTATGCCGGTCCATATAACACGCCTTCCTCTGTTTCATAGTCAACAACTTCGAATATCGAAATATCCTTTTACCTACATATTCCAGGAATGTTATAGAAGCAATTTGTGCAAAAAAAAATTTTTTGGTAGTTTGGACCCCTCACATGAGATGATCCCCTTAAAGACGACTCGACGGTCGCTCGACGGTCGCTGGAGCGTCGCTGGAGCGTTGTTTGTTACAAAACGGTACGTCTTAATGCCACCTTTGGGGCGTCTGTTAGATGCCTCTTAGACGCCTCTTAGATACCTTTCGGGAGTCTGTTAGGCGTCTTTAAGGTGTCTGTTAGGCGCCTAAAAGACAACTGTTTTGGAATTTAAAAAAAATATCTTATCGACGGCGGCGGCCTGGACGAGTAAGATCGGTAGTAGTTGTTGGCACCTGCTAGGGGTCTTCCTGGTTATAGTTTTGTCGTCTGCTACGGTTGTTGCCGTTGTGCTCTCGTCGTCGGGGTCTCCAATTTGGCGGCGGCTGAAATCTGTGGGTAATGAGGAAAAGGAAATAAAGCGTGTTTCGACCTGCCTAGGCCCGTTGGAGGCTCGTTATCAGCGAGACTATCTAGCGGGCCCTGCCTTAGAAACAGTGATATCGTACGGACGGCTTAGGACGGTATACGAATCGGCGACGGATCAGGTACTAGCGGGAAAGGCGTTTTCTTGTCTCTCTGTCCATCTGGTGACGAGCGTAGGAGGAAGCCGCCACATTATATTGAAGATACATCACGGTCGTCTGAGATAATTCGTTAAAAACGTAGGAATGGAAGTAGGAAAATGACCACTCCTTTTTATTTAATTCCGTGAAAAAAAAACAATGAAATAGTAATAGCCTATGTAAGGAATTTCTCTACTTTTATCATCCATGTGTTTATAATAAACGATATTTTGAAAAATATTTTCATTATCGATCATTCCAAAAAAGAGGAAACTTAAGAACCAGTATTTTAATCATTGCACAAAAAAATTCAAGTTGTTCAGTCTCGGAAAAGACGCGTCTACGACACCTTATTTCAGACTCAAAAACGACGCCTCCCAGAACGCGCCTAATTTCAGACGCAAAAACGACGCCTCCCAGAAGGCGCCTTTTTGAGACGTAAGACGCTCATGTCAGACCTAAAACAGACGTAAAAACGGCGTCTCTAAGGCGACTCGTGCTGTCTGGGGTGTTATTAAGGATATGAAACTAAACGTAGAGTTAATAAACGATTCGGTTGAAATATGTAATGTAGAGAAATTCCTTATATATAGGCTTTTACTATTTGGTTGTTTTTTCAAGATATTAAATAAAAATGTGTAATATATGCGAAACTGATGATAGCACGATTCGAGAAGTCGAGGCACCGTCGAGTCCTTTATTTTCGTATGCTTTGTTCGAGTCAAGGCGCTTTGCTGGTTTATTGCTTGCTATCGGTTCTTCCTTAATTACTAGGACACGGGAATTCACCACGTGTATCTCTCGATTGTACAATTAATGTAGGGTGTGTACCTGCGCCTCTGTAATAATAAAAGTGACTGCGCCAGTTTCGGACGGTCATTTTCCTAATTCCATTCCTATGTTTTTAACGAATTATCTCGGACGACCGTGATATATCTTCGATATAATGTGACGGCTTCCTCCTGCGCTTGTCACCAGATGGGCAGAGAGACAAAAAAACGCCTTTCCCGCTAGTACCTGATGCATCGCCGATTCTTATGTATACCGTCTTAAGCCGTCATTACGATATCACTGTTTCTAAGGCAGGGCCCGCTGGATAGCATTACCGATGACGAGTCCTTTAACGGGCCCAGATCGAAACACGCTTTATTTCCTTTTCCTTCTTACCCACAGATTTCAGCCGCCGCCAAATTGGAGACCCCGACGACGAGAGCGCAACGGCAACAACCGTAGCAGACGACAAAACTATAACCAGGAAACCCCCTAACAGGTGCCAACAACTACTACCGATCTTACTCGTCCAGGCCGCCGCCGTCGACATGATTTTTTTTAAAAATTCCAAAACAGACGTCTTAATACGTCTTAAAGACGTCTGCAGGACTTTATAAGACGTTTTAAAGATAAACGTCTTTGTGCTATCTGTGATTGGTTCATAATACAAAGTTCTATGAACAAATACTCAAATTCCAAATTGCGTCCTAATATTTAGTAAATGGAGGAGTATATTATTGATATAATATTTTTAGAGAATCTGTTAACAATAATTAACAGAAGTGACAGTCCCCTTTGTGATTCTATCTACGCTAAGTTAGCGATGCATTTTCATTCTTAGCTTGACAGTTTTTAGCCAAAAATAAAGTCATGTTCGTCCCCTACCCACCATGCTCATCTAATTTTAGTCCATCCGACTTCTTTCTATTTCTAAAACTTAAAAGCTCGTTAAATCATTGTATTTTTTTCTTACTTACTGAATTCGTCACGTCAAACTTCGGCACTGCATAATAAGGGTATTGCTTTTAATGTTTGAATAAATATTTCCTGCGCTACATACGAGAATAACGAATAAAATTTTAGTCATTACTGCTATTGTTGTTTATAATCAGTTTATCAACTTTCCTTTTTAATTTTATTTCAGCCCAATGTTATATGAAAGTAAGGAATCCTTTTTTTACATATGATAATCGCGGAATAATTGGAACTGTTTATATCATTATAAACTATTTATAATTTAATATTTATAATTTATTATATATTGTATATAATTATATATTATATATTATTTATTATGTATATTTATAATTTATATATATGTAATTAATAATTATAACACACAGCGTGGTATATCGAAATATATGATTTTTCTGAGATATTCAAATGAGTTAAGTTAACACATTACTTACCGGCGGCTATTTAGTAGATTTTAAATGTTTATGATTAACAACTGAGAATTCAAAAAAAGTGAATCCATCAATGGAAATATTTTGCCACAAACCACCCTTTGAAACATGGATGAATAATTTCTTCCAAGAATATTTTTTAAATGAAGATTTTAGTTCTTTTTTGTCGTAGTGCAGTTATTGAGAATTATATTAATAGTAAAGGTCCATTAAGTAATGTTTCAAGAAAAGAAAAAGAAATGAACGTTCTCGAAGCTTCGGACCAGAATATCCTGTTAATAGGTTGTGGACGAGACATGAGAATATTCAGAACGGGTTTGGTATCGTTTCATCGTACACGTGCGCTATTTCGAAAACATACGGAGTTTGATTGTGGGACCTCGGCAATCGAGCACCTACATCCTCGATCGATTTGGTTGAAATAAATGTAAGGAGAACAAAGAAATGGAGGGAGAGAAAAAGACGGAAGCGTGAAGCGCGGCTAATTCGCGGTGCACATAACGGTTTGCCCGGCTGAATGGCAATTGTTAAACTTCCTTTAGCGCAAACGTGTACAACGAGGTCAATTGACGTTAAATGGAAGCATTACGGCATTATGTAACTTAGGGCCATTCCGAAGGGTACACCCACGCGACCACGTTATAGCTTTCGTTCAACATCAACCCTCAGAAAACGTCCGAAGTTTTATGGTTTTCTTTTCTGTTAAGTAAAAGTCACATGTTTTGAATTGGAATCTTTTTTAAATTCTATGAGGTTCGTAACTTTGCTATCTCGAATCTTGTGTAATGATTCTTCTTTACGATTTCGATTTTCTAAAACCATTAAATAAGTCATGTTGATCGAATAAATAATTAATAAAGGATATTATGTGTTGTACCACGTTATCAAGTTATAAACGTAATTTGTAACAACACAAGAAGCGCAGGAAATAAATTAATGACAATGAATCAGTTCACAGCGAATATTAGTATTAATAAAATGGAAATATAAAATCGTAAGGAAATACTTTTTCGACTATTGTACGTATAATCTTAATTTCTATAATCAATTTTCCTCAATCTTGTATCTCGTATAAGAAAATAGTTTATGCATGGCAGGAATTTTCTATGAAATGTCTTTTCATTTCTTGTATCCACACTGCTTTTCATATTTAAAATACTGTGTAGGAAAAGTATCTCAAACTGAGACAAATATATTTTTTCAGAAATATTTTGTCTCTATAGAGATATGTTGGGATGTCGTTTATTATGAATGATTTTGTTATAAAAGTTTCTTACAATAATATAATTCTACCTAAGTTAGATTAAAAATAGTAAAAATATTGAATATTGCAAGTGTGATTTAGTTTAATCTTGTACGTTTCAATAATAGTAAGCTTTAAAATAATATTATTTATCATAGTACATTGACTCCTCCTTTTTTAACATATTACCTCATATTATGTACGTTGTTTTCGTACTGGCTATAATGAATACAAATGATCGAGAAAATATTTAAAATGTCTTGTTTAATTAGCAATAAAGTAAGAGATCATTTCATTGAAAGCTGTGATAAAATAATTAAAAAAGAAGCACTTGCTCTATCGTAAACTTGTTGCGAAAATTCCAACATTGATCTGAATTTTATGATCATGAACAGTTTTTTTTATTCTGTAAAATGAGTGGATCTACTCGCGTGTACGGTATAAGCGAGTGCCTTGATATCGATGATATGATAATGGATATTGATAGAAGAAATTTAATACGACGATTTGCCTTCGGAAAATCACTCACCGTCTCGTTAAGCATCTTCGAAAAGAAAATTCCGTTCCTGTAGACGTGCTTTTCGAGAATATATCGTATATTTACATTTTCCACGACGTAGTGTTGGGCTTCAACATTTTTTATTGACTTTGCATAATAAAAGTGTATGAAGAAATTCAAGAAACTGATAAAAGTGTTTAAATTATAATGTAATTAAATACATTTTTTGTTTTCTATCTTTCATTTATTTAAATAGCGATCGTGAAGATTTGCAAATTGTATAAGTATTTATGGGTCACACATTTTTCTATCTATTAAACGATATATATTTTTCTGCACTCGCAATCGTACAGAGCTTTGTACAATATTATATATCGCCATGATCATAGTTCACTTGATCGTAACATTGACTGCTAGAAGATAACTTCTTTAGATAACTGTGTTAATATCTATAATTTATTTTTATAATGTACGTGTAAAAGACTAATGCATGAGCCAAACTACATAATTCGATCACTCCAACCATTTCCCGACTACTGAATCAATCTGAAATATTTTTTCTTAGAACACAATATGAAACGCAAAGAAGCCTATTGCAAACTAAATTATAGTGATATTTAAATTGAAGTGCATAAACATGATAAGATTTTATATTAAAGGTAAAAGTACAATAATTAGACAGCAGATCTTTATGCAAAATAAAAATGTTCTACCTCAATTGCAACAAACTGGAGTGAAATAGAAACCTATTTTCTTTCTTGATATATTTGATGAGTTGAAAATAATATAACAGTATTTTTAAATTCTTCTAATCTTTTTACTGTTTCAAATTACACCTACTCATTTTTTCCATAAATGCATGAAATCCGCTGTCCAGTGATTTCATTCAAAATAAAATAATTACAGCAAAAGTTCTATTAAATTCAACACTATATAAAAAAAATGAAATCTTGTTGATTATGTTGAGCACAATTTATAATACAAATTTTTCCATGCAATCGAAGAGGGAAACTTCGAGAAGCAATTTTTGCCAACTCCACAGATAGTGGTTACCAAGATGATTTTTGGTGTCGTAGACAGCGGATTTTATGCATTTATGGCAAAAATGAATAGGTGTAATTTGAAATAGTAATAAGATTAGAAGAATTTAAAAATACTGTTATATTATTTTCAACCCATTCAATATATGAAGAAAGAAAATAGATTTCTATTTCACTCCGGTTTGTTGCAATTCAGATAGAACATTTTTATTTTGTATAAAGATCCGCTGTGTACTAATAATAATGTTTGCATATTTAGTATATACATTATACAAGTGGGCAAGAAGAAAGATTTAGAATCCACAACTATTTTGTTAATGCTATGTTAAATGTTAATGTTAATGTTAATGTTAATGTTAATGTTAATGTTAATGTTAATGTTAATGTTAATGTTAATGTTAATGTTAATGTTAATGTTAATGTTAATGCTGGAATATGGAATACTCACTGTAAAGAAAATGAGTTTTTTGCTTTTACAACTGCCTTTATCGGAACAGTTATCTTCTCATTCACTCAAATGTTGCATATTAAACAACATTGAGTTCCTTGCAAACGCATTAATTATTCATATATATTAGACATTTGTTAACATTAACAATAAATACGAATGTACTAACCTTAAAATTTAGGGAAATGATTCCTTATTAGAAAGTTAATTTTTCATTTAGTTTGGTCTGTGTTCAATAATAACTTAAAACGAACTTGTAAAATGTTAAACATGAGCTGAAAGAATAGTATAAAATTAAAAAATACGTAATTAGAGACACATAATTAATACAAAAATATTTCAAAGCAATTTACACGTTTTATATAAACAATAACATTACCGTAATTTGTAATTCTTTTTCCTAACTTATTTAAATATTTAAATGTAACTACAAAGTTTGGATTTATTTTCTTGATCGAAATGTAAAAAAGTTAATTGTTTTCAACATTAGTTTCGATTAATCAAAAATAAAATGGGACTTTCGTTAAAAAGCTTTCGTTTCAAATCAATGTTATCGAATGACTACTTTAATCAAATGTATTCGAATGTCCACGTCAGTTCAACATTTTTAATATGTTTCTGACCTCCCGCAGCATGCACGTGATGTCACCAGATATTGTTTTACATCGACAGACGTTAGTAATACAATACATTGGCTAATGCTATGATTCTGCGTATCGTCTGTCTGTATGATTTAACAAATGAATCGCAACGTTCAAAGTAAACATATAGTTTGCAGAACCGACAATTTCATTTAATTATCAAAACTGGTTAATCTTGATTTAAAGAAACAAGTAGTCTTAAAATAAATATTGGATACATTAAAAATATATGAAATCGTAAAAAATTGCATGCAAGTTTTTACGTTTTCATGTATTGAGATTTTTATTTACAAAACTGTACGAATTACATAAAAGAATATATAATGTAACAAGTGCGATAACATAAACAAAGCGATTAGCATTTTCTCAAACAAGAACTACAACTTCTTGCGGAATAAAAATTTTAAGATCCCAAAATTCAAGATAGCATTGAACGAATGAATGAATTATTTATAAATTATGTATATGATCATTTTTCGGAGTTTAGAAAGATGTAACAATAAGAAATTCTTTATTAGGCGATTCTACGATAAAAGAGGGAATTGAAAGATAATTAAAATGAACACACACGCATGATTAAACATATATTAATAAATAAATGCACTTTGTGAGTTTTCTATAAGACTGTATTCAACCATAGTATATTAACTAAGACTATATCGTGGTTTTTTAAGTTTTTGACAATTGAATGTGAAACCATGTTACAAGTATTATCATCTCCCATTAAAATTTATGCAAACGTGAGACAAAGTTTTCTTAAAAATAAAGTAACCGTAAGTGTTAGTATTCAGTGATTTTTAACATTTTGGTCCATTTTGATTGAAATTCTCTTCATTAGGTGTATACAAAAGTTCTAGTCTTTTTTGTACTTTTTCTTGTTAGTTTTCTTGTTAGTAGACTGTGAATTTTGTGCATGTATAACAAGAATGAATGAGTATAGCGCAAAACAGTAAATTACTTGTAAAGAATTTACAAGTAAGTATAAATATAATATTCACAATTTTTATTTTGCATAAAGATCCGCAATCTAAATATAATGGAACAATTTGATACATCATTAAATAATAGTTAATAGCGTTTCGATATCAACCTTACAAAGACACAAAATGACGGAAAAATATTTCAATTTGAAGTAACTTTATTAAAGGGTGCTGAGGAAAAGACTAAAACTTTTGCATACAACTAATAAAATAGACCAGTACAGGAAGAAATATAAAAAATTCGTCAATTATATCTTCTTATCTTCGCACTATTATTAAATTACCGAATGAATGAATCAAGCAATGCTTCCAAGAGTCCCCAGAGTTGGATGTCGGCAATAAATCGCAATGATTTTTACGAGTCGCCAACGTTTGGCACTGTGGTGGAATTAATCAGCGCGTAGTGGCACGCCGCATAATATAGGTTAATTGCATTAATCGCTAGTTCAATTCAAACGAAGATCAAAGCGTCTGGTCAAGTGGAGCAATTCAATTACGTACCGATTCAATGTCTCGCAAGGTCACTCGCCGGACTCTATTCTTCGCTGAAATGGTCTCTCGTGCATTGCTTTCGTAATAAGAATTTTATCCTGTTGTATTTGTCGAAGGTAGCATTCGATTTACGATAAATCCAATTTTACACTACTGGCGGATGCGTGCGGTTGTGGGCTAACTATTTCTTTTCAATTATTTTTGTAAACGATCCGAAGAAAGAATTAAACGTTGAATGAAATATGTACAGTGGATCCAAAAAGTATTTGAAAAAAGTAGTACAACAATGAACTTGGTCTAATTATAAGCCCGAGACTTCTATTTTCACATGCTATCATTCTGTAACGGGTGAAAAACAGATGAGAATGCTACCAATTGAAGCGTCTCTAAGAACGTAGAAAAAATTTGTTCTTGGATGAATTAACGATACGTTTGAAGATTGAAACCTCCCCTTTGCAACGACGTAAAAAGACTTCGTGCACGATTTTTTGGGATCGTTTTATTAAGCTTTGAATGAACGGTGTACTGCCTTTACGGTAATATAAGGTACTCATTTTTGTTCTACAAAACAGTGAAAAGATCGTGCAGCAATTTTTAAGAGGTTCTTACAAAGGAGAGTCTCCAATGTACAATTTTGTGATGGATTCGGTCACGAATAAAATTTTTCAATGCGTAGCATTGTTGAGAAAAAATGGGTCTTCGGTTTGCCACCCGCTACATTATGCGAAAATATCTTCGAAGAAAATGGGCAATGTTATCGGAAAGAAGCTCCAAGCTTTAATATGTGTCCAAAATTGCCGTACTATTGATCTTTACGAAATTAGGTACCACAAATATATAAAATTCTCGCATTTCCTATATCTTTTTAATAAGAAATTAATAAAATATGTTTTACATAACGTGTATGTAGCCTGGGTAACATAACTCGATTGCCTTGAACGAATTCTATGTTACACATTCAATGTGTGAAAAATGTTGTATACGTACGGAAGCTATGCAATTTCGAAGAATATGTCCCATACTGTTTGAACCGCATGTTTAGTGCATAATAACTGGACTGTAGATTTTTATGTTAATTTATTTTCGAAATTATTTTATAATATTTCGAATACGGCAAAAATTTATTTCGCCGACTAGTAGATTATTTGGTGTGAAATTTTTTTGAAAATTTCGGAAAAAGAAGATAACAATAACGATTTTCAATTGAACTTACTAATTGCACTTTTTAGTAATTAGCATTCTTGGCTGCTAAAAATGGTTAGTTTTAGGTGCAAAATTGAAAATTGAAATTATACTAATTTTACAATAACAATTAGTGACATTAAGAGATAAAAGATACACTGACAACAAGACTATAATTAAGATTGGTGTTCCCACATGTTTTGTACATTCATAAATATGTGTGAATCTTAATAAATTATAGAATATTCGCTAGAATATTACGCGTAGTGTTTGAGTTATCTAAATAAATTTCATTGCGATCAACTTGTTATACTTCTTACTGATTTATTTATCAGTCACTAGGATGTCGTCAAAAATATTAATTATTCAAAATTTTAGTTCATTGTGTTGTAAAGGTAAAGCGAGAAACATATAAACCATCAAAATATAATTTGCTTTCATTTATGGACGCTTGTCATCGTTCTGCGTGTGATCTGACTGACCGCTGTGTTCAACATAAAAATGTAATTAGCAAAATGACTATTGGTACATAGGTATACTTTCAAGGACATTTGCGTAGTTACTTTAGATAATGTATACCTTATGAAACAAAAGAACGTTCCACGAAGTACGATAAATATTTAAAAAAATAATTGAATATTTTACTGCATGTAAATACAAGAAGCTCAACTTGTTACTGTCACATTATACAGGGTGAGTCCGAAGAAACAGAACACCTAAATATCTCCGTTACTTTTCGTTGTACAAAAAAACTTTCCAGGACAAAGTTACACTGTTTGAAGGGCCACATGTAACGTTGTAAGGGACAAAATTTTTAAGGTCATTTTTTAATGAGATTTCAAGGTCATCGATGTTTTTTTAAATGGAATGATATATCTTCGTTAACGTAATGTTGTAGCTGACAAAATAACGAATTCATCCATGTAACACGATACGACCTACAAATGACCTTCAACCCAGAAAAATGGAATAAATAAAATTCAACGTCTAAGATTCATTTGCTTTATTTCTGTTACGCAAAATGTTCAAAAATATTCCCATAAGCTGCTGTACATTCGTTTAGCCGTGAAGTTACAGAACGTACTGCTGTGTAATTCATTTCTGAGAGAATCGACGCTCAAGCCCTGACGATTCTTTCTTTCATGTCGTCTACAGTGGTCGGTTGTTCATGATAAACATCGTCTTTCAGTTTTCCCCATAGATAGAAATGAAGGGGTGTAAGATCTGGTGAGCGAGCTGGCCATAATACGGTCCGTTGCGTCCAATCGCTGGACATCCGTCATGTTGATACCACATATCTTCACGAATGTCCAAGGGTGTATTTTCCAGGAGAATTGGTACCGATTCTCGTCAAAATGCAATGTATTTTTCTGCATTTAATTCCGGTGATAAAGCGAGGTCCAATTATTTCGTTGTTTAAAATTCCGCACCAAACATTGACGGACCATGGTCTTTGTTTGTCGACCGTCCGTAACCACCGCGGATTTTCAGATGACCAATAATGCATGTTTTTTAAATTTATCTGTCCGTGATTCGTAAACGAAGCTTCATCGGTAAATAATACTTTATTAAAAAATGCTCTATCGTTTATCAATTGTCTGAATCCCCACTGGCAAAAGTTTACACGATTTACAAAGTCTCTACCATGAAGTTCTTGGTGAATTGATAGGTGAAAGGGGTGAAATTTTTGCTCATGGAGTATTTGCACTACACATTTTTGACTAATGCCACTTTCTCGTGCGATTTGCCTCGTACTAGCACGAGGATTTATATCCACTGCTGCCAGAACATTAATTGCGTTTCCTTCGTTCCTTACAGTCCTCGCCTTCGTACATTTTTTAATTTCAACACTACCAGTTTCACGGAATTTATTTATCAGATTGAAGTAAACGGAAACCGATGGACAATTACGATTAGGAAATCGGTCCTTGTACAACCGCACTGCTTCTCTTAAACACTTTCTTAAAAACTTTCTCCATAAATGAAAATCATATCGATCTTATCATCCTTCGAGTAACGCATTGTGAAACGTTCATCGATAAACTGATAGATTAGAAATCTTAGAAACAGTGGAAATCCGATAGCAAGAAGGTCTTCGGAGTAATTAGTAGTTGATAAATACGATTCTGTACGAACGCATAGGTAAAGGTATTTACGATATCATAAATGTCTTCCTGTCAACACCGAATCTGTTATTACGTTGTGTATTGCGATACATTTGAATGTAAGCAGCTCGAGGAATATTGAACATTTTGCGTAACAGAAATAAAGCAAATAAATCTTACGCGTTGAATTTTATTTGTTCCATTTTTCTGGGTTGAAGGTAACATTTGTAGGTCGTATTGTGTTACATGGATGAATTCGTTATTTTGTCAGCTACAACATTACGTTAACGAAGATATATGATTCCATTTAAAAAAACATCGATAACCTTGAAATCTCATAAAAAAAAATGACTTGAAAATTGTTTCCCTTACACCGTTACATGTGGCCCTTCAAACAGTGTAACTTTTTCTAAGAAGTTTTTTTGTACAACGAAAAGTAACGGAGACATTTAGGTGTTCTGTTTCTTCCGACTCACCCTGTATAAATTCTAAACATGTACGAGTTATGAATGAAATTGTGGTCGTTTTTGAACAATTTATTGAAAAATTCTTAACTCGTGATCTTCGATTTTAAAAAGACTATTAGATTGACGAACCTTGTTGACAATTGTAGAGTACATGATTGTTAGGGCAATGTACACCTTTCTTTACCAGGTGTTTAAACATATTTTTAAAAATACTTCTTCTAGATACATTAGTTTTTCTGTTGCTTTTAATGGAATAGTTCCCAGTTAAAACAAATCGTTAGAAACTGACAAGAAAACATATTCGTTATTTTTTTAGAAATATATTTCACACTTTTTTTGTTGACCATCTTCTAAAAACGTTGTACGAGTGAAAACAACTCTTATAGTGTTTTTTCATTACTCAAAATTTAATTGCTGGATTTTCAAAATTATTATTACACTTATTAGTGAAATAGTACCATGATTGAAATACGTAAATTTAACATGCACAAACCGGCAATATTTTTCGGTATTCCTAATAATCATAGCACGAGAGTTTCAGAGAGTATAATGCTGATCTTTTTTCTTACAGGTAAAATAGGACTGTTCTACTTGATATTCTATGGAGTGTTGGCTGGATTGGTTGCAATTTGCTTCTGGGGATTCTTCCAAACGTTAGATCCGAGGATACCGAGGTGGCAGCTAGAGCGTTCAATAATTGGAACAAATCCTGGTAAAGACTTTCTAATGAATTATTCAGAAGCTAAACCCATTTTTCGCAAAATTTCCTTGATAATTTCACTTGTCGTTACAAGGTAGCAACATTTTATACTGTTGTTGAAAAAGAAGACCATAAGTAATTCTTTGTTTCCTATTAAACGTGACAGTTTCACCGATTCATTTTTACGATTCTTTGTAAAGCATTGTACACAGGGCCGTTGAGATAAATCCGGAATTTTTTCGGGCAGTCCCATAATTAAGATGTAGATACGTAGGGTAAATATAAACGAGCCACCAATCAGTGAACAAGTGGGAGAATCTCAGCCATGAATTGAAAATACTGCGCACCGGAAAATCTCTCACGGAAATCATTGCGGGGGTTGGCTACAAGACGACACAAGTTTACGACCTAGCCAAGAAATTCCGAAATTCTGGTAAGCGGTAGGAGGTAGGGTAAGGTTGCTTAAGTCGTACCCCATAAGCAAAATCACGAATAAATTGTAGGATTTGTTAAATAAACAGGAATTACTTGTGTTATTCAAAACTACTGTGGAGTTGGTTGTTATTTATTACGATAATATTGAAACATCTGTACGCTTTTACTTGTAATTATGAAAACTTAATAAATTAAAATCGGTACGACCCAGGAAACCAGTGTCCTAAGTGGTACACAAAAATAAGTAAACCCTATATTTCTTAAGTAATTTATTTAAATGTTTTTTTGTTAACACCAGCGCAAAGATCATGCACCCATGTCTTATATTTTAGGCTCTGAATCATGTTTTCTTCGAGGTCTTCTGCACAAATATTACAAAACCAGTTGCTTTGACTTCTTTTTGGCTTTCCTTGTTTTAACTTCAGTTGTTTCTATCTTTCTTTTATCTGCTTTTGTTTTTATTTTCCTATACAGTGTTTTCTCGGTAATTGTTCAAAAGATGTGACCTATAATTGTCCCAGAACTATCCCCACTACCTTTGGGTATACCCTGTGAGGGATCAAGTCAAGGCCTCGGTCGCAGAGGAGTGTAACATAATACGGGTCGGGTGTCGGTGTGAGACCGAAAGCCCACTACTAATCCAATAACAACGCTTCTTTATTTTTCATTATTTTTTTATGGTACTTTCACCAACATATTCGTGGCATTTTTCTATTGAAAATTATACCAAATATCATATAATTCTAATAATATTTACTTGTGTAATGAACGATGAAAGTTACGGAAGCAAAGAAAAACAGTGTATGGAAAGGAAAGAGACACGGATAGTCGCGGCCGCCGGCATAGCTCAAAGGCCCGCAATTCTTTGTGTCCGAAACATTTGTCGTTTATTACACAAGTAAATATCATCAGAATTATATCATATTTGGTATCATTTTCATTAGAAAAATGCCACGAATGTACTGGTGGATGTCGCATAAAAATAATGAAAAATAAAGAAGTTTTGTTATTGAATTAGTAGTGGTCTCGCATCGACATACCCGACCTGCATTATATTACACTCCTCGGCGACCAAGGACTCTCGTGCTTCGCTGTCTGTGCTTATATGCAGCAGAGGTCAAATAATAGTGTCCTCCGCACGATAATTGTCCCTGGCTGGACCCGTGTTTTGGACAATTATCGAGAAAACATTGATTTTCAATTTTATCTTTATACGGAGTAGACGTTATTTGAATAGAGGAGGTTGTGCCTTTGACTGCCCGTGAGTAATTGTCGACTTGCATTTGTCAAATGTGGAATAGGAGATAAAATATTTAATCCCATCTTTATTTTGTGTGAATTCAGCGTTGCGGATGTTGAGAGAGAAACATTAGGTGACACATTTTCTTGGAATTTTTTTTCCAGTATTTCATTACCCTGGTGCGTGGTTGCTGCATTCAGATTTTCTTGAGTAAGAATACCAATTGGAGAAGTCTCAGTTGCTAAACTCACAGCTTGAGACGGTTCTGTACATAATGAGTTTTCAAACGCTAGGTCCGAAGCAGAATAGTCTTCACCTCTCAATACATATCTGTTACATGGCCATAAATCGGTAGATTTGAAACCGTTCGTAGCGATATCCATACGAACACATTTGATGTATGCTATACGTATTATTAGTTCCGTAACGATAGTCTGCTTAATCGTGTTGGCAGGATTTGTTCTTAATCAAACTGATGATGCTTCGTTATAATTGTTTATCGGTGATTTGGAAAAGGACTTGTCTAAAGACTGAATATGGTGGGTTGTATAAGCAGGAAAAGATAGAATTATTATGCCATACTCGCGTGCTGGTTAATATAGCTTCAATATTTTTTGTATGGGTGGTATGGCCATCCAAAAGAATTACTATTTGCTTCTTGTTACTCTTCTCCAACCTGATGTACTTCATTAAATTCTTCACCCACTGAATAAAAGGTTTTGATGTTATCCATCCATTTTTAAGCACGCGAATAGAGTTTTCGGTGGTGCTCCTTTCTTCAAGCAATCATTCATGCGAGTACGTTTAAATATTAACATTCGAGGAATAAATTCATCTGCATCGTTCACACAACATACAGTTGTCAACCCCCTTCCTCCACTAGTACTTGCATCCACTTCGTGTTTTCCTTTTTTAGCAATAATTTTAGATGAATTTTGAACTGTTGACAGGCCAGTTTCATCCATGTTATATACTGGATTGACAGTGAACTTGTACTCGTCTAATACATTTTCGTACTTATCAAAGAATTCATAAATGCATTCCTTATTGAACCCCCTAGCTCTTGCTATCGAGGTTGCCTCTGGAGTGCGTAGAGACAAGGAAGGGAATAAATTCATCAGTAATGAACCATTTCTTCCCTGCAATTCTTTTTTCTGTATTAAAACGATGTGGTAATTTATATTTCTCCGCCAAATGAAATCCCAGTTTTCTTAGACTCTAGCGTAAGAACATGATTAACTAACTCCTTCATATTTTGAGTCATAGCTTTAGGCCTTTCGAATTTGTCGTTCTTATTTAATCCTTGAAAATGACGTCTTAGAGTTGGTTTAGGAATTTCATATGTTAACGCCTCATCCCATATCTGCTTGCTTCCAACTATTATAAATTCGTGTTGCCACATTTATGATCAATAATAAATAAAATAAGAAAATCATAATCAAAGGAATGGTTTATGTTATTGAATGTATTGTCTTAATTGCGCCGACTCTCGGTAGATAAAAGTTAATAACAGAGAGGGTGAATTCTTAAGTCGTACCAGTACGATTTGAGTATTATAATAAAAGTAAACATAAGAATGCCAGCAGATGACCGCGGTACATTGCTGGCAGACCGTGGCCAAAATCTGCCATCAAAGACTGTTACGCCAGCTAGCGGCGATTTTAGTGACTCGCTAGCATGATCCGACCTCTCAATTTCTACTATAGAGTAAAATTTTGGAGAAAAAATATTTCTAACACTATATTAAGTAAACAGTAAAATTTCTACAAATAAAATATTTTTATTTTAATAATCTAAAACGTAAAATAAAATATTTTCATTTTGGTAATCTACAACAGGCATGTCCAGAAGTAGCTCGCTTCGAAGCATTTTCGAGGGAGACGCCTACTTCTCCCGACCGCTCGTCTCGCTCCCCGTGGCGGCCGTACTTCTCCGAGCTCCTCAGGCTCTTGCCTACCGTTTGCGGTATGTATTGCGTGTGGCGCTTTGGGGCGACTCTCATACCCATAGGTTTCCAGATCACCCATGAGTTACTATGGTCAATGCGTTTTTTTGTCAGCGGTATCCCCTATAGACATATTCCACTGCGTCGCACGATAATTTCGAAAAAATAAATTTGGAAAATAGTTTTTATTATACTGTCAAAATTTTACTAACAATTTTCGAAATTATCGTGCGACCCAGTGGAATATGTCTATGGGGGATACCGCTGACAAAAAAAACGCATTGACCATAGTACCTCATGGGTGATCTGGAAACCTATGGGTATGAGAGTCGCCCCAAAGCGCCACACGCAATACATACCGCAAACGGTAGGCAAGAGCCTGAGGAGCTCGGAGAAGCACGGCCGCCACGGGGAGCGAGACGCGCGGTCGGGAGAAGTAGGCGTCTCCCTCGAAAATGCTTCGAAGCGAGCTACTTCTGGACATGCTTGATCTACATCAAATAGAATATTTTAATTTTCCGATAAATAGTATTTAATTTAATTATTGGCATTGAAAATAGATTGAGGAAGTAGGTAATATTAGAATGCAAGAAGCCTTAACATTTTCGAAATCAATTTTCTCGAAAACGAGGCGTCAAATGGAAAAAATTTATTCTATATTTTCGTTTTATTTTCTCATGTGCAGTCATCCTCTCAAATCAACCAATTCACAATTTTTCCAAAATCCTTCCATTAAAATACTATTTTACAAACTTTTCCTAATAAATAAAATATTTTTCTTTAAATTGCACGTATTATTTCAAATAAGATAGACAATTTACTAATTATGATTATCTATATACGAGGAATTATTTAATAAGTTTATTTCATTGGTCATATATTTTAAGGCAAATTTGCTAAGAGTCTGAATAAATACATTTCTGTATTTAGTGCAGAGCTAAGCAAAATATTATTTCAAATTGTAAATAGTCTATTTTATTTGAAATCATACGTGCCTTTTTAAAAATAAAATATTTTATTTGCAAAAGTTTTACTGTTTATTTAAAATAGTATTTTATTTGAATTATGGAACAACGATTATTTAAAATGGTACATATTTGAAACATTTTTTCTCCGATATTTGACCTAGCTCCGATTTAGTGCTCTTTAAACATAAGTATAATTGTAATATGCATACTCTATATCGTAGAAATTGAGAGGTAAGATCTTGCTAACGAGGCACTAAAATCGTCGCTACATGGCGTAGCAGTCTTTGATGGCAGATTTTGTCCAGAGTCTGTCGCGGTCGTCTGCCGGCAGTTTGCTTACTGGGGTAGCTAACACGGTTGTTTCTACTAAATAACTATTTAAGTACTACAGAATCATTACGTAACAAGGGGAATATGATTTCATCAATGATTTACTTAGTGTATAAATTACCAAACATATATAGAAAATTATGAGAAAACAGCAATAACCTCACTTTTTGAGAGCATTTGTTGCTACGCCGTCGGTGACAGATATATACTGTACGCCATGTGAACCAATATGGTTGATTAAAGTGTACATTTTATTACCGTTAGGAGCGCTGTTGCTGAGGTATTATGTCCAAAGTTCAAAAGGTATTATTTAGGCAGCGGTACGAGGTACGACTCAAGCAACATACCCCTAACTGCGTCCTGGGCAACTCACAGGCATCTCATTTTGATCGCAAGAGAAATATGGAATTCGCGAACGAATTGAAAGAAAAGATTAATCAGCTCGTCGCTTCCCTGTGGCCTTGAATGCAATACATTCGAATATTACATGTGGGGCATAGTCGAGGCAAAGATAAATGCAAAATATCGCAACACCAATGGTACCCTACAGCCTACTATCACGGAGATGATGACGAAAATGGACAGGGAGGAGGTGAAGCAAGCTTGCAGCGGGTACAAGCCCAAGTTAAAGAAGGTTGTGCCAACTAGTGGAGGCTACTCCAACTACATTATTTACAGCATTCACTACTTTTGTACAAACTGGCGAAAGAGTATTTGTTGGAAACCAGAATAACTAGGTTACCGATGGATAATTACAATCGCGACATCTTTAGAAGTAATTGTAATGCGGCGTACGTGAGGAAAAGAGAGAGAGAGACTCACTCTGTATACAACCGTCAGTGCGAAAAAGTCGTTTATGTTTATATCGTCCGTAAAGTGTATCGTTCAGAATAAAGATATATATAGGCAAAGGAAAGAGTTCGGAACACTGTGTAAAACCTACTCTACAACAGTATTTCCGTTTATCTTAATCTTATGACTTTTCCAGATTTACCCCGACGACCTCGAAAAATGTTATTTCTTTGAAAAAGTATATGGACATGTAAGTCCCTGTATCGGTAATGCGCAACGACGTCAACGTGTTAATGTATTCTAATATATAGAAATAATGGGTTTGGCTTCTAAATGACACAAACATTCAGTGTGATACTGTCACGCGACATTACTGTTTACAGGTTTAGGATTTAGGCCTAGACCGCCATTGGAGAACGTCGAGAGCACATTGATATGGTACAGGGGAACAGACAGTCAGAATTACAAGTACTGGGTTGATTCGTTACAAGCTTTTCTTACAGGTAATAATAACTTTTATATAAATAATGTTCTTATTTTATCACTAAACATTTCAACGGAATATCTGCTTTGGTTAATTGGTAATTGTATCACCTAAAATCGATGTACAATAAAAAAAAGCAATCACGCAAAAACGTACCAAAACGGCTCAGCTATCCGCTAAGAAAAATTGCTACGTGCTTGGCACTGCTCACAGTGAGTCGTTTAATGGACAAAAATAGAAAAATTAGCCTGTTTGTCAATAAAAAATAACTATGCACGTGTGATTGGAAATAGATTGTAAAGTAGGAAAAGTTGAATTTTTAATCAATTGTCGTTGTTTATGATCCCATTAATTACCTACATATCCCACGACTATATCCCGTTAATATAATCATATCGATTTCATTTCGTATTTCATACGAGATACAGGTTAGTTTCTTTTTTTCACTCAAACTAAAGAATATTTTATTCTTTGATCTTGGCTTATTTTATTGACAATGGATTCTACTATTATGAGTAGGTACGTGTATATCAAAACTATTGTCTCGATGTATAAACTTACGCATTATTTTATATAAATAATATGTAAAGAAATGTATCCGAACTTTATTTATATTTTGTTATCTTAATGGTTCACGAAAATAGATTTCTTTTCACAAATTTGATTAGTAAGTCAGAAATAAAAAATGCTACAATTCTTGAAAGGTGTATCTCTTTAAAGCATCATATCAAATTGTATTAAGTTTTTTTATGGTTTTTTATATTGGAGTGTTGCTAATATTTTATTGCTTACTATATTGTTTTCCATGTATTAATGTATTATTCATTGACCAATCAAATATTAAGTAATTGTTATAAAATATAGCTCATTACAAACTTCTTATTCGTTTATATTAAATACAGAAATAATGTGATATCCTATGAATTGTTTATTTCCTTGTTTTAACAGAATTTTTAGTTTTTAAATAAACAATAAATGATTACGTATTTAGGTAAATATTTTATCGAATTATAACTTCAAATATGGGTCTGAATCCATTTTCTGTCTTAACAGGCATGAACGAATTAAAAAGAATGGAGATATTTTTGTCCACATCTGCCTATTATTCGACGCACTAAGCTACTCTCCGATTCCACAAGTTTCTCGCTCACTCTTTCATCAACGACTCTGTAGAGATCCCAAACTCGAAGAACAAAGACACAGTTCCCGTCGCAGGACGCAGGACATGTTTCAAACGCTTGTTACACACATACTAACGCTACGCGATATGGGTCGACGATCCAACGGATCTTTTGAAATACACGATCCTACATCGATAAAGCGTCGTGTTTCACCCTTCTACAAAATTTAGTTGTTTGATATTTGAGCAACTGCAGATGGTCATCTAACTGCATGTAATATATTTGTGGATAAGCATTTGTATAATAAGCTTACTAATTTTGAGTAGAAGGAACATAATGTAAAAATGTTTGTCTCCAAATGTTTATCGGTATAAGATACTATGAATTTTCCCGAATTTTCGTTTGCAAAATCTTCGGTTTCTTGCTAAACTCTCCACTGGTGATCACCGATTAATTTGGAAATATTAGTCGTCTGGCAATACAATATCCAATCATGCTTTGTTTCTTAATACTTTTCTTGACATTCTTTGCACAAGAGGCGACGTTACTTTCTAGGCTTACTAATAAATAAAATCAGCAAAATTACTTTGTCCAAAATAAAATTATATTCGTATTATTTTACGCAATTCCATCGTGTGTTCTCTGAAATCTAAAAGCGCTCGTAAGTAACTGAATGCCACTATAATTATTTCTTTGAAAACTCTTTCTACAGCACTTCTACTTTTCGTGTTGGATACCTACAGTCGTATATTGCGACCTAAAGTAATCTAATGAATATATTAACTTTTCAGATTATATAACGCCAGGTTCGGTCCCTGGTCTTGGTGCAAACATTAACAAATGCGACTACAATCAACCTCCACCTCCCGGTAAGGTTTGCGACGTCGACGTGAAAAACTGGCATCCGTGTACTAAAGAAAACAATTACAATTACCACAAATCCGCTCCATGCATTTTCCTCAAGCTTAACAAGGTATCTATTAGTTTTTATTTGACCAATATTATGAATAGTGGGAAATCAATAATTGCTGTTTCCTGTAAGGTTTGGGTTAGGTAGAGGGAGGGAAGTAAGTAATGGCAGTCACTTAAACTATAAATGTAATAAAACCACAATAAAAGATGAAGTACTTGTTAGAATTCATTTGATATCGGTTTCTTTAGTGAAATTTATGAATAAACGAAAGATGATTTTGATCGGTATTGTTCTCACCCGTGAGTAATAACGGTCATTTTGTTGACAATCGTAATCTGGAAGGTACCATTTTCGCGTATACATCGCCGAACGAGGCGTACCTACAAATTAAAAAGTAAAAAAAGTGAAATTAGAGGCAAATGGTACTGTTTGTGTTCCGCTTCGTCGGTATCGTTATCTTCGTCGTTATCAGGTCTTTTGGTTTCATTTTCTGCACCTTGATCTTGTTGTAAATTTTTTCCTCTATCTTTGTTTTTTTCGTGTTTTATGGCTGCACCGAATAACTGTGAAATTCTTGTTTACTTGGTTGCAAAACAACCGTTGAGTCGCGACTGTTCAGAAAAGCAGCAAACGACATTATAAACGATACAGAAACAAAAAAGTTCTGGCCACGTTGATTCATCAAAATAATATTGATTATCATTGTCCACTGATCGCCATTATCTGATTTACCGTACTTTCAGGAAACTTAAAGGGTATTCTACTCCGAAAGTTTGAAGAATGTCGATCTTTTGTATTTTCTGAAATAATGATATATCGGATATTGTATATGTTCTTAAAACGATATTCCCAAATTCCCAAAATTGTCTACATTATAGCTGTTTATTAGTTTCTAATTTCATCCTTGCCCTTTCTTTGCACTTTTATCTATATTCGCTTAAAGAAAAGAAGAATAGAACGTGATCTTTCCGAACCTATATACAGTCACTCCCATTAATATTCGGACACTCTTAAAAATACGATAACTTGTTTAATATTGGACCATACGACTTGGACTTCTTTGAGAAGTTAGAATAATTAGTTTACTACATGACGTGAAAAAGAAATTTTAAAACAATTGTAATTGGTCGGTATTGCAGAGAAAATACTAAAAGTTGTATTTTACAATTTTTTCATGTGGCTTATATTGAAAATTTAAAACGTACATCTTGCAGATCTGTATCAATTGTATACATTTTCAAATTTTCATCCAATTTGGATTACGTAGAAAACAGCGACAGGCATCGAATGACGTAAGAATCCTTCGATTTATTACAGTTTGAGGCCGAAAATTGTGAAAAGCTGCAATTTTTACCATCTTCAAACAGTTGTAGCTCATTACAACGTTTGCCGATTTTGGTGAAATATTCAGAGTATATACAGTTGACACAGAGCTACAAAACGTATTTGTTGAATTTTCAATATAGACCCATATAAAACAGTTATAAATAACAACTTTCAGTATTTTCTTTGTAATTCCGACCAATTACAATCTTTTCAAAATTTCTTTTTTTCAACGTGTATTAAACTAATTGTTCTAACTTTTAAAAAAAAAATCCAAGTCACATGATCCAATATTAAAAACGTCATCATCTTTTAGAGTGTACGAATATTAATGGGAGTGACTGTATTTCAAATTGACGATCATTATTGTATAGCTTCAACACTCGTATCGCTACAGCGGGTACCACAATGATGTCAAAAAAATACTTTTTTTCCTATTTGACTATTGAGAAACTGTTGCTTAAAGAAGGACGAAAATTTATTTTTTAATCTATAACTAGATCGCGTTGATCCAAATTTAACATTAATTTTTATGGTTAGAAACTATTTTCAGATCTTTTTACAAATGTCCGGTCAATGTGTCGTGCTTTTCAAAAGGATGGAATAAGACTATTCGAAATTTGTTTTAGATATACGGCTGGAAACCGGAATTTTACAACGATACGGAATCGTTGCCAGAAAAGATGCCCGGCGAGCTCAAAGAACATATTACCAGCTTAAAAAGAAATAATTCTTTGCAACTTAATACAGTTTGGGTCTCTTGCGAAGGCGAGAATCCTGCGGACCAGGAGAACATAGGACCAATTCGTTACATACCACGAAGAGGTTTTCCTGGTTACTTCTACCCCTTTGAAAACTCTGAGGGATACCTCAGCCCTTTGGTGGCTGTTTATTTTGTGCGTCCTCGCAGTGAGTATCAGAGTACCAATTTGATACACAAAACAAATTCAGAGATATTTGCACCACATATTAATTCTAGTTAAAATTATTTGATTGAACCTAGCAGAGACTCGAGTGAAAGATTAAAATGGCAACATTTTTTTTGTATTTTATAGATCATTAATACAAAATTAAATGCTTTGGATTTTTCACAATATATAGAATGATAAAGTGATCATTTATTACGTGACAATATCCACCGGAAGAAAATATTTAGATTTCTTTATCTCGGGCTTTACTTGGTGATCTATTCTATTTTCAATATAATTTTCTAAAATTGAAAATAATAAGGAAGAAAATAGATGTGTCTTTGTATAGCTTTTTTAGCACTTTGACAACCAGATTCGCGCAAACGTGATTTCGTTGTTCATATCAAGTTAAACTACTCACTTTTAATACGCTATGACCGAAATTGAACACATCTTGTATTCCGTAATTACAATTTTTGGTCAACAATTTGTAAGCTTCAAGTACCTTTATTTCCGTAAATCCCGCGTGTCAGAATTTTTGGAAAATCTCAACAGACGATAAATGTTTCTATAATATAAACGGTCATCGGTATTAATGTATTTAATTTAAAAACATATTTTGTGTCGTTTCTAATTTCTAAAATAATTAATTTCCTCGCTAATATGAAACAGGAATGAAAAGTTAAGAACCTAGGCCTATTTCTTGAAAGAAGACACTTGAAATACGTTTATCGTCACAATAACTGTCCACTTTTCAAGAGTAGTTCAGAAGCCTTTTTTCAAAAACAGATCATATATGTTAATATAAAGTCACTAACTTGTTATGAATCTGGTGCACCGAGAAGCAACTTATTGTAAACTTCCTATATCAAACTAGGAAATTATGAATCTGAAGCCGTGATTCGAAATACACATTTATCTTTTATTGTGAAAAAAATTGAAATTATATGTTCCTGTGGAATTTTTATGTAATAAATGTAACCTTTATCAACGTCAATAAATAATAGAGATGTTCCATGGGAACAAGTTATTTTAGAACGTTTAATAAAATTGTTCCATCGGAGGGATCAGCTGTTCGAATCAGCTTTAAACTGTGAATTATCTATGTACAATGTACACATTACAAATATTTGATTGGAACGATCGAGAACTTTTCTAATATTGCTGAACAAAATATTTGTTCCTATAATAGAAGAATTTTTATATTTGTATTTTGTAAGTTCTCACACACTAAATACTTTCAAGAACATTTCTGTATGCGCTCTCATCGGAACTCATAATGTAAGAACATTTTCTAAAAAAAGTTCCACGGTCCATATTTTAAACGAAAGCTATTGTCTGAAATTAAATTTATTGTTTATTCTGTTGCATTCTTAAATTGTGATGTTAAATTGAATCGTACGCCTAGGCATGATTTATTTTCGAATAAATGTTGAAAGAATTAATGTATTTTGTTACAGCTGGCATTTTAATAAACGTAGAGTGCAAGGCGTGGGCGAAAAACATAAAACACAGCCGCCATGAGAAAATAGGTGCAGTTCATTTGGAGTTGATGATAGATTAACAACGCTGCCTACCCTACTAGGCCTCTCCCTTGTTAGTGTACAGAAGCTAAACGCGAATCTCATATTTTCTGACCCTTCGAAATACGTGGATGCTTTTCAATCAAATCAAGAAGCCGTCAGAACTCGATGACCGCTGCCAAAGCCGATGAAATTTTTCTCAAGTACAAAGCTGAAAGGGTTTCTTAAGTTTGTATCAGTGGAAATCCTTTTAAAAAGAAGTTCCCTGTGCACCGAGAAAAATGTTAAATTGTACATTAGTTTTATGCAGTGTTCAGACTTTTATTCGATTGCAATGGGCAAATGAACTTTATAAACGGATATTGTCGACAAAGTAATTTATAACCGATCAAATATAATAAGAACCATTTGTTCGTTATGTGTGGAAAACATGTGCGTATTGTCTATCAATAGGATCATATTTAATGATAAACATAATAAAATTATACGCGATGACATGATAAAATTATTATATGTCTCCACAATTTTTAATAATGGAAATTTATATATTCGTGACTCGGTCCAATTTTGTACAAGGATTTTCGATTTTAATAATGCATATGGAAGATATCTGATTCTTTTAAAATTCTTTGGTTCAAGCGTAACTTAAATATTTAGATGTTCTTTTCGAAACTTGGACGTAATGAAATTATAAAAACCATTTGAATTAGTTGAACTTATTGTTACCGTATTTCGGTTGCCCATCACGAATAGATCTCTTAAATGTGGCAAAGATAATATATAAATGATGTATGTAAATGTATCGTATGTGTACACATATATTTTTATAGATAAGATTTTATTCTTTCAAATCACCAATTGTTGTCGTCCACTTCACTACATTCGATAGTGAAATGTTTTGGAAAGGGCGATCTTTTACATATATTGTATCACTTGATTATTATTTAATGAATGGATTCCAGATATGTATTGTAATGATGAAATTCAATCTCAGTGTTATGAAATTACAAACGATGTATAAAAAAAGAAGATTTTCTTCAGTTGTTGCGATTAGTTTAATTTATCAGTGCATTTATACTACAGTGCTTATAGAAAATGAAATAAAATACTATTACAGTGCAAAATTCGTACAATGCAAGGTTATTGATGTATGAATGTGGATAGTAACAA
The DNA here is from genome assembly GCA_913789915.3 of Sphecodes monilicornis. NCBI lineage: Eukaryota > Metazoa > Arthropoda > Insecta > Hymenoptera > Halictidae > Sphecodes > Sphecodes monilicornis. Next base: position 2,304,855 of record OU565291.1, on the reverse strand, counting down.
TATCTCAGGATATATGGAATATTATAGTTTAATAAACAAAACTGACTGCCTTACACTATTTCCCAAAGTTGATGTTTTTTTTAGTAAGTTTAGGTGCTTTGATTACGGTAAAACATAAGTACAGTAAACACTGTAGTAAGATATTTTGAATTTAAGCCAGCGAATTTTAAAAATGTATCACGTTAGCAAAGTATTGCTGCATTTATATATGTATAAAAATTGATCACAAGAAAGACAATCTTGTAATATTAAATTTCACTAAAACTTTTAATGTTAATGTCACTGAAGTCGTTAAGTGTCTTATTACTTAAATTAAGAAGAAATTATAAATACTTTCAATAATAAAGTACATTTTTGTACAGCAGTCTTTATTATAATAAAATTAGGAATTCTTAATATCTGTCGTTTCATATTTTAATGTATAGTATTTATACGAATGCTACAGTAGTTCGTGGATGATACATTGATCATTTTGCAAAATTGTTAAACTTAGCTTAAAATATTATGCAGCAAACTTCTACATTTTTAACGAAGGATTCAGCACAGTATACTATTTTAAAAAATATTTATTTAAATCATACATTTAACAATAACAAAAATTCTTATAATTTTTTCTCTAATTTAATTAATACATACGTACCATGTATCGAAGGACAAATATATTTTTGAAATATTTAAAATGGGCACATTACGTTGTATAACTGTGAAATAGTTAAAAAGAAAATGATTTTGCTAAATATAAATTGTTTTAAAACATTAAGCACCACAACGTTAATATTTAATGTAGGTATTTTTCTTAGCACAGTATGTATACAGCAGTTACAAATGATATTTCATTGTTCATAAATGGAAATTGACGTGTTCCATTTTTTATATAACTGTATTTGCAATTGGTATATAATTATAATACAGGATTTGTATGTCATATTTTATAATTTCTTACTAATTTAATTTGGAAGTATGGCCGCTATTTATAAATGGCAGAAACAGATTTCACAAAGCAAACGAAAACAGGATGAAAAATCACAAAACTGCACAACTATTTATTGATTACCGACTGTATTTAATTTATAAGATTTACAGTTGACATCAAACGAATTTGCTATATACAGAAATTTCTAAAGTATCTATCTGGAAGAAAAATAAAGTAAACAATTAAAATGTCGCAGTAGACACTACTCGCTGCCAATATGAAAACTGAAAATCTGATTACTGGAAAATCTCGACGATGTTGTAGAGTTTAGTTGTTTAAAGCATTGGAGAATACGATTACTATTCGTATATGCAAATTAAAGGTTTTCATCATCATTAGAACGACCATTTAAACGACAAAATTTTTAAATTGATATTAATAATTAATTATTTTATATTCTTTTTTCTAATGATTATTTAGAGCTTGTACACATCGAGAAACGGTTCGGTTTATACAACAGTATATATTATCGACACAAAGTACAACACTCTCGTACGGGAAACGTTATTATAAAACAATATAAGTACAAACGTTTACTTAAGTAAATACACCGAAGCACATATCTTAAAATTACTGACAGCTGCGTTAATACTGCCACATTGAGATCCTTGGTACCTTATTTCTTCACCATGATTGCACTCCGTTGAGAAGTTGCACTGGATTTTATTTTGCACAATTAAAAGTATGTTTAACGTTACGTGTGTATATTTTGTGACAGAAAACGATGCGCTCTACTATTTTACCAAAATCTTGTTCGAAAACTTTAATCTTTCAGTACAAAGTTCTACAACGATAAAATTATAACAGCACTTATTGAACTAACAAATAAAATATTCGTACTCATAAATACTACAATAATAGAGCCATTCATTAATATAAAATTTCTTCTAAAATTATTACTTGTATTTTTGTTCTTTTTACTATAATTTAACAAATTCTTGAAGCAACAGTATGAACATTGAAATTGTAGATGATAAAACGTGATTTCTAGACCACGGATTTTTATGCAAAATAAGAAATGTTTGTACATTGCAAGATGCAACACATAGACATTGTTTCATTCCTCGATCATTTTATTCAGTTGAAAATAACACAACAGTATTCTTAAATTTTTTAAATGTGTTTTCTGTTTTGCATTTGATCTATTTATTTTTGTTATAGACGCATAAAATCCGCGGTCTAGTGATTTCCTTAATTGTATGAAAAAGATTTCAATGTTATTAAAAACACGATTTTGTTAAAAATGGTTGATAAAGTGATACTATATACAAGTTTGGCTCACTTATGTTGCTTCTTAAATCTAAATCTATTAAAAAAAATCTACATTTAAGTTTTGAATTGAAAATTACATTTTCCCATCTGACTATAAAGATAATATACTCTTTCTCAAAACTGAGATACGATAAACCTTCAAATTGTTGAATAGTTTGCTACTTAATCTATCAACGAAGAAAAACATTTAAAAATTATAACTAATAGCTAAAGCTAACTTCATCTTTTAGTTTTACTCATCCGGAGTGAAAGACAACTTATTAAGTTGCAATATACATATGCTAAGTTTATATGTATAGTAGTAAGATATAAATAAACAATAATAGAACGATAACGAGGTAATATGTTTCTGTGTTCCGCTTATTATCACGGTGGGTCACGAGTGTAAGAATATAAAATCATTGTTTCAAATATAATAGATTAAGGCGTGAAAAATATCAATGAGACTATTCATTATTCACAGTTTGTTCATTTTTGAATTGGAAACAACACATTTATAAGACTGCTCAGTTATATTCATACATGTAATAAGTACAGGTTTGTATAGTTTTTCTTTACGGAACGCAAACACACTTTCTTTTCTGCACGAGTGCAGTTATACAAAAATATTATGAATTTCAACGAATCAAATTTAACGGTATATTCCACAGATAGAAATAGTGAAAAATGTAAGAAATATTAAAAGTGAAAACAATAGCGGAAAAATTTATAAGGTTTCGATTCGAAACTGATGCAAGTAATGTTTATAATTTTTGATTATTTTACATAATAGGATTATCTAGGAAGTATAGGTACGGTGCATTAATGTCACCGATTTATTTATATTTCATAATTCAGCTAAATGTGTCATCTAAAGTACACGGAAACTATTTGCTGTGAAAAAATGGGTGAAACGAAAGTTGTACAGTTTCAAGAGTAGCATACAATGTGATAATTACTTTTTCATCGAGATATAAATGTTACATTTCTTTATTGTAAATGGTAATTTTTAATCTTGCGGTTTGAAAGGAGAATTGATACAGGGTAGAAAGCTAATAGCTATTAAGATACAAATCTTCAATGAATAACAAGAAACTGTCGAATGTAAAATCCATGCAATGAACGATGATACCGTCCTTACCTGAATGTTTACATTGTGACGTTTAAGTAGTATGTATTTTATTTTCTGTGACGATTATTAGACATTCAGTTTGAAATTATTGCTACATGTGTGCAGAAGGAGGTGCTCTTCAAAAGTTATTTATTTTCTCTGTATCTCAAGAAATACTTAAATGCGCTTACCGAATCGGTCACCGAAATGTATTAATTGCCATGGAGAACATTTTGAGCATTACTCCCATTAACCGTCATTTATAGAGGACATCTCAGAGACACCTCATTAGTTTTCCATCCTATATTTCCTTATAGTTTCTGTTTATAGTAGATATTACCCTTTACAGTAAAGAAACTCGAGGCAACTTTTATATCTCGATAAAAGGGCAGAATATAATTATTACATCGTATGCTACTTCTTGAAGGCATACAACTTTCATTTCAACCAGTTTTTCAAATAGCAAACAGTTCACAAGTAATTTAGATGGCACACTTAGTTGAATCTACACTGTACAGTGTGACAGCCATTACGTTTACGTTTAAAATTTTTTTAAAAATTTAAGGTATGAGTCCAAACTATTTATCAAATATACTATCAAAGTTTAATCACTTAATTTTGAAACATTCTGCGTAGCGCTGTTTTCTCTGTTTTCTTTATAATTTTTACAAGTGCCAATTATACGAGTTGATCGTTACGTTTCGTAGCAATATGTATTCACCAACGCACCACAATCACGCAGGCGTAAGAATTTCAACTTGCCGAGTGACGAAGAAATGAATTGTCCTCGTTGCAGTTACTTACACTCTTATTGTAACTTTTCTAATCATATCGACTTCTCCCAGAGCGTCGACAAGTTTGAGGATTCGAATTCGTCTGATCCCGTTCCTGCAAACGCCACTATCGACTTGAAACTAAAACAGCTTGGAGTGTTTGAACGTTTTCCATCGTAGGCACTTTGAGCACTTGGCAGACAGGATTGCATTTAGAAGGTTTTTTTTTAAAAGACGAACATCGTCGTTTGTCATTCGTCAATCATAAGTTCGAAACGTATCGATCCCGTTTGCTCCTTCCTCGAGTATATGTATTTTATGTTCGCGGCCCATGCTCGACATTCAACGTTGATTATTCTGTTCCCTGGAAAGTAATGCAAATTTCTTCGTTATATGTAGTTTTCCTACGCTAAAAACAGTAATGTTATATTAATATTAATAATACTTATTGCTGTCGATGTTACAGCACTACACCGTCTGGTATATAATAATCTATTAAGATATTATTGCTTCTATATAAAACAATCCACGTGGTTTTTTGTGTAAATGGCATTAAAGGTTTTTTTTTAAGATTAGCGCGTGTTATGTATGAAATTTGTTAAAACATATCTTGTACGTTTTGTCTTTATTGTAATGATAAAATAATCCAGCATAGATATATGTACATGGATTTAAATTTGTTAAATTCGATTTACTTCAAAAAGGGCACGGGGTCGAACTGCATTTAATAATAATAAAATCCATTTTAATTTAATATCTATTTAATGTACAGGGTGGTACTTCTAAGTGAAGCTATCTAGACATCTCTTCATTATTGTGATGTAAACATTTTTGTTATGTATCCCAAATGTTATAAAAGGACCAAGATCTGGTAAGAATATTTTTTTTGAAGAACATTTCACGGTAAATATTACGTTTAGGGAAGGCAGCTCTATCGATATATCTAGTCCTGATCATCCTCCTGAGTGAACTCCTGAAGGTTTTAGCCGTTGCTCACTTTTAATTAATACGTTACAAACAAAAATATATGAGTGCTACTTTATTGCAATTTGCCGGTACATATATGTATGTGATCTTGGTTTTGATACATGTTATCAAGGACACTCTCCGAAATTTGACATGCTCAACCGATTTGGAATTGTTTAGCGTTAGGGAAGGGAGGGGGTGAAAAGGGCGGGCCGTCAGGCCTTTCGTATGGATCGACATATGCATGTTGTCAAGATCACCCTCTTAAGCGACTTATTATAATGACTTATAGTAGTTATAACCCAATTAAAAGTATGCGCCTCCGTAAGGTGGTCCTAATATTTTTCCATATTTAGTTTTCGTACATTTATTATTATTTCACACATATCTTGGCGGCCACCATACGGCACCTTGATTACCAAACCAGTGCCAGACCAACATTCTTACATACTTCTAATTATATTAGAACTACTATAACTTGAAACAGACAATTCTTGCAATTGTGCGTGGAACAGTTGTGCTCTTTCCATTACAGAGTAATCACGTTTAAACTAATAAATACTTCTTACAACTTTAAATTCCAATCCCAGACCAAAACTTATATTTGAAATAAGAACTCGGAGATACATACATGTATGCGCGATCATCGTCTACGTTCGTGATGCAGTGTTACACTGACAGGGGTTACGTACCAAGAAACAATGAGAAAAGAAAACAAAACACAACAGTACGTTTAGGATTATAATGAATGTATATAATAGTTCTACCTGTATGACCAGTTTCAGTATTATATAAACGGTTTGTCAGTTAGTTGGATAATTTCACAATTTTTCTAAATTTTCAAAATGCATTTGTACGAATTGATCACTCCTTTTTAATATAATAATCCTCTGCCCATTGTCGTTTTACTGTTCCAAATGATATATTTTGTATTTGTGTACTAGTGTATTTTGCAAACTTTTTTTTTTCATAACTGTTTCGTAAAAAACGAGCGACGGCTAAAACCTCTTGGGGCGTACTCAGAAGGGCGACCCTTCAAGGTCATCCGCGCTGTCTGCCATAAACGTAATATACAGGGTGGCCCACATAACTCGGAACAGCTCAATATCTCGAAAACTATGGCATCAATTTTAAAGTTCTTAGTCTTAAATTGCATGGAACTGAAGGGCCTTTCTGACTACATAAACGTGAAGTGGCCTCCCCTCCCCTTTAACGGGGGAGGGGAGGTACCTTTGTAATTTTAAATGGAACCCCCTATAAAATGTTACATATTTAGATTCTACAGGAAAAAACAAGTCAATTTTGTCTGAAACATTTTTTTGTCAGATACTTCCATGATGAGATATAACAGTTTGAAGTTTCGAGTTGTAGCTACTTGAAGCGCTCGGAAATAGCGTTATGGAATTATACGCGCTTGAGTCCATTGCTTATACATGAAGAAACACAAACAATAATATTTACAATTCTTGAGTTTGACTCACTTAAAAAAAATAAGGTCCAATCACAAAATCTCCTATTAGGCCACACCAAACATTTAAAGACCATCGATGTTGAAAGGGAACACATCGCATCCAATTTGGGTTTTCCACGGTCCAATAATGCAGATTATGTCTATTTACATGCCCTGAATTCATAAAAGTGACCTCATCGGAAAAAAGTATTTTGCACAAAAAGTCATTTTCCACAACACCCTGCTGCCACTCGCAAAATCTTACGCGGTGATCGTAATCTGCTATCGAAAGCTCTTGTGATAAAACCATGTGATATGGATGATACTTTTGCCGTTACAAAATTCGTTGAATCGATGAACGACTAATATGTGATGTTTGTGCGAGTGTACGTTGACTAATATGAGGATTTAATGTAATTGCAGCAAGAATACTGGCACTATTATTTTCATTAGTGACAGCTTTAGGTTTATTGCGAGTTTTTTTACACAATTCACCGTGCTCGCGAAGCCGCTTTTCTAAATTATGAAATGTTGCATGACATTTTTTGATCCCATAAAGTTCAAAATACATCACCGCTGCACGCCGATAATTTTTTTGGCATTCACCTAACGTTAATAACATATTCACTTATGTGTCAAAAGTAGCCATAATCACAATGTTACTGCTTGAATAACAGCTCTAAACTGAAAACGTTTTCATAGATAAGTGAGTCAAACTCAAGAATTGTAAATATTATTGTTTGTGTTTCTTCATGAATAAGCAATGGACTCAAGCGCGTATAATTCCATAACGCTATTTCCGAGAGCTTCGAGTACCTACAACTCGAAACTTCAAACTATTATATCTCATCATGGAAGTATCTGACAAAAAAATGTTTCAGACAAAATTGACTTGTTTTTTCCGGTAGAATCTAAATATGTAACATTTTATAAGGGGTTCCATTTAAAATTATAAAGGTACCTCCCCTCCCCCGTTAAAGGGGAAGGGAGGCCACTTCACGTTTATGTAGTCAGAAAGGCCCGACAGTTCCATGCAATTTAAGACTAAGAACTTTAAAAAGGATGGCGTAGTTTTCGAGATATTGAGCTGTTCAGAGTTATGTGGGCCACCCTTATATCGTTATTATTTTTCAAAGATTTCGTGTTCACTTTTTTTTAATGCAACTACATTATTTTTCGTATTGCATCTTAGAACTGACTAAAAATGGATACAAATGTGCATAATAATATGACCTTAAAATGACTTCGAGCTACAAAAATTATAACTTTACGTAAAACTTTGGCCTATCTGTAAAAGAAACGCCGAGCACCGAGATATGCATATGTATGTCAATTACGCGAGGAAAAACCGTCGTTCCTCGAACAATATTATGACACGCGGTCGTTGCCCCTTCTTTCGTTACAGAACAACAGCTGATCAACGATGACTCGCGCTCTAAGGCCAACGTTCGAATTTAGACGTTTTTAAAGAGTCAGTTAGCATTCGCACTTGACCGAACATACTTCGAGTAATAAAACATGTTTTTAACCTTACGTTTCGATCTATCCTGAGAAAACCCTTCTACTCTAAAATCAGGATCGCAAGATTGTTAGACAAATTTTAGATTTAAAATTTACAAATCGATGGAGTGGTCGTACTGGAGCTGTAGCATTGCCACCGCGTTTACCAGATTTCACACCAATGGACCCTTTTTTGTGTGGATTAACGAACGACCAACTACGGCAGAGGATGCGAAGAACCGAATAGTTAGAGCTTGCGTTGATATTAATTCTCAAACAATCGAAAGATTTGTACAATCGATCATTGCGCATTTCGAACAATCTATCACCGCACAAGGACACAATTTTGATTATCTGAAAACTTGAGAGAAGATGGTGTCGTCTTAGATTATTTCATGATCAAGTCTTAGTGCGATAATAAATAAACATTCGCATTCACAGATTCAGAAATCTCGATCAAAGTTTGTGATCTTGATAGATGAAAGTTTTACGTAAAAATTTAATTTTTGGAGTTCAGGGTCATTTCAAGGTTATTGTATATGTTTGAACGTATATTTTAATCAACTATACGATGCAATAAGAAAAACATGTAGTAGTATACAAAAAAAAACACCGATAACCTTAAAATCTCCGAAAAAATGACCTTGGAAAAAAATATTCTTGTCGGATATAGGTCCTTTGATAACATTTATAGTATATAAAAAAATTGTTTACACCACAATAACTTGAAGAGATGTTTAGATGAACTAATTTAAAAGAACCATCCTGTATTTTTACAATATCAACGTATTATCATGACTCTTATCCTGAAATTTTTATTTTTATTTTCATTTCCTTTATTAAATGACTGTTAAATTACCTTAAACATTTCCGTGTTCATCGAACCAGTACATAAATAGAAAAAAGAAATAAAACTCAACGAATCGAAGTTCATTTTAATGTATCGGTTACAAAGTGTTATTCGAGTTACCAAGAATGTAGTTAGTGTAATGAGTATATGGGATACAAAACCGGCATTGGGTTAAAAAAAAATGCTTCTGTCGAGTCACTGATGTTCGTTCGATTGATAAATCATAACGTCTACGAAGTCGGTTAATAAATATTTATTTGTTAGATACTTAAAATTGGTGGTACAGTAGATACATGTGTGTATGTGAAACTGAGGTGTAACATGATACGAGATTAGATATGTCGGTGAAACAATACTAATCCACTGACCAAACTCCTTCGTTTTTTATTATCTATATTTTTATAAAACTAAGATCAACGTGCTTTTGACATTTTCCTGATTAAAATGAGATCAAATGTGACGTAATTCCGAGCATATTTGTTTGTTCAATTGACGATTCGGTGAAACCTCGATTATCCGAATTCTTTATTATCCGAATACGTGTTTCACATGTCAACCGTTTAATTTAAACCACTGATTAGCACTGATAATCAAGGTTTCACCGTATCGTAAATTGAACAAGTAAATATGATATAAATTTCGTCGTGTTTGTTATTATTTAAATCAGGAAAATACATATAACAAATAAGTTGGTAACAGTTTTATAAAAAAATAATTAAAAGCCAAAAAGTTGTGTCATTAGATTGGTATTATCTCACCGATAGGTTGGCGTTGACGTTTTCTTTACTTGCTATCCTTTTCTACGTTAGACGCTAACAGTAAGAGATCAAGAAAAAGACCATGTATACGATATACAGTCAGTACAGTGACACTTTGGTCCTGAATTTTTTATCTATACCAAGACATCGCTGTATTCCATGTTTGACCACTTTACTCTAATTGCAATTAAAGTATGTACTCAATGAAGCTGAGTTTTAGTAAATCAGACTGTTGTATCGGATGTTGAATGACAATATAAAATGAAGATGAAAAATTAAAAAAAAAAATGCCGTTTCGTCTTCGGTTTTCAGATAGTAAGAGAAAGAACATTTATCGTACATACAAAAGTCAGTATAGTATAGCAATATTGCATGAGAGAAAGAGATGTGATTGTAGGAGGTGATTGTATCATTATTGATTGCTAATGACATAAAAAAAAAATCTAAAAAAATGTTCATAATTAAAAAACAAGTTCGAAACCGCAGCTCGTTGCGACTGTTCTGGATGTAATCTGTTAAACCTACTCGGAACAGTTCATTTCTTAATGTCATAATTCCATGAACAAATTCTGGAATTGTATGTCAGCCAAGCCATGACGCATAGAATCATATTAAACTGGTAAGGAAGTTATAAGTGGATGATTCGAAGAATTTTCAGACTTACATATGTACTCGAATTAATGTAAAAAACAATGGTCAGCTACTAACTGAAATATGTTTTTGTTTTGATTCTAAATCGACCAAAAAATTTCCATGCCACTTTTAAGCTGATAAAATTGATTGGTAAGATATAAAGTATTATCTGCTGCCTTCAATTCGTAAATAAAATACTAATACGATTTATATTCTTCGAAAACTGTTTACGAAGTTTAATAGGTTCGAACCGCGTATATAAAACTTTCAAAGAATTTTTTCTTGTAAACCGCAAAAGTGTAAATCGAAGTACAAATACCTATAGAATTTTCCACACAAGCGAAAGAAAATTGAATCTAAACGTAAATCGGAAGTGTATAAACACCCAAGCACTCAGTTATCGACATAAGAATTCAAACTGGAGAGGAAGAAAAGATATAGCATCGAATGAGCGGCTTGTTCTAAAATTGCAATTTTCAGTTAAATAAAATATTTTTAAAACTTTTGCATACACTTAATAAAAAATCCAAATATGCGTTGAACGGTGTTTCTAGAAGTAAGATTATTTTCCAAGAACAGTATTATCTTATTACGTTCTAATCTACTTACTTGCTGGTCGCAGAAAATGTACGGCAATGACGGGGCTCAAATAACCAGGAATGTTTGTGTACGGATAATAGTACCCTGGAAATCCCTGACTTTTCGGATAGTAGTCCAGTTCACCTATACTCTCTTCGTCGTGAGGATTTTCACCTCTGCACGATACCCACACGGTATTTAGCTGTAGAGTAGAGAGAGATTTGTATACTCGATAGATTAAGTAGAAACAAAATAAATATAAATAAATTAAATGTTGATTAATACTTAAAATGATAATATGTATATAATTATTCGTAGTTTGTGAATTTAAAACGGTTCTTAATGTGTCTCCGTATGCCGTATGGAGGACTCTTCTTTTAACACTTTGATTGCCAGCCTCACAAATTTCATAAAATGACAGTAATTTATTTATGAAATAAAAGTTGAAAAGTTACAATATGTGACGTTGAAAATAATGTCTCAATATTTTTGCATTTTGCAGATTTTAACTAAATTCGCCTAAACTCGATACAGTAACGTTAAAATTTATTTACAGATTTGGACAAATACGTCCGTCTCCCATTTTTAGGTGACGCACTGCTCAAAGTGTTAATAATTAAATGAAAATAGTCCCATTTGCGACGATGTTTCAAAATACAAACTTCTACAGCAAACATTGTAAAATCAAAATTCATGTTTCTAACCGTTGAACTATTGACGGACTTGATATGATTGGTCAGGCTCTCTGGCATATCTTCTGGCAAGTTTTTGGTGTCATTATAATAGGCTGGTTCCCAACCATATATCTGTAAATCAAGTATTCACCGATTAATTCGCATTGCAAGTAAACAAAACTTTTCGATAACTGCAATTATAGGAAAGAGTATGCTTATTTTTGTAACAACAGAATAACGTAATCAGTAAAGTTGAACAGTATAAAGTAAAACAGTATAATAATGTATATTTTAGGCTAAAGGTACGAGTTATTTTTCAGTCGAATAAAGCAGTAAAACGGTCATATGAATCATTTGTATTCAGTTTCGATCTATTGTAGTTTTTCTATAGCGTAGATCTGAGATACACGCAGTCACAATGGTTATCCATTCCACTGCTTTATCTCACTATGACTTTGACACCGTAGTGTCATTTTTATAATTATCGGACTCTGTCTATTCACCAGACTCTGAAATAGACTTCATAATTATTAGATATACTGTTCTTTATTACCATTGTTTCTTTACAAATTCAATATATATGTTACGGTAAATGTGATTAATCCGGTGATTATGCGTAATTGCCGGTTATTATATATAATCACCGCTAACAAGGAGAAGACGCGGTCATCGGGTCTTAGATTTTGTCAAAACTTTGCATACTGGTATATTTCGTTCTCCTGTTTATGAAAATATAGCATTATAGGCGTCGATACTCAATAATTTTTGAGATATTTACAATTTAAATTTGATTATACCCGTTAAGCCGTCAAGTACAGTTTTGGCTGAAGTTTTTGTCAAGTGCCAAACGGCGCGGTGCGATGGGAACGTACTAGATTCATTACCGGGAAGACCAGTGTTCAAATCCCTTTTTCCATTTTTTTTTTTCTGTTCAGTTTATCTATTTTAATTAATTGTATTTTGCACATGAAAAATACACTCACCATATCTATACGAAACAAAATATAACAATTTTATTGAAAAGGAACATAATATGAAAAAAACACTAACTTCATCGATCTTAACGTATCTCAACCGTTGTTGAGTATCAACGCCTATAATGCTACATTCTCATAAACAGGAGAACGAAATCTACCAACATGCAAAGTTTCGAGAAAATCTGAGACCCCATGACCGTGTCTCTTCCTTGTAAGTTTAGTCTGGGTTAAGTAAAGAATTGGTAAATGTGATGAATTCTTGAACATTTAGGACCTAACCCAGACCTAACACAGACCAAACTTAGTTGTGAATTATATACAATAACCGGTAATTTTACATAATCACCGGATTAATCACACTTGCTCTAACATATACATCTTATTGCTTGATATGTAAGTTGTATTTGCACTTTCGGAGCTAACAATGAATTATAAATAACCAAATAAATGAAATTATACATACAGCATTAAGATGATAAACGCACTTTCTATACAACATGGTTTTTAAAATTGAACAAAATTTTCCGATAAAATCTAATAAAATACTAAGGTTCCGACTTTTTATTACAATCCACAGCTTACACATTATATAGGCTTCGAAGTTGATACACATAAACAAAAAATAAGTGATATAATATATATATAAATAATTCATGTTGTTATAATTTCAAATTTGGTAAATAGTGTTTATTGATTTAATTTCTTTAAAACATTTTTTGGTAATTATTGCGGAAGGGTCACTATACTCCAATTTTGATGAAATTCAAATATGTTATGCGGCAACATATTTTGAATAACTTTTTCCTTTTCCAATATAGGGGGGTCGCTTTTAGTTTTCTAGATATTCGCAAAAAACTATTGCTAGTACTGTATTGATTTTTCTCTCTTGGATTTTTCTGACGGCCGGCCCTCTTCGCCCCCTCCACGACCTAACCACAACTCATTCTATTCACGTGATTTTTCCATTACTAGATCAAATTCTGGATGACAGCTACAATGCAAAGATTATGCGAATAGAATGAGTTGTGGTTAGGTCGGTTGGCCAGCCCGACCACGCATACGAAAATTCAGGATTAGTCTTCCAAAATTGAAAACTCACCCTATATAGAGTGAAACCCTGTTTTTTCACTTATCCCCGCAACTTGTTTACGAAAACAGGCGCCGCTCCGGAGCAGCGTTATGTTGCCACGGAGAGTGCAACAATACGGAAAATTCAATACAGTATTAGCAATAGTTTCTTTCGAATATCTCGAAAACCAAAAGCGGCCCCCCCTATATTGGAAAAGGAAAAAGTTGTTAAAAATATCGGAATCTATAACATATTTAAATTTCATCGCAATCGGAGTATAGTATTTTTGTCTAAGAAACGAAAAGCAATATGAAGTCATTATTTTCAATAGAATTAACAGAAGATCATTTGTACTATGAAATATATGTTTACTTCCACTGTTTCATTACATCTAACTGTTTGAGGTTTTTACTATTATTCGTAGAATTTTGAAAACTTTTATTGTTATTTTGAATAAATTGTTTTTTTTTTAATTTGTTACTGAAGGAAGTTCCCGCGTACAGCTCGTACAGAGGGAGTGGCGGTGACGCGTTTCCCGTTTTTAATCTTCGCTCTTCGCTTTCTGTACTCGTACGCTCTGTTACTAACAATGTTCTGTATATTCATCGAGTAATACTGTATTCTTTTATTTCTCGATTATAATTATTATCAAGCACCACAGCCTATTATTTCTCGACACCCACAACAGTTGTTTTTGTATAATATTTCAAATAACAAGTTATTACGTCTGTAGTTTGTAACATAACTCAATTGCTTAATGGTACAAAAAAGGAGCTAGATTATAATGTAAAATACACATAAATATGAAATAAGAGTATTGTAGTCTAATTTAATTTAAAAAATGATACTCGAAAACTTATTATTACTAATTTCATTGTTTTTCATTTTATTTGCAGATTATATGCTATTAATTATTCATTACTTTAATCATAATTGATTAATAACATACCCTGTTCAATTTAATGAAAATACAAGGAGCTGAATTATTGAAGCTGTATTGTGCAGCAGGCGAACAAGGTCCCCAATTATTCACCTCGACTGCGCAAACATGTCCAGGCTTCACTGGTGTATCGTAATTACAAATCTGTTGATTTCTGCCACCGTTTGGTAAGGCTGTCGAGTTGATATACTCTGCCAACAATTAATATTATCAACATTAAATGGATATTATGATCTACCATGATTACTAAAACACATTTCTTCAATGTCTTGTGCAACTTCGCGTTACTTGACGCTAAAGATATTATAAATAACTTGTTTGAGTAGTACAATAGTAAGGGAAGTCGTGCAGAGCATGATCCTTTTCAAAGTGTTCCATATTAGATACCACTTTTTCAAGGTACAATGTTCAACTCTTTTTACATTTGTTACCGTAATCTCGAGATACTTAAACATTGGTTAACGATTAACATGTGAACTTATATTAATTTTTGCATATTTTGACGTTGGTTTCTCTGAAGACAAGCATGTTTATTTTTGGTAATCTGGTATTCCATATCAAGTGCAGATACATAAAATTTTTATATTTTCAGTATACATATATTAAAGGATTAAGGTAAAGCTCCTATTTCAACGACAGTGCCGGATTAATAAATCGGCCGTTGCTACGCCGCGCCGCTTTAATTTTTGTAGCGGAATGTACACTACGGAGAACGCACGTTTCCATACTTTTGTACCGGGAAGCTGGCGATTTTCTCTCTTTTTAGTAGGATACTACTGTCCTTGTCAATGGCAAGATAAATACCGTCCAAAGTCAGCGGAGCCGTTCAGTTGCTTTACTTACGCCTACGAGATTTGTTTCGAGACTCCGGAGCGATCATCCAATAGCTATTACAATACATATAACCAAACCGCTATTCCTCCATCCTACCTCAAGACCTTCAGAGACCCTAAGCGCTTAAAAGATTTTGAGGCACCCTTACACAGGATCATTTCAACGCATTGTGGGTCGGACCTCTGCGATTTCTTATTCATTTCAGATAATTTGACTATAAAGTGTTTTTAACAAGCTACTGATTTTCATTTCTCCACTATTCCATCTTTCTTTCAAATTGCGCGCAAATGTACATAAATACTTCAAAATATTATTCCTATGTAAACGATATAAAATTGAGAAAATGTCTATGGTGCCCCCTTTTCCCGATGCCCCAAGCACGTGGTTATTTTGCTTATCGATTAATCCAGTACTGTTCAACAACCACCTATTTACAAATTTACTTTATCGGAGAATAACAAGATAAATCCTTTTACCTTCTAAAAATGTATCTAATAAGCCTGTCCATTTTTGCATTGATGCTGGATCCGACGAACTATACCAAATTAACGATCTTTCATCTGGGTTGTCAGAAATTGGTCGGAAACCTAGACCTGTTTAGGCAGAAAATGATACTTATAGATATACATAAAAATTAACAATATCATATATGTTGATGGATAAAGTCGAAGTGAAGTTAAATATAACGATAATATAATTGCTGCAATAGTCATATAATTGTTACAATAAATAATTATTAATTCCACGCAAACAATACCTTGTGTCTTAGAAATTGATTACATTCTTGAATTCTTTTTAAAGAAAATGAGAAACTATTTTCGCAGATGCAGAAAAAATGTGCTTATAGTCTGTCCGCTATAAAAAAAAACCTCGAGTCTGCTACTATTTTCGAACAGCGCTTGTATGAATGTATTTTTAACCTGCCCCATTTAGTTCTTTAGTGTTAACCTCATGCTTGTTCAAATAGCAGTCACGTTTGGTCCATTGCCATGGCTTAAGGTTCAACGATCGATTCGTTTATTTTATGTATATGTTATAATGCGCATTTACGTTGTTACGTTCCGTACAAGATGCTTTTATTTTATACTTTTTCCATCGGCTGTATTGTAATTTTATAATGCGTTAGCATAGCGGGAACTTCCTAATCGAATACAGCAATGGTCTTTGATTTATATTGTAGACTCATGTCCTTTTGGCAACACGGATACTATGTATTATATGTGTAACACATAGGATAAGTGTATCAGTAAATGACCGAGCACCGGTGAGTGACAGTTTTTAAATAAATAATAAGAGAAGGAGACATTAATTCATATTTTTTAACAACCGTCGGTATATAGGCTAATTCTGGAGATTCTTTACATCATATAATTTATTACATTATATTACATAATTATTATTGTTGCTATGAAATAAATAAATGTTTTCTTAAATATAAAAAAAAGATTTAAAAAATTTCAAAATCGGTCTATATATTTGGTACCAATTTTTTTCGTTCGAAATTCAAATAATATAATAATTATTAAAGAATTATTTGGCTGTTCAGATAAATGGGTGTACTTCCGAAAGCGACAACCCTCCGATTTTGCTGAAATTTTTGCCAAAGCTTATCCTTGATTAGAGAAGAGAGTCCCTAAAAGGATTTCTGGCGACAAAGCCTCGTTTGCTCCCCAGCCCCCTTCAGAGTTTTGACCAAGAGCGGAGCGTTAGCGATAGTGTGAACACGCGCATTTAAAACTATGTAGATATTTTATATTTGGTTATACCGTGAGCGGACAGATAGTTTGTACCGACCCTAATTGTAATTAAAATATGGTTTATCACAATTATCACAAACGATGCAACTAAATAGTTATGATATTAATGATAGTATACAGGGTAAGCTACGCAATCTAGATTGATCATATCTAGAACTTGGTTAAAAATAGAGAAGTATAGAGGAAAATGTTATATTTTTCGACGGAGTTTAGCCTTTCTTGATCACAACAATGGACCAATGAAATGCAGACACATTGGTCTGTTCGATTCGACTTCCTATTTCGTTTACATAGATCAATTCTATGGAGTATTCCACATATACAAGCATTAACGTGAACATTAGAAGAATCTGCAATATTTTGAGATATTTAAAATATTTCAATGGCTATGAGAATAAATCAAATTATAGGTTTTTTGTTTCGACATATTTAAAATTTTGAGTTCGGTACAACACAGACTCTAACTCGATCTAAGAGCTCATATCTCTACTAAGACGTATTACTATCTCTCTACAGTATTTCTCTACTAGTATTTAAAAAATCCTTCCTTTCGCATACTTACTAACTAATGATTTCTGCTGCAGCACAATACAGAAGAAAGACCAGCATGGTGAAGGAATGTAAAAGTTCAATCATTACTGACGTTACATTATACGAACTCAGCAGTACCTGTGTATAAAAACTTTAACACCAAGAAAAACCAAACTGAATTACTTAAATTTTTAAACTATTTTCTATAATTTCCATACCAGCAGTTTACTTAAGAGTAATTTTACTAAACTAATTTCTAAATTTTTGACCGACTAATTCCATTCTAATGTTTCGTAACCTTTCCTACTGTATAATTATTTTTTAGTTTTTTTATTTGTTTTGTTATCATTTAATATTATTAATATTTTCTAATCTTCGAAAGTCACTGTGAAAGAATTCCAAGAATTTTATAGTCTTCGTTTTCTCAAAACCACTAAATGTAGAAGAAGAAAAAATACAAGTCGGCAAACATACAAGGCAATCTCGCATAAAACCGTAAGTATGCTCCTAAAAATTATCGTACGCCTACTCGTTTTCTACAACATCCTGATCTAGTCTAAAAGACAGAGTAAAAACCAGTAAAATTATGATAATTTTTATAATATGTTTGTTGAGTTACGAAAGCAAACCAGTGTAATTACTACGTAATAATAATATAATTTTAATAAGGTACAATGTACATGGAGAACTTTAAAGAAATTGATAAATTGTACGTTTTATTAAAATATTATTAAGATCAAATAGCGTATGCTAATTTTCGTTTTGCTTATCACCGTTGAATACCATTGAAATTAACATTGTATCTATGTTTTGAAGATTTTCTTAAGCTCATTATTTTTATTTTTTACTTTTATGTAAAATATCTTTATGAAATTCGTAGAATGGGGCGATGTCTTTGTGAAATTTCCTCTCAAATTTTGTTCACCTTTCTGCGGAAATAGCATATCATGCCCGAGGGTACCCCCATTCCTCTAACAGGTTAGAGCGAAAGTATGTTGCAGAAACGTCGTGTTAGAAAAGGGTTGTCTAAATTTACTTTATAGCTTACTGGTGTTGCTACATCAGTAGCACCAACAAACTTTATAGAAAGTGATTAATCAATTTCCCTTAGAACTTTAATTAATGTAATTAGGTAATAGATGTTAAATGGGAAAATAAGTTAAGCAATCGCAACAAGGAATTTGTATATATAGTAAATGTTAGTACAATTTCAAGGGAATCACTCACATTTGTTTTAGCATATAACGATGGTATGTTTTGAAAAAGATTATGCAGCATTGCTGGCATGAAATATTTTATTGTAAGAAAAAAGTGTTATCAATTGCGACCAATTATTATTAACCGAGGAGATGATATTTTTCTTATTTATTATGCAAAAATAGTTGGCAGAAGTTCTTTACTTGTATAGTGGAGTAAGATGGACAATATTATATGCGAAGAATTGTTATTTCTATGGATAAACATTTAACTTTTGTTTCTTTAGTATAATGTTTTCTATAGTATATAATTTAAATAGCATATAAAGTACGTTGATTTCATACAAATATATGTATTCAAGTTTTTATACATGTAATAAAAAAGCGTTAGGCAATTTCTTCCAAAATACTCTATGTAATTATGTAGTATTGAATAAAAAAACGTTTTTCATGTTTCAGAAATTATACCCTATCTTTTGAAGTCTAAAAAGTTGACGTCGAATATTTGTGCTTCAGAATGTCTTGGCATTAAGGTTTCTACTCGTAACAGTATATTTGAAGAAGATACTTATAAATATCAAATATGATTAATGATTTTACCTGGATTGGTTCCTATCAAACTTTCCTCTAGAATCCATTTTGGTTTTTCATAATCTATAGTGGCCATCAAACCTTTCATGCAAACGGCGAAGAGCAGAGCCAGCACCGTGAAAAAGCAAAAGTAGAAAACTCCAGTTATAGCTAAAAATAAAACAGAATAAAAAGCATGTATTAATAAAAACATTTTCTTCTCTATTACGATATATAAAATCTACTACAAATATTATAATATAGTAAAACCTTGATTATCCGAACTGAACAGTGAATCACAAGAGTTCGTATAATAAAACAGTTACTTAATTATAATGCTAGATTAAATGCCATAAACCGAGCTATTTTTAAGCATGTACATATGTCGAGATATTAGAGACTCCAGGCATCAGACGTTTAAATAATTAGGGTTCTACTGTACTAGATAAAATAGGAAGCTTGAGAACTGTGTTTTTATACAGAACCCAAGGTTTAAAAATATCAAGAATGATTTCTTTGACACCAGTGTAGTCGGTATTTTCTTTGCTTCGTAAAAACTAGTTTCAAATGTTGTCCCCACGTTTTCCGAGACGCGTCCAGTACTCTAACAAACAAATGTTTCGAATAAAAGTTAGTCAATATTCATTGGTCTACAAACTGTATGATTAGGAATTTGAAAAAATTTAAATTCAACTAAGAGTCAAGGACACCTGGAATTTTTTGAATAGCAATATATATGTATTTCTGACCGCATAATTATGTAAGCAACTTCAAGATAAATGCAATGATCTACCATTCAGTAACCTTGGGGTTACTTTGAAGTAAGAAATTGATAGTAAGTAGCGACTCTTCTTGTGTAACAAAACTTTATCGTTTCTTTCATTTCTTTGAAGAAGATAGAATCTTTTTTCAAAGAAATACAAACAGAAATACAGAAACGTAATGACATTTTATTTCCGCCGAAAGTACAATTTCCAATTTCATTCACGATACATAACATCGACATACAACTTTCAAAATGAGATGACTGAACGTTCTGTAAGATAACCAGTTATTATTAGGCTGTGGGTGTTTATGTAATTTTCAATTTTCGTAAACAAATTTTAAGAAAGTGGTGTCATATAAAATCCTATTTCCATTGACAATAGCGTTTCTAGTTCCTAAATAAATAAAAATCGTACAATAACCAGTCGAATTTGATACTCTAGCATTTTTTGAACATTTTCATAATTCATAAATGCATAAAGATCCGCAGTCTAGTTTTATTACAGTTGTTACGTGCAGAGAATATTCTTTGCTTTATTTCAATCAGAGTTTTCTAATCTCTTTCCTGAGAACGGAAAACGCCTTATTCCACCCCTTTGCTTATAGAAACGATGACTATGCTCCAGCTGGATGCAGCCGGCACAAAGCATGATTCGGTACAGGGACAGTTCCATAAGATTCCCTAATATGGAAATCTTGAGAGCATCCCCACATAGATTTCACAGTATATAAACCCTCGAATGTTAACCCTCGGGGGCAGTGCTTAAAGTACAAAAGGGCTATACACGTCGTTACGCTGAATCTTGTTTTGGAGCTGGTTGTATTTAGCGAGATCGGGCCAAGTCACCCTTTCGGGCAAGTAACCTTATAGATTCCGCGAATACAGTATTAATCTATCTTGCCATAATTATTCAACCATTCCGTGTTCCCCGCATCGCCAGTGCGTCATTCAACAGGCAGTGGTTCGTACACACTCAATTTTTACAGCGACAACAATAGTTGTAACAAAGCAAGCTTCCTGTAATATACAATTTAGTTCAAGGTAATTTTGAGTAACAATTGATTTTAACCCACAATTCGGATCCAGTAATTCTTAGTTGACCGTTCCCACATGATACAATCTTACCGCTCGGGTTGTATCGATTAATTTATAATATTAAAGTTACGAGGCCGTTACTAACATATACTAGGAGCTACCTGATCTTGTATCAGGAACCCAAAACTGTTATCCCACCTATGGAGCTCTTTGATTTCACATTAGGTTGGTCCGTATCCTACAGCTCCCCGATTTCTCATCGGGTTCGTCTGTGCTTTTATTCAACCTTCTAGCAGCTCCCCGATTCCGCATCGGGTTTGTCCAAGAAGTATCTCAAACATCCTAGCGGCTCCCTGATATTTCGCATCAAGTTCGTCCGTGCACCTTACTAACAATTAAAAACCATAAACCTCTCGCCAGCCACGCACGCTACCGCTCGGCCTAGACTCGTAACACAATATGCGAAACCTATTTGCTTTTAATGTTCTATTCTCTGAATCACATTTAACCAGTCGTTAAACTAACACTGATAGAGTTAATATGCTACAAATACCTCAAAGATAGAGTTCATTTCAAGGTTATGTTGTTATACATATCTAAATGTATTTTTCGATCAAACACACGATGCAGTAATAAAAAAATGTAGTTATGTGTTAAAAAACACCGATGACCTTGATAACTCCGAAAAAAATGACCTTGGGTAAAAAATATTCTTGCCAGATATTGGCCCTTTGACACTATGCACATTACGTAAAAAATATTTTTTCCATCACAATAAGTTGAAGAGATATTCAGGTGGCCTTACTTAAAAGGACCACCCTGTATACGTGCATAAAGTTTCATCTGAATCGGTTTACGCATAAAAAAGCTATAGAATTTTGGGCTTACGATTGATCTAAATCACAGTTCCTCATAATTTTTGCCACTTTTAATCATTTATGGCCCATAGCAACTATAATACATTTCGATAAAACTTATTGCATATTGATTTTAATATAACTTATTTAGATCTATGAAAAAAAGTTAAAAATCGTTATCTTTACATTTTTTTCGCAATTCCGACCAATGGTAATTTTTCATTAATTTTTTTATGCATTATCTGGTAAACTAATCTTCCTGCTCGTCGTTTGGTCTAATTCTAGAAAAGTTATTAGATTCTAAAGTATGTCCACTTAATTTTGTCCCGACTGTACATATCCAGTTCAATAATTTTCAAACTCTTTGTCCAGTTTTCCTAACTGTATTCATTTATGAAATTAGAAATTCGTTATCTATTTAGATGAATCATTGGCTGAGTGAAATGAGATAATAAGATGGTGTAATACAATCGGTATCCACAAAATAGATAATTCGTTTTAAACGACTTTAGTAATCCAGACTTCCCCGGAAGTTTTAACGGGTAACCACAAATTACGAAACCACAGGTTTGAAAATTTTCACCATTTCGACGATTGAACGGAAAATATTTAAAGACTGGGCACCGAGCCAAAGTCAAAGCTAAATATAGGTCCGTTTTCAAGAGTAGCGTACACTGTGATGGCCATTCGTTGCTACTCTTTTATCACAATTGGATTTTACCAACGTAGCAATCCCCAATAAGAACTATATCGAAGAATATCGAAATATTAATTGTAATTTCTTTTTATAACTCCGCAATGAATTCATAGTCACTGCTATCGTCTGTACCATAGTAACAAGGGATATTTATAGTTGCACTTGTTATACAAGTTTTAAACAATGAATTTCATAAATATTAATAAGTACTGTATCGTCTAAAATCGGCAGCAATCATTTCTTTGTACTAAAAACGTATGTGACAATAAATAATTATCAAGGTATTACAAGTACATAACGTAATTATTTGGTTACCTTCGATGGTCCTAATTGGATGTTTGACGTAATACAACAAAATAACAAAATTTCAAATAATAATAATAACTGTTACACATAAGTGTAAAAAATGTTAGGATCCATGGTACTACAGGAAATAATTTATCGCCTAATAGAAAAAATTAGTACGTTATCGCATAATTTCAAATCTCTATACAGAATAAAAATTTGTTACATTGCTTGTATAAGAAGCAGGAGCCAAATATAAGTTTTTTTTTTTACAAGAATTTTATAATCTTTCTACTGTTTTAAATTGCAATTACTTATTTTTAGCATACATGTGTAAAATCAGCAGACGAGTTATTTTTCGTATGAGCAGTATTCTAAAATTATTTGCGGTAGATATTTATTCTCACGATATACGAGTACATATAGCATAGTATCTTTGCCATTTAATATTTAAGTCTTGAAAGTGTGTATGTAAATACTTATACAGGTTCAACGAACGGTTATTAAAGAATGGTTCAGTCAAGCGTACCACCTGAATTACTTGTCAAGTATTTGGCATATGAAGAAACGGTTGAAATTAAAGTTGCATAGTGTCAAAAGTAACATACAATGTAATTATTACTCCTTTTTCTCTTTTACTTTTCTATCGAGATATAAAGTTTACCTTGAGTTTTTTTAATTTTAAAGGGTAAAATTTAATCTCGTGATGGAACCTGAGAAGCGAATCCCGAGTAAAAAAATATACTGGTACATGGGTTAAAAAAGCTAATAGTTGCTAAGGAGTTCTTTATAAATGACTTTTAATGCAAATAATGCTGAAAATGTTCTCCATTACAACTAATACATTTGTATAATAAACCGACAAGTGCAAATGATACACATTCAAATGTTTCTAGAGTTATTTCGAGACTTGTACGTATCGTAGTAAACTTAAGCATTACTTTCATTAACGTATTGTAAACACGATTTCACACTTACTACATAAAACTCTATCGAGATTTTCCAAATAAAAAAATATATACACTATAAAACAATTAGCTCGCTTGGAAATATATAGGGTGTTTCACTTAATTAAGAAGAAGGGCGAGAATGTCCCGCTTAGCAGGGGCTACAACAGTTTGAAACGTTGACACTACTGTCGCTTTGTAATGCAATAGTATAACGTAGATAGGTAAGCATGTTTACCACCGCATCAGTATTTTAGTATGGATACTAAACAATTCTAATACCTATACCACGACCACATTATACAATGTTCGTAAACGATTATGTGTTTCCCTCGATAAATGCAGAATTTCGAAAAACGTTTAAAATAAATCTTACTCTGTTTAACAAGCGCTATGTGAAAATATATTAGGTGTACAAATTAATTTACAGAGCTTTCTTTTTGAATTTATTGTTTATTTACAAACAACGAAAATATATTCTACAGTCGAAAACAGTCTTCATCGCTTTCTGCGCTAATTGATTGTGAGGGCCACGAGTTAATTTGTACACCTAATAATTTGGTTTTCATTCTGTTTAAGGTAATTATACAGGGCCGCCGTGATAAATGTGGAAT
Source organism: Sphecodes monilicornis (assembly GCA_913789915.3). Classification (NCBI taxonomy): domain Eukaryota; kingdom Metazoa; phylum Arthropoda; class Insecta; order Hymenoptera; family Halictidae; genus Sphecodes; species Sphecodes monilicornis. The sequence goes on along the minus strand of OU565291.1, from coordinate 2,280,262 downwards.
TTATTCAGGCAGTCGTATAGATAAGATTTAGGTAAAGCAAATATAAACAAATCTATTCTTCATACGGTAACTCTTTTCAAGGTTATTTCAAGGTAATTTTGTCTTTTTTTATCATACACCCATATTTTTTATTTCGGAATCACATTCTCCGTAAAAATATGCACAACTTTTGTTTGAAACATTTTTCTGTAAGTTCAATATTTCTTAAGATATGTATCGAAACATTTTTTAAAATCAATGCTGATGCCACATCTAATAAGTTTACATCTTCAAGTATTATTAGTAGCTTAAGATCCAGAATTTTTCGAAATTTCTCTCTGTCAAGTGGAATAGAGATAAACATAGCTGTGTTTACAAATGTATCTGACAATGTACTATCAAAACAGATATAGTTTGTGACTGAATTCTTAATCATAGTCTAGGAGATACTGTATCGTCAGTTCAGTGCCACGTCGTGAATGCAATGGAATTTTGAGCAGTTGCAGAAAAAAGTGAAATGATTCTTCTTTATGGTGAATCAGGGCGAAACATTGAAAAAGCTATTAATTTGTATGCTTTGCGGTACCGTGAAAAAAGATGTTCGTCACGTAGTACATTTTACCGTATTGTTAAACAATTTATGCAAGAGGGTAGTGTACAGAAGAAAAAACGCGTACGTCAAAAACACGTACAAGTGAAAAAATGCGAATCGCGTATTAGATGTAGTTGCTCGCAATCCAAATTTGAGTATTCGTTCAATTTCTCGCAGTTCTGGGATATCGCGGACGACTGTTCATCGAATTTAAAAGCAACACAAGTGCCATCCATACAAACTGTGCTTACACCAAAAATTTCAAGAAAGTGACTTGAATGGGCCCAAAATCAAATAAATATTAATCATAACTTCTTTTTCCCGATTTCCCGAAGAGTCTACATTTAAAAATAATGGCCAAGTTAATAGGCATGATATGCAGTATTGGTCTGACCACAATCCGAGGTGGTTACGAGGAGTAGATCAACACCCATGGCCAGTCAATGTTTGGGCTGGAATAATTGGAGATAAAATAATAGGAGCCCTTTTTATCGATGGCACGGTAGATGGAAAAAAATATCGAAACTTCTTGGATCGCGAATTACCTGTATTACTTAATGATCTAAGCCTAGCAGACGGACAAAACATGTGGTTTCAGCACAACGCACAGTGGTTCCGATCCAGAAATATGGGGACATTTTGCCAAAAAAATCAACTATCTCGCATAGATGTCTGTGGAATATGTTTTGCTATCTCAATTTCCAGCAATCTCGAAAATGAAAAAAGTAATAATCTGCAATAAAAATTGTTACTGTTATCGACAGTTAAAGTTGGATGTTTTGAAGATAGCATTTTTCATGGAAGAAATTGGTTCCTTTCTTTAACATGTCCTGACGATTCTTTTCAATATTTTCCCACCACTTTTTTTAAAATGAAAAGTATATCTTTAAATTACATATTATCACGGACAATTAAGCATTACTGTTTGTTATTTAAAACAAATTTAATGCTGACTCCATTGGGGAAAATCCTAAAAATTCTTAGTAATTCAAATGGAATATCTTTTGACTCTCGAATATTCCCAGAATTTTACAAAGTGGACTATTCTCAGCATATTTTCTTTTATATAATCCTGCAACAATCGGAATCACCTTCTTCCATTTTTGCAAATTATCATTGTTTAAAGCTGCGCGCTTCGCTGTGCGTATAGGTGCTATGGGCGCATTCATCGTCGAGACTATACTACACTAAAATTCCTTTGGCCACACGAAGTGAGGTTTTCAGGACATAGAGCGACATCATAGGGAATTCTTCAGAAGATACACACTTTCAAATGTTTATGCTATAATATATATATATATATATATATATATATATATATATAAACCTTCAACAATATTCACTGCCATTCTGCATTCAGTTGATACAAAGCCATACGAGAGAGAATCGTGCAACTGTTTGAGCGTTACATTGTAATTTGAATGCAATTATAAATAAATTCTATGCATAAAAAAGAAATGTTATCAGCAGAGAAAGCTCTTTGTACGTTTATAACAGCAGACCTGTCCAAATTTCAGTATACGTCCATTAGAAATGACGCTATACTGTACAAAACCAATCAATGGCCGTCGTATGCGGCATTATTAAAAGAAAAAAAAATTGTTATCCACCAAAGGAAGCTATAGATGTAACCGAAAAATATGCAAAAGTTGAGTTACAAAGTTTGCTAGATGACGCGGCTAAACGAATTTTAAAAAGCGTAGGTGATTTACAAAATAAGTCAATTGTCTGAAGAGGCCTTAGAGAGGAGACATAAAGATTTTAAAAATTACAGAACTAATAAAAGCCGAAAATTTTCACGCACTGCTACAAATGAAGATATATTTCATAGATTATTACTAACTTCTGATCCATATATATCTTCCTTGCGTATAAAGTCCAACAATAATAAACCTAATACCCTGGACTCAGAGGCTGAGGAACTAATAATTAAATAAAAACTTTTAACAGAGAAGGTGAGAATAATTAATTTAATTCTGTGTTAGTCACATAATTCTCAACTGATCACGAATTAAACTTATTGTATTTATTATTGCTTATATTTTAATTTGTGCTTTATACAGGTACCATAGACTTTGTGAATTTTAAAAACTTACCTGAAGATTCTGGAAAATACAGAAACAAGTTTACTCAACTAGCGATTCGTTAAACAAGTGGAAGAGTATTATTAACTAATTAATTCATTTGGACCTGTTTATTTAAAAAAAAAAGTGCGGAAATTTGTTATACTTGTACACATATTTAAAAATTACAAGAACGGCTATTAAATAAACATAAAGTATATTACATTTTACAGTATTAAAAATGAATTCTTGTTAATATTCTTCACTCCAAATTTCACTTCGATATCTTTAATAATTTAAAAGTTATACCAAAATGTCCCCGTATTTCTCGATCGGGACGACTGTGCGACGGTTGCCCATCTCATTATTCGCGTATTGCACGACAAATACTAGATCGGGATTTTACTGACTGTTGGATAAGTCGATGTGGTCCAGTTTCCTGGCCAGCGAGATCAGCTGATCTAACACCACCCGATTACTTCCTATGGGGTTATCTTCAGGAAAATGCATACCACGATCCACCTACTACACCAGAAAACATGAAAGAGCGAATTATAATTGCGTGTCGTCATATCACGAGAAAAACTTTATTATGTGTTCGTGAGTCGTTTATTAAACGAATCGATAAGTGTCTAGAAGCTGAGGGTAAAAATTTCGAGCATTTATTAAGATGTTCTTAAATGAGATAAAAAAACCTTCCAGAAGAAAGAAACGTTGTCATTTTAATAGAAAAACAAAATTATCCATGACATAAACATGAAAAATCAGCTAAATTTTGAACTTACAAAAAAATGTTTCAAACAAAAGTTGTGCATCTTTTTACGTAGAATGTGATTCCGAAATAAAAAATATGGGTTTATGATAAAAAAAGACAAAATGACCTTGAAATAACCTGGAAAACGCCCACGCATTAAAAAACTAGTAGCGCCATCAGACTTCCCGCTCGAAACACAAAGGGACATGTGTCAGTTTGTTTTTTTTTAAATCGCATGTCTTCGAGATTTTGTACAATCTCAACTTAAATGGGACACGCTGTATAAGCCTCCTATCATAGTCGTGTACCGGGAAGACGACCGAAGAGCGAGAATACTGAAATCGTTCCGCGTCGGAGAATCGCCTGCGGAAATTATTTTGTGGTTAGGCTGCAAGAAGACGCTAGTTTACGACCTAGCCTAGAAGTTCAGAAATTCTGACAAACAATAGAATTCTCACAGGAATTGTTCTGATCGCAACAGAAGCGCAGAATTCGGGTTCAAATTGAAAGAAAAAGTCGATCAGGCTTTACGAAAACATCTGCTACATCGAGTAATTTCATTGTTTTATACCATTCACTACTTGTTAGGTGTTTTATTGTATGGAGTGGTGCTATGGGGTTACAAGGAGGGAGAAGCGACGGAACGAGGACACTTAAAATACACAAAGTGAACGGTGTGGTTGGATATCCGTACGCCAAGTTACCTGGTACCGAAGAAGCAAAGAGAGTTAGCATGGAGCAGCTGTGAGATGGAGGGTCGGACGTAAGTAGAGAGTTGAGAAGAAGAAATGAAGAAGCGCTGCAGCAGAAGCAATATGAAAAGGTAGCACCGTTCAAATATAACTCTAGTTAAAAATACATTAAAATCTTAGGGGTTACAATAGTACCTGACGAATGAAGAAAAAGGAAACAGTCAGAGATTGGTAGCAAGAACGATGTGTGGAAGTTTGGAAAGATGGAATAAGTACTGGAAGAAGGAAGGGAAGGAAATTGCTATCTGTGCAGGAAAAAGTTCGGGACTTTGGAACATTTGACAAGAGAATGTAACCAAACAATAAGAGGGGTTGGGACAGCCGCGGTAGTAAGCGATGGAAAGAACGAAAAGATGGAAAAATAATTAGACATGGTAGGTAGAAAGAGGAAAGAAAAGGAGAAGGAGAGCACAATCATGATATGGTAGGACGTCATAAAAACCAAAGAGGAAGGAGATGCAATAGATGGAGAAAGAGAAAAGAAATAGGTGGAGATATGAAGGCAACATAGGTATACGTAAAGATAAATATAAGATAAGAGAAGCAATTTAGAAATAAATAGTAGCAATAGGTTCAGAGAGAAGTACAAATGGAAATAGGAATAGGGATAAGTGATAACAAACTCGTCGCACAGGACACTATCAGATTGTAGGGAAAAAAATACAGGGTTCGAATTGGAAAAATAAATTGACCCTGAGATCACCTAAGTCCTTCCACTTAGAACGCCGACGTATAATTCAGATGATGTCCTCCTCGGAACAGAACATTTTTAGTTCAATCGATTCTTTCCTACGTCTATCCATTTCGGAAAAAACTCAATCGGTCACTTTACAAGAATTACCCTGTACACAGTATATCTTTGATATTGTATATACAGGGTGGCCCACATAACTCTGAACAGCTCAATATCTCGAAAACTATGCCATCGATTTTAAAGTTCTTAGTCTTAAATTGCATGGAACTGAAGGGCCTTTCTGACTACATAAACGTGAAGTGGCCTCCCTTCCCCTTTAATGGGAGAGGGGAGGTACCTTTGTAATTTTAAATGGAACCCCCTATAAAGTGTTACATATTTAGATCCTACAGGAAAAAAACAAGTCAATTTTGTCTGAAACATTTTTTTGTCAGATACTTCCATGATGAGATATAACAGTTTGAAGTTTCGAGTTGTAGGTACTTGAAGCGCTCGGAAATAGCGTTATGGAATTATACGCGCTCGAGTCCTTTGCTTATTCGCGAAGAAATAAAATGTACTTTAAATTAAATGTTCAAAATGTCCACCACGGGCTTGTAAACATTTATTTACTCGAAACATCAAAGTTGTTCTAACATTTTTTAACATTTCGGGAGTCACTGAAGCGCAAGCGTCACGTATTCTTTGTTTCATATCCTCTTTTGTCGTCGGTGGTTCAAACATAACTTTGCCCTTTACATATCCCCGTAAGAAAAAATCTAATGGTGTTAGATCGGGGGATCGAGGAGGCCATTGACGAGGTCCCCCACGACCTATCCATTTGTTCCTAAATTTTCTTTCAAAAATTGCGTGGCGATGATTGCAAAATGTGGAGGAGCGCCGTCTTGTTGGAACCACATTTCTCTTCTAACGTGCAGTGGCACATCTTCCAAAAGCGCGGGCAAATGATTTTTTAATAAATCACAATAACTTGCAGAGGTTACAGTTTCTTGAAAAAAATAAGGTCCAATTGCAAAATCTCCTATTAGGACACACCAAACATTTAAAGACCATCGATGTTGAAAGGGAATACATCGCATCCAATTTGGGTTTTCCACGGCCCAATAATGCAGATTATGTCTATTTACATGCCCTGAATTCATAAAAGTGGCCTCATCGGAAAAAAGTATTTTGCACAAAAAGTCATTTTCCACAACACCCTGCAGCCACTCACAAAATCTTACGCGTTGATCGTAATCTGCTATCGAAAGCTCTTGCGATAAAACCATGTGATATGGATGATACTTTTGCCGTTTCAAAATTCGTTGAATCGATGAACGACTAATATGTGATGTTTGTGCAAGTGTACGTTGACTAATATGAGGATTTAATGTAATTGCAGCAAGAATACTGGCGCTATTATTTTCATTAGTGACAGCTTTAGGTTTATTGCGAGTCTTTTTACACAATTCACCGTGCTCGCGAAGCCGCTTTTCTAAATTATGAAATGTTGCATGACATTTTTTGATCCCATAACGTTCAAAACACATCACTGCTGCACGCCGATAATTTTTTTGGCATTCACCTAACGTTAATAACATATTCACTTATGTGAAAAGTAGCCATAATCACAATGTTACTGCCTGAATAACAGCTCTAAACTGAAAACGCTTTCATAGATAAGTGAGTCAAACTCAAGAATTGTAAATATTATTGTTTGTGTTTCTTCACGAATAAGCAAAGGACTCAAGCGCGTATAATTCCATAACGCTATGTCCGAGCGCTTCAAGTACCTACAACTCGAAACTTCAAACTGTTATATCTCATCATGGAAGTATCTGACAAAAAAATGTTTCAGACAAAATTGACTTGTTTTTTCCGGTAGAATCTAAATATGTAACATTTTATAGGGGGTTCCATTTAAAATTACAAAGGTACCTCCCCTTCCCCGTTAAAGGGGAAGCGAGGCCACTTCACGTTTATGTAGTCAGAAAGGCCCTTCGGTTCCATGCAATTTAAGACTAAGAACTTTAAAATTGATGGCATAGTTTTCGAGATATTGAGCTGTTCAGAGTTATGTGGGCCACCCTGTATAAGTATAGGTAGTTAGGAAATAGGATGAAAATGAGTGTGTATACGAGCAACGAATGAGTGTGTAGTATGAATGGTCAAGATCGAATTGTAATAATTACGAAAGTGTAAACCAAGTCCATTTCATAGCCACGAGGCTGAAATTAACGAATAATAATAATAATACCATTCACTACATTTATACAAACTGACGAAAGAATGAATTGATATTTTTCTGGAATTTGAACGGTTTTTCTTTGTCCAATGACTTTTCCGGATTTACCTCGATGACCCTGTTTATGATGTTATTACACAAAGTAATATTGTTTCAGTGAGAATCACCTTTAAATAATTTCTTATTTCGTTGTTAATACAAACTTAACATCTGTAGGAATCACCAGAGATGCCAGATATTCCGATTGGTAAGTTCCATAGTGTTTCCTATGGAAATTCCGTGACTTTTTGTTGATTCTAGTTTTTAGGATTACGATCATGTCTGATTTGTTTGATTTTAGATCTGATACTGTTTACGGAATATGTACTTTGTTTCAAACTATATACTGATCTCTACTTCGGAAAAAGGACTCGTACATGTTTATAAGACGTGATAACAACCAATTGTAAAATGAATGTTCCATCCGTTGAGATTTTACGCAATATTGCATTCCTTGAGATTTGACGGAACATTGTAGTATGCGAATGAATCAACAAACTTATTTACTAATTATTTCACAAATCCAATTATTTAATAAATACGATTTCACAAAATGATCCTTACGGTTACAGAAGTTGCGAGATGCAAAGTCTAAAATGAGTTACGAGAACTAACAGTTGTTGACATTGCCTAAGTTTGGTATAAACATTAAAAGAAAATGATTTTATAAACATAAGTGATAATTTCGACAATCGCATGTATTTGGAGACCGTACACATTGTTAATACCATTTTGCTACATTAATTAAGTAATATTAATTGTTTCATTAAGGATATTGTCCATTTTAAGAAACCGATTACCTAAAACCGAATGCACCCGAAATTTACTGACATACGCCGGATTTTTGTACATACAATCATTTCAGGAAGTAACATAACGTTTCCATCTGTTAGAAATGGTTGAACGGATGTATCGAAGTGTGTTTCTCGTGAATACAGTTAGAACACATAATAATCTCGTTTTTGTTTTTATTAATTTTGGTGGTCTTTGGTTATGTGATATCGTTGTTCGTTGTTTACATTTGTGTTACACTTTTACATTTATTATTAGTCAAGATTAAAACGAATATTATGTAAAGAGAAACATAGATGTTTGTCAAGAACAATTAAAGGTTTAAAAATTCTAATTATACATATACGCTTTCTGACTACGCGTAGCGCCAACTAATAGTGAAAAATACAGATGAGATTAACATTATCTTCCTCCAGTAGGAAAGATTATGAAGACTATCGTGTGTTACAGCTACGGGGAACCGACATAAATAAACTCAGATAAAAAACTGATTGCAAGGAAATCTCACACGCGAATGATGTAGTAAACTAATATTTATAGGTCTTTTAAAGACACACGTGAATTGTAACTCATCGTAATGGATTGTTTATAATATTCAATTGCAAACAACTTTATCTGGTAAAATACATTTTTTTCTATATTTAAGAACATATTTCATTACAATTGATATTTACATATTTTATTAAACGTAAAGAGCACGAATTCGAAATAATATCTTCGATAAAGTCTGAGCGACGGTGTTGTAATTAAATAAATATTTTTCTTCAGAAAGTTTGAGTATTTTAAATACATTATTACAATCTGAGTGTTAAACAATTATATTATATTTGAAATAATACGTTGTTACAGTGTGCTTCGATTGCTTGAAGTGTATCTTCGAATGAAATACTATGAATGAACGAAAGAGATGTTAGTATCTACGCCATTAAAAATTTAAGGCAACTCAATATTAGGTCGTGACCGGTGTTAAATTCCATACATTTTGAAATATCTCTTTCGTTAGATTAGGTACATCGGTTGTTTCCGAATCGATGTTATAGAATTTTGATTCTACACGAAGAAGTAAGTCGAAAAGATACAATCAAATATGTTTATACAAAACTTCTTTAAACAAGAATAAGTTCGTGTGGTTTTGTCAAATAAGAAGAAGAAGAAATCGTTTCTCTTTTAAATGTTTATTTGAAATGAATCTACTAGTATCCCATACTTAAAAAATTCCACAGTTTCTTCCTTATAAATAGGACGATTGTCGTGGAACATTAAACACAAGATCTTCTAAGGTTTATAATTTGCTGAAAAAACTTTTTTCTTACAAACAAATGTGGTAAGCAGTTTCAACGGCTTCAGAGCCACGATTACGCTCGTAGAGGAAAAACATGACGGAATAAGACAATACGAAAGGTGTATGATCACATAAAAGAAGAAAGCAAAAGCCAGATATGAACTGACGTTGTAGCGGAAGAAGGTATTTTCGGACGCGGAAATTCTCTCTTTCTCAAGCGCGTACCGAGGGTCGTGGGTGGTCGGATTCGAAGGACAGGTCATGAAACTGACGATTGCCAGAACCCTGACCCGGACACTGTAGAGTTCTTGATAGCGACGACTTTTCGAATCACTATTTTGGGACGAAACTTTCCCCATGCCCTCGAGGGGCGGGGAAGTTTCCTCTCGTTAGGGTTTTTGGACTTCCCCGGCTCGTTTACGAAAAGTACCTTACCAGAGAGACAGAAAGCGTTTAGCATCGACTAACAAGGGAAAACGCAGGTACTGCTCTTGCTTTTGAAACGATAGTATGTGGAGATTATAGAGCTCATGTAGTATGTATAACAAAATCCTTTCGGGTTTCTTCAAAATGAAGGTTTCTTAGTCGTAAATGCTATGATCTGTGTTACCAGATGCGTCAAAAACTTTAAATCAAAACATAAAATATGATTAAATTGACTCTGATATGTGAAATAAGAATAGAAAACAGCGAGGCATTACTTCTTTGATTACGAAGGTTACAACAGAACAAGATACTTTTGTCACATTTTGGCTAGAAATAAAATTAAGACTCGAAAGTATTGACATATTGGTTGTATGTAATTTCAAATTTACACGAAGATATATACTATCTACAAACTACACAGTTATGGACCAACTCAATATTTACAGGAAGTAGAATCAACAGGTCATGATCAGACACACCAGCCGATTCTTATTCGATAGCGCGCGTACTTGATGATTCTTTAAATTGTAGCCATCGCAAATAAAGGTTTCTCAGGAATGTGCTGGACAGACAGGATTTATTCAGGTTTAGGAGTTTACATAAATTATCGGTAGAGCAAGGATATTACATAACCGGACAAGGAAATGTTTTATTTTGACAATTGTACGATTTACGCTATCTATTAGTTCCGCGTATACTCGCGCACGGTTTCGTGATTCTAATTCCTTACGCCGGTGTCCAGGAGTTATTCTGTACTCTCCCGTTCGGATGGCGTCCAGGTATAATCGCCGAACTCTCCATACCGAACGGGCGTCCAGGAATATTCTCCCATGCTCCCCTGTACTATATCTGGGCGTCCAGGAGATGCGCTGTCCTCTCTCGTTCGACAGGCGTCCAGGTATAATCGCCGAACTCTCCTTGTCGAACGAGCGGCCAGGAATATCCTCCCGTACTCTCCCGTCCTCTAATTTCGGGCGACAATGCCTGTCAAATTTCAGTTCTATCTATTACAGAGCAAGCTCTTTTTATACGTTCTTGCATATCAACTGTGGTTGTTGATTTTTTGCGGTACACTTGTTCCTTCAATTTTATATACAAGTATACACATGCTGTGAAAAATGCAATATAAAGAAAATCTAAGCATTCAAAATACCAAAATATATACTGTAGCCATCGCAAATAAAGTTTTCAGGAATGTGCTGGACAGACAGGTCTTATTCAGGATTAGGAGTTTACATAAATTATCGGTAGAGCAAGAATATTACATAAGCGGACAAGGAGTTGTTTTATTTGAAAATTGTACGATTTACGCTATCTATTAGTTCCGCGTATACTCGCGCACGGTTTCGCGATTCTAATTCTTTACGCAGGCGTCCAGGAGTTATTTTGTACTCTCCCGATCGGTTGGCGTCCAGGTATAATCGCCGAACTCTCCTCGTCGAACGAGCGGCAAGGTATATTCTCCCGTACTCTCCCATTCTCTAATGCTCGGGCGTCCAGGAGGTGCGCTGTCCTCTCTCGGTCGACAGGCGTCCAGGTATAATCGCCGAACTCTCCTTGTCGAACGAGCAGCCAGGAACAGACTCCCGTACTCTCCCGTTCCTCCGGCAGGCGTCCAGGTATAATCGCCGTACTCTCCTGCCGGAGCCGAGTTTGCCCTCCGAGAGCGGCCGATGGTCTTACCTTGTCCTCTCTCTCGGAACAGCAAAAAGGGTCGTGGCCTCTGCGAGCCCGCAATTTATACCTATTCGTTGCTATCCGCGAGCGCGAGAATCAACAACGCGGTTGTTAAGCGTTCGCCGGTGTTACCGCGCGTCGCGCTTCGCGTCGCTTCCCCGCGTGGTCGCCTACAACCTGATTTCGCGAAGCTTCGAAATGTTTCGCCGCCCTGCGTTACGTTCTCGAAATTTCGGCGAATGCTACAAAATTCGATTTTCTCGAAAACAAAACCTCCTATGTTCACATTTTCCACCTCGAACTCGTTCAATTGTTGTCTGAAATATCGTTTATTAACCACTTCTTGTATAATAACGAATCAGACTTGTGACGAAGATTTCAAGCGGAATCTACTAAACGCAAACACTATTCGTATCTTTTAAATTGTAATAAAATTTTATTCTTCTGTTATCAGTATTTAAGCAACAAAGTAAATGTAGACATCTAGTAAATATAAATTTGTGTTTTCTAATAGGACATTATTAAGTACCAAGTATCATTGTAAATATGAAAAAAGATACGAGAAGTGGTTTGAATCATTACTGTTCACGCAGTAATCAAAGTTCAGAGCCACACGCTCCAACCTCTATATGAAAACATGATGGGTGAAGGTATTTCAAAAATTTCAAGGGCATCTTGAATTCTTTAAATGGAATAACATACCCTTTGCATCGTAAATCGATAGAGCATTAAATTCTGAAAAAATGTATTGACCTTCGTATGTCCTAAACCTAATAGTTAACGAGGTATTATTGATACTTGTATCGACATTAAATGTTCAAACTGAAGATCCTCAACCTGAATATGGCGAGCTGAGAATCATAGTGGTGTAATTCACATGCATACATACATACATACATACATACATGCTATCTATATCCAGTAAAATAATGTTTTACGGTTGTTGTTATAAAGAAACTCCATATACGCATTGTGGTGGCAAAAACACATCTATACGTTCAGAAAACTATAAAAGATGGCACTAAACAGAATTTTATACAATCTACAAACGAATTATTTAATTAAGATTGACTTATATCGATATACAGTAACTCCCATAAATATTCGGACACTCTTAGAAAGAAGATCATTATTTTAATATTGAGCCCTACGACTTGGATTTTTTTAAGAAGTTACAATAATTAGTTTACTACATGACAAGTTTTGTGTATATCATTTTTCCAGATTACAACAGACAACGAAAATATTCAAAGTGGTCGAAGTTATTGGACCACTCTGTATGAATACTATACTACCATAAAACATCAAAAAGAGAGCAATCTATATAGCAGATGATAACACTGTCCAAAAAATTTCAACTTTTTTATGTTCCACAATAACTGATGGGTGATTCTTATAGAGTTTTCTGCGCTTATTCCGAATCTATCCTTAGTTTTTCTCCTACACGCACAGTTTTTGAGTAAAACGGCTTTTTAAAAAAAAAAAACTATTTTTCAACTTTAAACAAATATTGTGATGTTATTATAAACAATATTGAATTGTTCTTTGCAGCATAAGATTCTGTAGACTTTCCCGAATACAGTGATATCCAATATTAATACATTATGATTGTTTAAACATGTTTAAACGATCATTCAAGACGGAGGGACACCAATTTTGCACAAATTTTTGAGGATATTTTTCAATTTATCTCAAAAAATAAGGGTCCAGCGGAAAATCGAACTATACCACGCGATAGAGCAGACTTTTATCTTGAGAAACCCCCCTTTGAAGTTTGCAACATCGACATTTTAACCGAACCAGAAAGCAAGATATCTTCGCCCATCATGAGTTGCCGCCAGTGGTGCTCTTCCACTAGCGCGGTCGTTCGTCGGGATACGGCGCAGCGCGACGTAACGGCGACGCAGTGGCTATAAGTGCGCAATTATGTCAGCTTATTTATAATGAAATATATATATATATATTTATAATATATATAAAAAATATATATATATATAATATAAATAATGAAATATACACAATATATATAAAAAATATATATATAATGTATAATAATGTACATTATAATTATATTTCACATTAGCGATATTATGTAGATTTCTGTATTAAACTATTCTTTTGTTACGAAAGATCTTTTTAGTATGAAATATACTATGAACAAGAGACTAACAGTAAAAAGATACATAAAATAATTTATACAGAATAAATGTACTAATAAATAATAAACAACAATAGTATAACATTTAATAAAATTTAACATTTAAATAAGCTGACATAATTGCGCGCTTATAGCCACTGCATCGACCGACCGCGCTAGTGGAAGAGCACCACTGGCGGCAACTCATGTCGGGCGAAGATATTTTGCTTTCTGGTTCGGTTAAAATGTCGATGTTGCACACTTCAAAGGGGGGTTTCTCAAGATAAAAGTCTGCTCTATCGCGTGGTATAGTTCGATTTTCCGCTGGACCCTTATTTTTTGAGATAAATTGAAAAATATCCTCAAAAATTTGTGCAAAATTGGTGTCCCTCCGTCTTTAATGATCGTTTAAACATGTTTAAACAATCATAATGTATTAATATTGGATATCACTGTATTCGGGAAAGTCTACAGAATCTTATACTGCAAAGAACAATTCAATATTTTTTATAATAACATCACAATATTTGTTTAAAGTTGAAAAATAGTTTTTTTTTTAAAAGCCGTTTTCCTCAAAAACTGTGCGTGTAGGAGAAAAACTAAGGACAGATTCGGAATCAGCGGAGAAAACTCTATAAGAATCACCCATCAGTTATTGTGGAACAAATTTGGTGTTGGACAGTGTAATAAGAAGATTTGATTAAGAAGGATCGGATATTCTTTATCAACTGCAGCTGCTGTATAATTTATCGAACAGACTCATCGCGAAGCTGTGCAATAAGATCGAAGAAACGGAACACGCTGCAACTACTATATCAAGAAAACGCTATACAACAAAACATCAGGATGAACCAATCATTTTCGAAGTGAAAAGAATCCGTCAATAACAGCGAAGGAAGTAAAAGAACATCTAGAATTACCTTAACGACTTACACGAGCAAGACGACAAATTACAGAAGTTGCCTTGTCTTGATCTACCTATGCGTACCGAAAAAAGTTAAGAAACACCAATTAAAAACGAATAACTTTGTTCAAATTGATCCAAATCATTTGAGCTGTTTTGAGACATTATAAGAATTAGTTTACGAGGCCATGCGCAAACAACTTTATTTAAAAATTATTAATTATCGGAGTTGTGAAGGAAAAGCGAAGGTCATAATATTTAGCTTTTTTATCTGTGTCTGTAACGAAAATCTATAACATATCTTTTATAAATCTAACTGAGTTATATATACATGTATAAAGTTTCATCGAAATCGGCTGTCGCATAAAAAAAGCCATAGCCATTGAAAAATGTAAAAATTTTTAAATTTCGAGCTTAAAATGCTTAAATCGCATGTTTTCACAATTTTTGACATATTTAATCGTTTGTAGCTCGTAGCAATGTTAATCGATTTTGTTGAAAACGATATATATATGTATATAATTTACTTAGATCTACGAAAGACACGCTTTATATATATTGATTGTGGGCACACATAAAAAAGTTACAAATTTTACAGAAAAATTCCTTTTACATATTATCTAGTAAACTCCTAATATTTCAGAAAATCTCAAATCGTTAGGATCAATTTTAAAACAGTTATTCGTTTTTAAAGGGTGTTTTTTAATTTTTGTCAATAAGCGTATGCGTGTGACAGCTTTAAAGTTCGCATTTCATATGAACCAGCTTCGTGTATCGGGTATTTCTAAAATGGGAGGAACGCAAAAAAGTGTACGAATGATATTGGTAAAAAAACGAGTGCGTAAAGGTAAACCAGTTTGTGACTTGTTAAACGAGCACTTCCTCTTACGATCACTGTGTTTGACTGTTAGTGGCAATGAATAGTTGTTTTTCATGTTAGTACGACAACTATCCAAGCGTGCATATCTATTTTCCACGTGGATTCACGGTAATTTCAGTAGTTGAAGTCACTTCCTTTTTTTTTTCTTCCTGCATAGTTCTAATTTATTACTCGCCAGCTGCACGAGAATCTACTGATACCAAATACTCACGTGAATTTGTCACATGAAACTCTCGCATGAGTGAACCGTTTCCGTTTCACACTCGTAATTTTGTTAAATATGCCTATGAATTCAATTTATTTTACAATTTTCGAGATCTGCGATAATGTATAAAGTATTGCGTAATGTGTGCTATAAAAATTCTTAGCTTAAGAATCTGCATACAATTCTGAGGAGCGCAAAGACGGATTTGTGAACATTTTTAAATACATATTTTATTAAGTAATGGTTCCATGTTATTACATGTATCGTGTTATTTCTGAAAACTCCACTGAAAAGTAATCAACGATACTGGTAATACAGCAATTTGATACGTGAAGGTGATATAAGAGATTTTTGAAAAATTGTATATGTAACACAAATACCAGTCGAGCCCAAGAATTTTGTATTAATAAAAAGTATAACTTTGTAAATATAACGATCTATAAAACATCTTATGATAACAACATGATTTAGATGTACTTTTAGCCCGACTATACATTAAAATATAACAAAAAAAGTTGGGCAAATTTAAACACGAAACTGTTCCTTTTATTATTTGAAACAGACCTGGTGAAAACGTTTATTTAGTTGATAAGTCACTATCCAGCACCGTAGTTTAGTTATTATGTTTCTGCTAAAATGTTGATAACAAAAAGTCTCACTTTTACAGATTATGAATATTTGTTACAATTTAAATACATTTTAAAGCAGTATATCATATTTCAATAGTTGACTATATTACCGTCATGCATTTGATACGTAGAGAGACTTCGTCCACGTGACTTTTTCATTTCTTCTTGAAGCCACATGCTGCCTAGGGAGATCCGCTCGTTTACCCAAAAAAACCAACTTTCTCACTGGTTGTATCAGGCTGGGAAAATTGTCAGGAATCTCCACTTTGATGCACGCATACCCCCACCATAATTTCTAGACAATTTTGCGGCACATAAAGGTCATGTACATATTAATCCCCGAGCGGGCCCAGTCAAAATTCAGCTACGTCGGGTTACGCTGCACACCGCGAAAAATTTTGTTTTCGTTAAACACTTCCTTTTGTTATTTTTAAAATACTTTAAAAATACATTTAAATATCGCTATTACAATTATGTGGTTAAGAAAGAACAAAAAAAGTGTTTTATGAAAAAAACAATTTTTTATGCACGAGATACGATCCCGGATCAAAAGATTCATAGCTGCACGCCTCATCGTCTGAAATGTAACACATGTCTAGTATTTTATATTGTATTTTTGAGTTTGTACATTATTTTTCTGAATATAAAAATATTCAATATTACATAATACACCTACGAAAAAGTGAAGAAACATCGAAAAAATGGTTTTTATTTTTTCAAACTATGATGAATTATATAAAAAATTCTGAAAAAAATTAGCAACAATGGTTTTAACAATATCTCATTCCTGAATTTTTATAAACCCGGTATCTCCCTGACTTCAATACGAAATATGCATTTTTGTCGAACTTTTTGAAATTTCTAATTTTTTTAAACACGTTCAAAATACACATTAATAACCACGATGAAACACAACTAACATAATAATGCAAACGTGGTACTCTGAAAATATGAATATAAAATCGGCAATTTTATGCATCAAGAATTTTTTAAAAATCGAGTTTGCAACCCAAAATTCTTAAATAATACACTGTCATCTGTGCTGTTAGGTAGAATGTTGGTGAATATTTTTATAATTTTTTGTTGAGCCCAACGGAAGAAATAGAGCATAATTCACTAAAACCAAGTCCACGCTGTAAGCACCCTTGCGGTACGGGTACCGACTTGAAACTTGTCACAGAGAGGTTTCTTTGGGAGCTCTATCGAATGATCTGACCAAAAATCTATTTGCCTCAGGGGTATTTTTGACCATTTTGTCCGGCTATACCTTCTCATTTAACCAGTTTATACCAATTTCTCTTCCCTAAAACCACCCGGCAACCCGGCTCGGCGCACGGTAGTTCCGATCCAGAAATATGGGGACATTTTGCCAAAAAATCAACTATCTCGCATAGATGTCTGTTGAATATGTTTTGCTTTCTCAATTTCCAGCAATCTCGAAAATGAAAAAAGTAATAAACTGCAATAAAAATTGTTACTGTTATCGACAGTTAAAGTTGGATGTTTTGAAGATAGCATTTTTCATGGAAGAAATTGGTTCCTTTCTTTAACATGTCCTGACGACTCTTTCCAATATTTTTCCACCACTTTTTTTTAAATGAAAAGTATATCTTTAAATTACAAATTATCACTGACAATTAAGCATTACTGTTTGTTATTTAAAACAAATTTAATGCTGACTCCATTGGGGGAAATCCTAAAAATTCTTAGTAATTCACATGGAATATCTTTTGACTCTCGAATATTCCCAGAATTTTACAAAGTGGACTATTCTCAGCATATTTTCTTTTATATAATCCTGCAAGAATGGGAATCAACTTCTTCCATTTTTACAAATTATCATTGTTTAAAGCTGCGCGCTTCGCTGTGCGTATAGGTGCTATGAGCGCGTTTATCGTCGAGACTATGCTACACTAAAATTCCTTTGGCCACACGAAGCGAGGTTTTCAGGACATAGAGCGACATCATAGGGAATTCTTCAGAAGATACACACTTTCAAATGTTTATGTTATAATATATATAAACCTTCAACAATGATATTCACTGCCATTCTGCATTCAGTTGATACAAAGCCATACGAGAGTGAATCGTGCAACAGTTTGAGCGTTACATTGTAATTTGAATGCAATTATAAATAAATTCTATGCATCAAAGAGAAATGTTATCAGCAGAGAAAGCTCTTTGTACGTTTATAACAGCAGACCTGTCCAAATTTCAGTATAAGTCCATTAGAAATGACGCAATACTGTACAAAACCAATCAATGGCCATCGTATGCGGCATTATTAAAAGAAAAAAAAAATTGTTATCCACCGAAGGAAGCTATAGATGTAACCGAAAAATATGCAAAAGTTGAGTTACAAAGTTTGCTAGATGACGCGGCTAAACGAATTTTAAAAAGCGTAGGTGATTTACAAAATAAGTCAATTGTCTGAAGAGGCCTTAGAGAGGAGACATAAAGATTTTAAAAATTATAGAACTAATAAAAGCCGAAAATTTTCACGCACTGCTACAAATGAAGATATATTTCATAGATTATTACTAACTTCTGATCCATATATATCTTCCTTGCGTATAAAGTCCAACAATAATAAACCTAAAACTCTGGACTCAGAGGCTGAGGAACTAATAATTAAATAAAAACTTTTAACAGAGAAGGTAAGAATAATTAATTTAATTCTGTGTCACATAATTCTTATTGCTTATATTTTAATTTGTGCTTTATACAGGTACCATAGACTTTGTGAATTTTAAAAACTTATCTGGAGATTCTGGAAAATACAGAAACAAGTTTACTCAACTAGCGATTCGTTAAACAAGTAGAAGAGTATTATTAACTAATTAATTAATTTGGACCTGTTTATTTACAAAAACAGTGCTAAAATTTGTTATACTTGTACACATATTTAAAAATTACAGGAAAGGCTATTAAATAAACATAAAGTAAATTACATTTTACAGTATTAAAAATGAATTCTTGTTAATATTCTTCACTCCAAATTTCACTTCGATATCTTTAATAGTTTAAAAGTTATACCAAAATGTCCCCGTATTTCTCGATCGGGACCACTGTGCGGCGCGGCGCGATGCTGAAATACACATCGGCCAGTCCACGTGTCGCTATTTTTTCCGCAGTGGCGACCCAGTAGTGAAATACACTCCAGCCAGTCCACGTGTTCCTATCTTAGTTCCCTTAAGCCTTAAAGTCGAAGAAACCTCGATCACGCATCACTGGCTTAGCCCTCGGCTCGTAACACATTCGTTAATGTTTTATTATATTATATTATGCTGACTAATCTGATTGTTCTATAAAACAGTTCAAAACAAAGTCATCAATGCATAATTACGCATTCACGAATGGTTACTTGTAAGGCAATTATTATTATTATATGAATACAATAACCGTACCTTCACACTGATTAAGACTACTTGGCAAATTGAATTGAAGCACACACAAGGGCTAGAGTAGGGTTGTTAGTTTCCTTCGAAATTCGAAGCTTCGATTCGTTCCCAGTTAACGGATAAGAGGCGAAAAAAGTTGAATCTGCGCGAACGAAGACGCTCATTTTCTAAAATGCGTTACAATGTGAGACCGCCACGGGAAGCCTTCACAGAATTGAATAAAACTCATTAAAATTTTGCTTCCAAAGTATTATTTTTCAAATACATTCGTGATATGATCCCGAAATTTATTAATAGAATGTAGTTTCTTAAATTCAATTTAATTACGAACAGTCCAAACGGAAAGATCAGTCTCAGTCACCGGTGACCGACATGGCGCTTAACGTGTTAATATTTTTATTTATCAAAAATCGTGACATGCTATGAAACTCAAAAATTATAACTTCATACGTTTCGAAGACTTTGAAATTTCGTGCACTTCCAAGACTTCTAAACTCGTTCGAATCCTTCGAAGCTTCGGAAAAGTAACAGCCCTAGACCAGACTGCAGAGCTTTATGCAAAATAAAAATAGTCTAACAATAAATCAGTAATTATCTAATTAAGTCGAAAATAATATAATAATATTCTCAAATTCTTTTAATGTGTTTACAGTTTTGTCATTCATTCTTGCCATCGACTCATAGAACCTTCAATATAATATAGATAACAATTATAGTTCATAATTTTTATATTTTTCTTATAAGCGTGCAGCTTGAGATTAAACAGACTTCCAAGATAATTTTATGTTAGTGCAAGTAACAATAACTTTAAACATAAATGTACTATAATATAATAATTGTACCCAAACGAACAAATTGGTTCTATTGTAACTTATTTTTGTATTACCGATTTTATAAATTTACGGTTTCAGTTTTTTCATGTTCAATATTGATCCATTCACGTCAGTTACCATATGCAATTAGCATCAATAAAATTATGCTTAGACATTATGAAATATCTTTTTCTTTATGTCTTATGTTTGACAAGATTCGTTGCGATAACAACTTAACATGTGGAGAAGGTTTAATTATTAGACTACGGATTTTATACATTTATAATAAAAATGAGTAAGTGCAATTTAAAAACAGTGTACAAACTTAAAAATGGAAATTCTTCAATGTATTAGTTTCAGCTTATTAAAACTATTAAAGTAAGTAAAACTTTCTGTTTGTCTCTTGCTCATTACAATCGTTCCAAACAATTTTTATCTTGCACAAAGGTCCGGAGTCTATTAATTATTAAATTCTCTACTTCGCGCCTCTATGTTAAGTAACTTCAAATTTGCCGCCCTTCATTTGGGCACGCCTCCTGCGCTTATCAATATCAATTAATGAAGACAGTTGCTTCCGCTGTAACAGATCTCATTCTTCGCTTCCCTCCCACACTTGGCTGCTCACTCCTTTTTCTTATTGTCTTCGCAGATAAAAACAAATCTGATAAAAATGAAACGCAAACATCGTTACGATGCTCAAGTACATTATCATTATACACTTCCTTCCGCCTAAAACTTTGTGTACGGAATATTTATGTCGATATATGTCACGCAAACATTTTCAATTATAGAAGGAAGACATTTTGAAATATAAAATTTGTCCTTAAAAATGCATAATTTCTTAAATAAGTATTTCATTTTTTATAACGAATATGTACATGGAAAAGAGTATCAATTAACCAATTTTTGTTGAACAAAATTTAAGAAAAACATTAAAATCGTTATATATAAGTTTAAATATACATTACAAGTTGTTGAATCGACGCATAACAGTAATGTCGTTGAAATTGAATACTAATACTTATCTCATCTTATTTTATTAACAAATTATAGTTCATTAGATTCACAATAATTTCTCAAACAACTTTTGTTAGCAAAATTAATTTTTATTCAACAATAATAGAGATCAAATTGGAAATTTTTGCAATAAGGAAAGTTCTTTAAAAAAACATCATAACAATAACATTTTTCTAAAATGTAATAAACTAGCATGATTGTCAATGACACTAGTTTTACTCATAGACACGTAATAGATGTGGTTAATTATAATTTTTTAACCACATAAATGTCTTACAATTAATATTGAAACGTTTTACTACGCTTCTATAATATGTTTGAGTTTATAATTTACTAGTTCTCTAATTGGTACAATACATTTAAAAGTACAATGAGCAGAGGGCATTCTATTGCAACCTTAAATAAAATGTATACACCTGCACACTATTGTTGTATAGCTATAGTCGTTTTGAAATACCATCGCATTGTTTAAGCTATTCGAAGGTATAATTACGTTCTTCGTGCAGTAACGCTGTCGCACAAAACAGTAAACTACAAAAGGAAAATGGTTTAGACTGCTGATATCGACGACAGAAGTCGCTTTCGCATTCGATAAATTATGCGCATAAGAATGACATATGACACGTTTCGTACATAGTATGTTCTGCAATCTTCTGGAAAGAACGTTTTTTCCATTATGAATATTACTTTTAGACCAATTGTATCGCATACTTGAAATAACGATCTTCTGTTTAATAATTATGGCAAAGATGTTTATGTTAAATTTCTTCCGTCAGGAGCACGCGTGCTTCTAATTTAATAAAGGTAGGTATCCATGTGAGAGTAAAACTTGTCAGTGTATACGGAATTGAGAGTGCTAGCGGAGATGGACACTACATTCGTATAGTTAAGAGTCTAGACGCAAGCTAGTTTTCTCAGCCAACATATAATATACATAATAAGCACTTTTCATTTCATTGATAATGACTTTGATGTTGTTCCGAGTAATGCTGATATTGAACACATGTTATTGTTTTGGTGCGAAAGTTCGAAGGCACGAACTATAGTACAAATAAAACGATCACACCTTTCCTGCATTTCCCTGCAAGTTTGACCTTGAATGACCTTGAGTCATAATTGAACTCATCTTAAAACGCACTATTTGATGGTGGATAAAAAAAACATGTCATTCCTTTTAAAAAATGAAGGTTGACCTTCACCTCACCTTCGAGTGTCCACCGGGAAAAATAAAAGTCCCACCACACGATGTCCTCCTCGGTACCGAACAACTTTCATCTAAGACATTTTTGCGCATAATCTATATTTTTTGAGATATTCGCCTGTAACGCTTTACGATATCCACCCTGTATACACATATGCAAAACAATTGTATGCTATTCGTTGGTGAATGCATATAGTCGTATAGTATATTACGAAAAGTATCTTACAAGGAGCTAAGGAAAATTAATCCTACTCATTTTCAATGACAATAACCAGTAATATTAGTTACTCATCACTATAAAAAATTAGAATTTTTAAGGTTAATCACATACATATTTAGTATAGCATATCCCAACTTCGCCATTGCATAAGATATTTTTATGATATATTTTTCTTGCCATACACTTACACAATTTTAGTATTTCTCACAATTGGGTTTGTCACAAAAATTAGGAATTTGTATTTAACTAGGAGATAGCTACTACAACGTAAAATGTAGAATTATAAATGTAACATATTCTTGTACATATAAGATACCAATTTTATCGTCATAACTGGAAGAAATGTTTTAACATGAAATATTTTCGATAAGACTACATCGATTCAATTGCGAACAACATTTTCTTCGCCTACATAAGACATCCGCAGTTTATGGAAGCTCGCCTTGAAAACTTGCCACATTAAGAGTTCAGTCGAGAACCGGTGTTTTATGCGGTCGAAGGCTAATGGCCTTTCCATTTTCCTCTTATATTTCCTTTTACAGTTTTCGAAAGAATTACATTCTGTGTTGTTGCATGCAATGAACACGCGTTGCATAATTATTAGTCAAAGCGTTAATCATTGGACACAAAGAGATGAAGACAATCTGATAGGCCGTATAGCTCCTTCCATGTGCACTCATCAACTTCAAGTTGGGAGACATCAGTTCGAGCAATTGCTCGCGTTCAGGTAGGAGGTATGTACGTATTGAAAATTATTTCGATAACATCTTCTAACTATTAGGTCTAGGACACATAGAAGCCAATACATTGGTACGCAAATTTGGATAGTTTATCGATTCGTGATACAAAAGGTAGGTCATGCCATTTAAAGAAATCAAGGAGACCTTGAAGTGTCCAAAATGCCTTCACCCATGTAACGAATGTTTGCGTCACAATATTTTCCCCTCCGTACCATGTGACCTCCTAGAAGTTAGCCACCCACTTATAATATTATATAATTTCAATAGTTGTGCTCAATTGAGCTAAGTGTGTGCTATATTGTGCTCCAATATTAAAACTATAATATAAAAAACGTGATAAAAACTGGAGAAAAACAATTTTTAGGGTATCCCCCACTTTCCATTTTTTCCAGTTTTCTCTATTGCTCTATTTCTGCTCGATAATCGGCAGTTGTGCTGACTTGTTCTAAACTAGTACAACTCAGATATGCATTTCTGTCTTTGTCCGATGCCTACAAAGTCCAACTATGCCTCCATAATCGATGTGCAAAGGGCCGTGCACAAGAGTAAAGTGCCCTTAATATCGTTGTGCTAAGAAAATCGGCAGTTGTGCTGACTTTTACTAGGCTAGCACAACTGAGATATGCAATTATATGCTATTTGGATAACGAATGCTAATATAAATGTGCTCACATATATTGCATATCGAATACTATTATTTGTCACAACTTATTTGCTTTTTTTTTTAAAAGTGATACTTTGGCACAATATTAGCACAGTTTAGCACAATACAGCACAATTATTGAAATTATATAATATTATAAGTGTGGGGCTAATTTCTAGGAGGTTGTAAATTTTGTGGAAAATTCTTTATTCAACCTTACAGCTCAGAATTGGACTTAAATTACAATACTCTATATTTACAAAACTATCTCATCCACACATTCAGTGTTCTCTCTCCCCCTCTCTCCCTCTTTCTCATTCTCTCCCTCTCGCCCCCCTCTCTCTCTCTCTCTCTCTCTCTCTCTCGCACTGTCCTACATTGTCCTACACTGTCCTACTCTAGTATTACCCTATTGCAAGTTGTGTATACAGTGACTCTCGTAAATATGCGGACAGCCTTAAGAAGACGACAACTTTTTTAATACTGGACCCTACGACTTGTAGTTTTTTGAGAAATTGGAACAATTTACTACACGACATGAAAAAAATATTGCAATTGATCGAAATTGCAGAGTAAGTACTAGAAGTTGTACTTTACAACTTTCTTATGTGTCCCCATATTGAAAATTTAAAGAATACACTTTGTAGGTCTGTGTCAATTATACATATTCTGAAAATTTTATCAAATTCGGTCAAGGTTGCCATGAGATACGAACGTTTAAAAATTGTAAAAATCGCAGTTTTTCGCGAATTTCGGGCTCCAACTGTAATAAATCTAAAGATTCTTGTATCTTTAAATGCTTGTCATTTTTTTCCGCGTCAACCGATTTTGGTGTAAACATACTTCTTAGTATTCCTCGATATCGACAGTTAGTAGAATACAGGGTGTTAAAAAGAACCATACAATATTTATATGGTATATAGGACATACTGTACTGAGTAAAAAAGCCTTAGTAAACATAGGCCAAAAGTTCAACCGTTTCTGAGATATAAACATTTTTGTTTGCTAGCATCATGATTGACTTACTTGCGTCCATCACATGCGATGTTTATAAACTGCGTTCTGAATGTTCCCATTCAAGTGCCGACAGTAGATTTTGCGTGCACAGATTCAGAAAATGTCAGCGTATTACTCGAATGAAGAAATGGCAGACGTGTATTTTAAAACTAGTAGTAAGTTAATCATGATGCTAGCAAACAAAAATTTTTATATCTCAGAAACGGTTGACCTTTCGACCTATGTTTACCAAGGCTGTTTCACTCAGTACTGTGTGTTCTATATACCGTATAAATATTGAATGGTTTTCTTTTACCACCCTGTATATAGAAAATTAATAATCTGTAGTAAAGCCACGAGTATCAATTACTACTTGACATTTACGAGACATAGACTTAATTAAGTTTTGAAGTAATGTTGATGGTAGGAAAGGCCGTTTTTGCGTATTTCCTCAAAAAGATCATCGTGCTTGTAAAACTTTTACCTCGAAATTTCATTGCGGTTTCGCTCTATAAGTGCTCTACCGAATTTAAGTGTTACTATCTTCAAACCATCTCATAACCCCCTGCTTTATGTTTAGAATCACTATTATACACGGTGTTTCGTCTGAAACAGGACACCTAAATATCTCATCTACCTCTGAAAATACAAAAAATGTTTCTAACGAAATCTAAATGGTTTCAAAAGACGAATCAGATGGAAGAATCGTTTTTTATAAATTGTAATTTTTTAATAGTTTTTTCAAGGTCACTCGTGTTTTTTTACATATATACAGATATTTTTTGTTGTTGCATGTTATAGCAAACATTATTGTGCATTCATCCATGTTTAATAGTACGAACTTGAAATGACCGTGAACTCTAAAATTTGCTATTGCGTTCAATCCAACGATTTAGAAATTTTTCGTTGAGGACACGTGTTGCAAAATGAGAAAAGTGTGCTGGACACCCATCGTGTTGGTACCATAACACTAGACGGTCCCTAAATGGTACATGTTCTAATAAACCTGGTAGAAGGTGTTCTAAAAATTCAGCATACTTCTGCCCAGTTTACGTGCCGTTGATAAAATACGGCCCAATTATACTATTATTTAGAATACCACACCAGACATTTATGGTCCATGGTCTCTGCTTATCGAGTTGTCTAAACAATCGTGGATTTTCAACCGACCAATAATGCATGTTCTTGAGGTTCATCTGACATGGTTTGTAAAGGATGCTTCATCCGTAAACAATACTGTTTGGAAAAACATTTCATCGCTTTCATATTTCCGTATACCCCATTGAGAAAAGTGTACGCGGTTTTCAAAGTCTCTTCCATGGCGTTCTTGGTGAAGAGATAAATGGAAAGGATGAAATTTTTGTGAATGAAGAATCCGGAATATGCTTGTCACACTAATACCGGTTTCACGTCCAAGTTACCTTATACTAACATGCGAGTTTTGATTAACTTTAGCGACGATATTGTTCACATTTGCTTCACGAGTAACAGTCTTACGTCTCACGCGAATGTTTCCGTTGACACTACCAGTTTCACAAAATGTTTTAACAATACTTGAGTATGCAGAACATGATGGACAAAAACGTTTTGGAAATCTGTCTCTGTAAATTCGTATTGCTTCTCTTAAACGCTCTCGAGCAAACCATTAATTAAAACCATTTGAATTTTCTCCTATTCTGAATAACGCATTATGGATCGCTTATCGATACACTGAGAAATCTTAGCAGTGAGCACACTCTTAAATACATATCTCTCTCACTCTCAATGTACACAGAGGAATGATACAATGTGTTTATTTACAAGTTCAAGTTCATGGTCGAATTTCTGTTACCGTTGAAATCTGAAATGTCGCTGAAAGTAAGGTCTGCTTTAATGAGCAAATTTTAGAGTTCACGGTCATTTCAAGGTCGTGCTATTAAACATGGATGATAGCACGATAATGTTTGCTATAACATACAACAACAAAAAATATGTGTATATATGTAAAAAAACACGAGTGACCTTGAAAAAACGATTAGAAAATTACAATTTATAAAAAACGATTCTTCTATCTGATTCGTCTTTTGAAACCATTTAGATTACGTTAGAAACGTTTTTTGTATTTTCAGAGGTAGAGGAGATATTTAGGTGTCCTGTTTTAGACGAAACACCCTGTATTATACACAGGGTGTTCACGGATTAACTGTCCAGTGTTTTTCTTGTAAACGGTAAATGCTAGGGAAAAATGGAACTGGAAAAAGTTGTACTGTTTTTTATAGATAATGTAATGGTGCATAGAAGTCTTTTTCTATTTACACAATGTTTTAACGTATGGTTACGAATGGCGTAACCACCTCCGTACTTAACAGGTCCCACCGTGTGCTTATGGCCAAATCTTTTGCTTATTGATCTGACAAACTGAATACCCTCCGTGTTTCATCAATTAAATTTCGATTTATCAGACCAGAGAACTTTTTGCATTGTTCTGTAGTGCAATTGACAATCTCATAAGCAAATCTTAAACGAACAACGATATTCACTTTCATTTAAACGGCTTTGTACAGTGCATCTTGACATATTCATAACGTTAGTAACTGCTTGAACTTTCAGTGCTGTTAGAAATGGATCCTTCCGTGGAGTGATAATTAATAAAGTCAATACCAAACGTATCATCTCATTAATTTTCCTAGACCTTCCCACTATTTTTGGAATTTTTCGGTGAATAATTCATTCGTGAACGTTAAAATCAACTTCTTTTTCCGTATCATAAACTCCCTCCAATTCGTACGAAGTTCCATTCTTCATTTTCCTGAAGAATTTTTATTGATTTTTGCATTGACAACTCAATACGCTCTCCTCTCGTCATTGTTAGGTATGTTAAACAATTGAAGACGTTTCCGCATAAACAAAAGAATAATAGAAATGAAACTAGAGAGTGTTGTTATACTTTAGTCCGACAAAATTTCTGCTTATTCTTACTTTCGTTCCAATAGCTTCCTTATTTTGAGCAGAATCCGTAAAACGTTTATAACATCGTGAAGGGAATGAAATAAAGTTAAAAGAAACCTAAAGTTTGCATTAATTAATAACAGAGGTACTCAGGAATTGTCCATCAAAGAGATAATATGATCAAGTAGTAATATTTTTATCCAGTACTGTATGCAATACGAATGGACCACCCACAATATTTCTAACAGTACGAGTGTCGCGTCTTTGACAAATGGGAGACAGAATTATTTGTTGAGATGTAATCCTTTACACTCCGTTGGTGCCGCTATGGAGACATGATATGTTCCATAAATATTGATAATAATAGCAATACTATCTTTGTTTACTTTAGGATACAGCAAGCCAGTGAATGAAACGAAACTACTTATGCTATCTTCTCACAAAAAACTTTTAGCATTTCGAGAGATTCATTAAAAAGTTGAAGCTGCTGATGATATAAAACAATCGTCGGTGTTTTTGGTTAGAATTTACAAAATGCTTATTAATCGAAAAATTTAAAATTTATTAATGAAAGTTGTAAGAGTATTCAGTATTATACATCTTTACTCTCAATTTTTATTTTGTTAAATGAATTACTTCGACTTCACATTTTTTGAGGTTGGTAGATAGGCAGTAAGTATTAACCCGATAACCGGTTAGGAAAATTAATTTAGCAACAATTAATAGTATTATCGTATTGATTTGATTGTTTTACTTTATCGTGACAGTAATCGGATAACGTTTTAGAATTTAGATAGCTTCATAGACCCTGTACATTGTTCACAATCTCGAATGATCCCGTATAATTCGGACTTGCAAGTGTCAAGATGATAGTGCCTCCAAAGAAAGAGGAAACTCTTCAAATCGATATATCAAGCTACCAATCTTCGTATTTGAGAGCAGAAATACGCATAACGAATGATTTCCTAGAGCGATAAGCGTTGTTGAGGCATACTCTTTCATGCAAATGAAAATTAATTACGGAATGCAATATCTGTAATGATTTTAGGAATTAATGATTCAATGGTCATTACAACCACGGATAATGTTATCAATTGGCTATTGTTATCACAAGCAGTCGAACCTAAAGCAGTCTATATAAAATAAGTTAAAAATAATCCGCGTGTTATAATCAAACTTTGGCCATAGTTATGAGAAAAAGTTATTATATACTTTTATAAAAAGAAATTTTTCACATCAGAAACATGTTAATATACATATTTTTAATAAACAAACTTTCATAATGAAAATTTTTGATTTTCCATTTAATGTTATTAGTCGATTATTGTTAAAGATTGCAAATTTCAACGTAATCATATTAAGTGGTTTTCACTGTACTACCAATCCGTGATAATTGACTGGTAAAGTGCTATACCAGCCTGATCCTATTACAAAATTGTTTCGAAATTAAAAGTGGAAACGTAATTAAATCAATTTTTAACGAAAAAAAATGTCCACATGTAAGTATCAAGAATTACACACTATAACGAGATAGAGAGGGAAATGTGTATTTTATTAGGTTGATCATGAATAATTACAATACTTTTCTTTTCGAAATATTTGTTTGATTAATTTGTTATTGATTCATTCTACAACGTTACTCGCCATTATTTACCTTATCAGAACTTAATATTATTTAATTGTTGTTACTTAGTAATTTCATCTTATGTATGTTGGACATTGATATTCAAACTTTAACAGAGGTTAATTCTAATGTTTTGCGTTGAATAGCAGCAGAGTTTACAAATCTGGAATAAGAAACCGGTTCTGCTTCCATTTGGGCTCTAGAAAGAAGAGACTCGGGATGGCACAGTGGCAAGTGTGAACTAAGTTTCTCGCTCCGCCCAATTTCCACCCTGAACGCTCACGTGGCCTTCGGATATGGCCCTTCAACATAGTCGTAACGTTTCGATATTTATTATAAGGATGCTCAACGACGCATCAAAACATTCGATGCTTACGCCAATTCTGGGTGTGCATCTCTTAGTCTCCCTTTATTCTGACGTTTATCGTTATCTTTCTCTGTCACGCTATACTACAGACCCGAAGTAGTGGTTGTAACCTACTTCGCGAATAGCGAGAATGCATGCGATTCAACTATGCGCTCGTGTGTGCTTGGCCTAACTCGCTATTCTTCCGAGCAGTGTAGCCAAACAGGAGAAATTGAGGGGAATAGGATTACCCTCTCTCCGTCGTTGCCAGATTAGTCACGCGGCATTACGACACATAGACGACGGAGACGATACACGACACGTGACCGGCCCTCTGCGGAAGCAGGGGTCGTTGGTGTATATTCGCCGCCCGTAGAAGGAGTAAGCTAGATTAGGAGAAAAGTCTTGATCTGAAATCACCGATTCCAAGTCTCTTCTCTCCAGACCCCAACGACACATTGCTGCAAAATCATTTTTACTCCAAAGGAATACAGGGTGCCCCAGGTTTCAACAGCCAAAGTTTGTCAGTGTATTCTATGGGTCTAAAGCAGGCCTGGCCAACCCAAATGGTTTCACGGGCCACTTTGATGACGCGTAAAGTGGGCCGCACTTTAGGTAAACATGCTTTTAAAAAATGTAATACTAATACAAAATGAATGAAACTTTATTGTTATACTATGATTCAATATAATTAACTCTCGAGTCTTAATTAATGAGATATTTGTTTATCCTTTCTTTCACTTAATTTTTCTAAATTTATATTTATGTTCGACTTTGCGCATCTTAGCTGGTTTTCTGAATTAGCATCAGTTAATGAAGCACGTGATAAACTCTTTGTAAATTTCATCTTCGAAAAAAATGTTACGCAAACATATGTGGATCCAAAAGCACTTACAACTCGTTGTACAAAATATCTTAAGTTGAAATATCTCTCGGATGTAATACGAGTATTGTAAAAATAAATTTTTGATGTGGGCGCAAAAATCGCCCGGCGGGCCGGCACAATTTAACGTGGCGGGCTGCGTACTGGCCAGGCCAGGTCTAAAGTAAGAAAAAAAGATATGTAAACATTGGTTGTTTAAAGATTTATTATGCCGAGAGTATTATGTTACGTTTCTCCTTAAATAGTAAACACGACTCGTATAAACAGATGAAATGTAAATATTGCTGGTCTATTCCTGCAATGTATCGCAATAACTCCATGTCAGACTGAAATACATCGATCTTCAAAAACTTTTTATTAAGTACGAATATTTTCTAACCGAGTAATTGATTCTGAACTGAATCTAAATTCATGACAATGTGTCGCGAATAAACTGTAGTTGATTATATTATCATTGTTTTATTTTTTATTTTTGCTATTTACAGCTGTAATATTAGTTTTCTAGTTAATAAGTGCACCGCATCAAATTAATACCTTACTTGTAAATTTATTATAATGATTTGTAACAACATACCTACAAATATTAGAAAACAATTATATAATGATAATTTATTTAATATAAATTGTATTGTTTATTTGAACAAAAACGTGTAAAAATCTTGATTCGAAGGCATGAGCCAGTATGTAACAAACATACTATCAGACGAAGCAAACGAACGAGAATAGAATCTCATACTGTTAGTAGTGGCTTAAAATTAGTTTACGATTTTCCAAATATTCTCGGAGGCTTTGAAACGCGTCACTAGTGGGGATTAAACATCCACGCGCGTTCCTCGTACAAGCGACTTGTGCCAAAACGTACATCCAGTTTTATTAGCAATCGACGCAACGCAGGCTTTCGTCTGCATTACAGCTATTTAACATTTAGCGAAGATTCGCGGGCTGAGATTTTAACGAACACCGGTACTGCTTAAAAAGTGATCGGTAAGTGGCGGTACAACCAAATAGTAGATGATATACTACATAAAAAATATATCCAAACGTTGCACAAAAGTTTTTCATACGAAGCTTATTTGTTTCCAGGAAAACCGACTTTAAAGATCGGTCAAGTTCGCGTGTTTAGCATTTATGAGAAGTAGAATCGGTAGGCCATGAGCAGACGCGGCAGACGATTCCTATTCAAGAGCATGCGTATTCGCCGAAAAGTTGATTTTTCCGAAAACAAAGCCTCGTATGAAACAATTTTATTTTACATTTTCGATTTGATATTCATGTAGAATCACCCCCTTTTCTGTTGTAACGCCAGTTACCGATCACACTGTAGAACGCTTCATTTCTCTGCACTCCTTAATGTCTCCGTGATTTTTGTCAATACAAAAATTGACCCAAATCGAAATTATTTGATTCAAAATGACGGACATTAATGATACACGAGTTTTCCTTGCAAGGTGGTTTTGTCGAGTTTTCAAGGTCGTCGACCTTTCGTTGGCTTATTAACATTAGCTTTTTATCATATGAAATTGTAGCACACATTAAGGAGAGTTAAACGACCTGCAATACTGTGACCTTTGAACGACATTGAACGAAAAAAAGTCGCACTAGTTTAAAGTAGGTAGAAAAATTCTTTCTGTTCTGTACGAGATTGCACTGTCTATTATCAATCTTTATACTGTTAAGAATGTATACTGATCCTAATCACTTTACGTAATTCGTTGAATTGAAGAATTTATAAATGTTTAAAGAGCAATATACTGCTGAAATCGGAACTTGCTTCCGCTATATCTATTAATTATTCTGTTTTTAGCATCTTTAACCTAAAATTTATATTTGTATTTTGGAAATTATATATTTAAATATGTACTTAAACGCACACGAAATCAATTTTCTTTCCTCGAATACGTCTCTTGTACAAACCAATACTTTTAAATATTGTGAGAAACCATAGATTGTGAAGGAATGGAAGTAACCAAAATAATTATAATAACGATTAAAATAAATGAAAATGTATTTATCGATCGTGTGATGCTAATGGAAACCATAAGCACATAAAGGCTGATGCCATTGGTCTCAAAAATTGCACATAGAAAGAGAAGAAGGTATTTTCTTATCTGTTTTATAGAGAAGAAAGTCTTCTTTGTAGTGGGCGGGGGGGGGGGGGGGGTGTTAGCAGATTAGAATAAGTATCATAATTACTGGAACATATATTTAAAAACATGTTCTAAACTTAATATACCCTTTACTAAACCACTCGTGTTGTAATTTTGTGACATATTCGTGATAAGAATGTAAAATGTACTTTAACAAACTTGCCTATTATTTAATTCATCCGAGTAAAAATAAAATGTAACACTACTTTTCCATTTATAATAATAAATTTGAAAGTGCACATTGACTTACAATGGAACCGAAATTTCTGTTTTTTGTAGTAAGTTCTTGACAATAAAATTGCTTTATGATACATAACAATGTAATAAACCTTTTGTTTTAACCTAACGTTTGACTTTTCTCATATTTAAAAAAAATCTGTTCGAATTTGTATATTTCGTTTAAGAAAATGTCTGTACCTATGGACTTTTTATGGGAAGAA
This sequence comes from Sphecodes monilicornis, assembly GCA_913789915.3. Lineage (NCBI taxonomy): Eukaryota > Metazoa > Arthropoda > Insecta > Hymenoptera > Halictidae > Sphecodes > Sphecodes monilicornis. Next base: position 2,246,835 of record OU565291.1, on the reverse strand, counting down.
GTGTTACCCTTAGGAACTCTTTTAAAAAGTATTCTGATGGAACAGACACGTTAAAGTCTGTATAATGAAAGTTAGTTTAGGAGGTTTGTTAAAAATGAGTTACTAAAAAATTGCATAGAATCTTTGAACTATGAATTAGTTACGTAAATATTACAGATAAATAAACTGTGGTTTTATTAGAAAACATTCAGAATATTTGTATGCTATTCTTGACCCTTGACTTGACATTAAAATTATTAAAAGAAAAAGTTTCGTTTTATTCAATTTCCGTTTTGTTTGTTCATTTTTATTTTATATAAAGGTTAGTAGTGCAGTTATAAAAAACATATCTGTCGTTGTTTGGGTCTTATCATAATAAAATTTTGATTTTTCTATTTCTATTGAACGTGAAACTTTTACTTTCACGAACTGTTCTTTATTTGTTCTTGAAACTGTTACATGAGAATGTTTATTAAGAAAGTTCTATGGTTCATAATAATTTGATCATCCTCTGTATCATGTTCTAACTAGTTATACATATGAGCCGTTTAATGAAAAAATAATGCAAATTGCAACAAATAATCATAGGATAATGAGTACTTCAATAAAAGTTCAATAAAACACAATAATATCGAAGGATGTATCGTTCATCTCGTGCAAACCACGCTAAAATTATATCAAAGTTATTTTATTTAACGACGATTAATCCCTCGAGACGTGGTGTTACACGGACAGATAGAGACGTACACTACTATGGAATATGATGTCATAATATAATAAAATTTAGCTGTCGAATTTCTTATCAACGCTCGAGCGGAGCATTAGTTTCAATGACATTGATAACAATTAATCCGTCGGAAAAGGGATCGTCTCTGGGTCGTCTTTGAATCATGCACAGACCGCAATCCCTCGCACCGTGATTCTATTGCCTCTCTTTAGCGCTATTTAACGCGGTCGATATTTATTTCAAGTGCCCTTTCATTCCGCCGCTGCCAAAACGCGGGTCTCGTGTTGATCGTTTTACGACTCCAGCAAGAACGCAATTCTAACATGTACAAGTATTTTGATATATGTACATGTTTTCGCGTTTGCCGATCGACATATTATATCCGCACGTCTGTTACTTTGCTCGGACAAAAGATGATGGTTCGGATCGTGCTGCAGAGAAGAGGCTAAGTACCGCAAGCTCATCCCGTTAGCATGCAGCAAAGTCAAGGAAGACCTTATTCTCGGTACTTGATTTAGGCGTTCAACGCTGTCTCATACCCACCTCGATGACGCAAACGCCAACAATTTTAACCCTTTGCTTAAAAAATTTCTTAAAAGAAAAGGACACTTATATTTATCCTATACCTATATTTCATTTAATACTTAACTCTCGGATGGCGGACCATTCTTACAATTTTTTAATCGATGATGTTTACGACTGTTCATTGCTTTAATTATCAACGTTTTTTAAACGTATTTTTGGTAGTAAGTCTTGTAGACACGTTAACTTTTCCGTTAGTATTTATAGAACAGTTGTTCATTTAATTTAATCGTTTGAAACTGAATGATTAAATGGCGATTTTTTTCATACTTTGGGTGAAAATAAACCGAGGCCCGTTGTCAGGGAGTTAATATGTTCACTGTCTATACCTTTTCTAATCATCATTTTTCCATTGTACCCGTTTTCATAGACTAATACGGTTTCATTTATTGTATCAGTTTTATCGTGCATATGTTTTAAATAAACACTATTTAATACCTACTGATTGTAACTGTAAATCGCATACGATTCACGGTACAATGAACGTGTTAAATATTGGTTACAAAAGAATAGCATTTTATTCCGTCCTAAACAAAAGTGTACTTATATTTCGTAGATTCTGCTTGAAATCTGAAATGACGAGTCTGACTCGTTATTATACGGCAAGGGGCTAAAGATGAATTGTTAAAAAATCGAGGTAGACACTCGAAAATGCCCCTCTACATCTTCAAGAAAAGTAGTCTTTAGTCATGCATTTAATCTATTCAACTGGAATAATAAGGTGGACTCGTAATGGCTCGAGCCGAGATGCTCACCCACGAGTCGTACTAGAAGTTGCTTTCATCTTAAAGCTTAAGAGATCATTTTAAATCTCATTTGTATTTTCATTGAATGAAAAATTGCATGATTGTCGGTTGTTCGTTCATCTCTTGTTCATTTTTGTCATAATTTAACACTAGAACAACCGACCATTAAAAGTGACTAGTTTGTATTGTGTCTTAAAAATAACAAGTCCGAATTTATTGGGACATTCTAAATAAATGGGCGTGTATAGTAAGTGTCCACAAAATCATCTTAACAATCTCAAGAATTGTAAGATAAAGTATCTGACATCCATCATTTTGACGAATCCGATAGTCCTTTTGTTATCAACAATGCTATTACTACTAGAACTACCAGGCACTAAACTCAAGTGACATATGTTATTTTATAATAACATTAAAGGATTGAATTTACTGAAACTTTGTACGCTTAGTATAACAACATGTGTGTGATTAAAGAAGTATATTGAAAAATTTGAAGAAAGCAGAAACATGTCTTTTTGACCCGACCGATAGGTCCAATGTTATTTAGGTATGCCTAGAGGGGAAAGCTTGGAGTGTCAAAGTGATTTTATCGTTTTCGTCGCTAAGACTTGAATATCCGTTTTGTTGCATTTCATTGTTCGCTTGGTTTATTATTTTCATTCATCATCTGCTCCGAACGAGAAGAAAATATGAACGGATCGAGAAGTACCGGTGCAGATCAGAGAATGTGTCATCGTGTCGCGGGAGTACCCTAATCTCAGTGAATTAAGATACAATTCGAATAAAAAGTAATTACCCCATTTTTTTGGCGGGTGGCCGCAGTAAGTGCCTTCGGCGGGGTTGTGCATGTAATCTTTGAAAGCCTGCCAGTTCGTTTTCACTATTGGGGTTCTGTTGTAATCGAACTCATAGGTCTCCTGTTGCAACTTCTGCTTGCCAGTTGCGTTCATCGTAGCGATCCTGCGTTAGCCACGGGTCTCTGTCACTTAACACCGATGTCTCGGTGAGACGATCTTTGAATCGCGGTTGTTCGAACTGTCTCGTGTGAGAAAGTATCGCGGACGCGCGTGGTTAATTCTGAGACATCGAGCAGAAGACTTTTCGAGCGAAATTTAGTGTCCCCCGAGTTAAACGAGCCGCCGATATGCCGGTGCCAGGGAAGACGAAGCGAGACCGCACGCGTTCAAGCTTGGTGCCGAGACCACGATCGACTGGCTCCGCGGCTACCGATCCAGTGGTGGGAAAACTTGAGATACTTGTCACAGACTCGGGATCCGTACAGACTTCTCATGCCATAGGACTTTCTGCCCCACCGTTCTGTATTACCGATACCATTCAAGGTGACGTACTGCTCGAGCGACATCTAGCCACATGAAACGGCCACACGGAGAATCACGCGCGCTCGCGACGAAAATGACACGACGCGACGCGACGACCAACTTCCCGGGTTCTACAATGTTCTTGGCTATAAACAAATTTATTTCATGGGTTAGATGTGGAAATACCAGGAACCGTACACTCCGCGACAATAGGAAGAATTCCCTTAGTGCGGGACACTTGAGGTTTTTCTTAAATAGATGAAAGAATATAATACTTTATTTTGTTTAGTCTGTGTCATGTGGAAAATAGTAAACATTTCAATAATAAATATGTTAAGGGGGTATTCCCATTCAGAGCCGTCAATTTTAGACGATTTATGGGATAAAGATTAACGGTTGAATTATTACTGAGACCTGATTTGGCTATATTGGCTATACTGCATCATCTGCAGTGTAATTTTTATGGAATTATCTTTATTATTACTTAAATTATTGTATGATTACCGCAATACACTACTTTTCATAGCTACCATGAATGTCTTATCCCCTGAAGTGATCCGCGAAAATCAAGAAAATGGTCCTAAAAGTCAAATTGGTATATAATAGCTAATTATTTTTAAAAAGTAAAACAATATGTAAAAAATATTTATAACATTTTAGGTATTATAAATATTCTTCCGTGCGTTATGCGAGCCCGTGACTGTCATGGGCTAGTCACTTATGGTGTTATTAGAAAGTTCATCAATCATCTTCAATTTTTGCACACATTCAAAATAGAGACCACTTTGTCTTGCGAACTAGAATTATATCAATATCGACGACAGTGTTTAGAGAAACATTAAGAGTAATACTTGAAGAATTTTTAATTTTAATGGATTTATGCTTGACGTGACAGCCATTATGTTAAAACATTTTGTTCTGCATCATTTCAATTCCCAAAATAAAGAGATCTCTATTTTAAATGTGTCTAAAATTTGAAGAAAATTCATGAATTCATTACTGTGTTATTATGGCGACCATAAAAAAGGATATGCTGCGGGAATCATGCAATAATTTAAATAATAATAAAGATAATCGCATAAAAATTACACGGTATTATCTAGAAATATAGTCAAACGTACGCAGGGTGGAAATTATAAAGCGTTAGAGACGAATATCTCCAAAAATATTGATTATAAGCAAAAATGTTTCAGATGAAAGTTGTTCAGTACCGAGGGGGACATCGTGCGATGTAACTTTTATTTTTCCCGATAGACAGTCCAAGGTGAGGTGAAGGCCAACTTTCTTTTTATAAATTGAATGATATGTTCTTTTATCCACCATCAAATAGCGCGTTTTTCGATGAGTTCAATTACCTATGACTCAAGGTCATCTAAGGTCAAACTTGCAGGGAAATGCAGAAAAGGTGTGATCGTTTTATTAAAGAATAAATAGTAGTACAAAGAGGAATACGCAAGATTGCATTGTGCACTGTTCGACAATAGAGAATATTGTTTTGCCAGAGTAATCATTCTGGGCCAGCTTGAAAGCTTGAAGTCTCTACTTTCAGAATCCTATGTTAAGCTTTTTTCAAAGTCGTTCCACGTTATAATGGCGGGAGGGGGGGGGGGGGTGGTATATAAAAGCAACGATGCTTTTCTTCGCGAAAATTATTTACTTATTCCTTATTATTGATATAAATTGTTTTAATATTGAAAAATACTTAGCCATTTAATGCTCATGCTCGTGACTGTCACGGGCACAGCCGATGCGCTTTATGCTTAGATAGTGTGTATTTCGTTTAAGATAGCCGCTAATGTGGTTCCATGCTATGGTATCATATACCAATGCGCGTTTCTTTTACTGCTTATTCATTGCATATGGAGTGAATAAATCATGATAAACTGACATTAAAAATTTAAATTTTAGACCGTTCAATACAGATCTCAGTGTTGTTTTAAATATTTTATTATTTTATTTATTATATTATGTCAGAATGATCCATGGGAGACACCGTGACACTTCAGTCTTCATACAGATTTGTAGAACTAACAATAAGTGTTAAGAGGATAGATCACTTTCACCATTAATAAAAAATTGAATTTATGGTTTTCAATATCTTGTAGTTTCCTGTGTTATTTGAAACCTTTATAAGATATAAAATGCTCTTACGGTCCAAGAGTAATAAAGAAAAATACTGGTAGGCTGCAACTTCTTTTGCATTATTCTAGAAATTATACTTTCTTCGACACAAAATTACTGAAACCCTGCGACCGATTTATGTATTCCGAACAAACGAATATTTTACAATTTAGAATACACATACAGTATTCTAAAATGTAGAGTAGGATTTTTTGATATCAAATATTTTTTGAGTTAAGATGATTAAAGTTGATTTTTCAATATAAAAAGCGATTTTTTCGATCCAAACTGCTGTCATTCCTACAAATGGTTGGGTTTCTCAAAAATCCTACGCTGCATTTTAGATAATACCTTCTAATTTGAGAGTAAAGAATTTTTTATTTCAAATGTTTAAATTTTTGTCAGTCATCGTATCCACTCATTTCAAAAACAGCAATAACTCAGCCGATTTTTAATATTTTGTTTTGGAAAAAATGGATAATAAAGTCAATAGTTATGTTAATATTATTGCCAATACCGGAATTCTTCGTTTATTAATCATTCTTAAAAAAAAGTTTTCGAAAACTTATTATATCTTGAAGACGAGGTCACCTAGGGCAACCGCTTACACGAACAGTTTTTATTGTTTTTACGTATAATAAAAATTACACGAAGATATTCGCATTTATCTAAGAGAAAACTTCCCTATAACATAAATGATTTCAATGCTCATTTATTAACCGATTTAATATTTAAGTTATGAATGTAATGTGGCATAATACACCGTAGAATAAGTCGCATTAGTTCATGGAGCCATTAAATTTTATTTCGAATATTGTGCATACAACTGCCGCATGGATCGGAAACGCTCAAGGTTACATCATTTCGCATGTTTCTTGTCACGATGTATAAACACGCCGAACATCACGCTTTACTGTAAATTGATTGTCAGGCATTCTAAGGAACATGTGTTATTTACAAAAGATTTTATGTAACACTTTACCCTTCAGAATTAACGTATCGGACTTTACTTTTGAAAATAGATATTTACGAAGGGGAAAACTCTTCGACTTCACACTCTAATTAAAATATGAGTGGATGAATGATTTAACAGTGTTAGCCACAAATTTTATTCAGTCAAAAGTAAATGATTCTGCATTTACTAATAGATTGTGCATTTGATATATTTAGCAAAATCAAAATTTTCTACATTGATTGCAAAAAACAAAAACTATGTAGAAATTTCTTTTTTTCTTGAATAACTTCAATAAACTGAAGGTAATACGTCGATATTATTAAACTTTTTTTGATTTTTCTATTCTTTTAAATTGCACCTATTCATTTTTGTTATGAATGTATAAAATCCGTAGTCTATTTATGACCTACTCGAATGCATAATATATATGAGTGTAAAATTCCAACAACAATAATACATATAATAATCGAGTATTTAATATACGGATGCAGCATAAGTTATATCTGCTCAAATACATCTGCTTTAATTGCGATTTTTGAAACCGGTTTACTCAAGTTCCAAACTATGTATTTTCCATTGTTGCTTGATACTGCCTATATTTATGTCATAATAGTGTAAAGATCTACATATATGTATACGAAAATCCTCGGATTTGTTATCAGAGAACTTACACAGATAAGTAATCTAATCTCATTGCAAGTATGGCATTTCTTGTCAACGTTGCTTTTATCAACATGAAAGTATAGGACATCCATTCGATTTGTAATGAAGTGTTCTAAATTGAATATTATATCTTTGTTTGAATTAAATAACTCATTAATGAAAGTCATGCAAACAAAGTGGTGAACAAAACTTATGCAGAAATCTAATGCCTTATACTTTATACGAATAGAACTCTGAGAAATACCTCATGAAATACATCTTGATACACATGTTAGCTACTAAATGAATTTCACTTGAACACTAGGTTTTGTAAACTAGGCTACAAATACATACATATACATGTATAGTTGACAACAAATAAGAATGAACCCGTTTCGGACATCTCATTGCGCGATTGCTTTGTTGTGCAGTCTCTGCTCCCCACTTGATCACCCAAACATCATGAATTTTCATATAATGGGAGACAAGTAATTTGTGATTTCTATCATATTAACCCATTGCCACAAATTACGACTATAGCCGTCCTGCATACTTTCATTAATAAAAAAAGGAAAGATTATTAGTACGGACTGTACTAATGCATTTATTTGTTAATTTTTCAATAATACATTGAATAAAAAACGACTTAACAGTCTAGATAACATGTAAAATACGCAGTAACAAACAATTAAACAAAATGCGTTTCGGGGCACGATTTTAAAACTAAGAGTGTGCGGAAATGAGTTGTGCGAGTAGGGGATTAGCCAATGAACGAGTTCTGTTGTGTCATGTGCTCAGATAATGCTTAAACCCATTATTTGCCAGGCACATTTTTATTTGATGTCAGGTGTAGAACATGAACCCTCACAATATTAATATATTAAGTATTCATAACTAATTGAATTCTTCTCTTTAATTACACATCAAAATAAGTGATTACATGAACATTTTTAAATCAAAGCAACCAAAAGTATATATATATATATATATATATATATATATATATATATATATTTCATCATTGAATTTTTAAAACCAAGAAACGAAGTTATAAATTCAATTATCTGTAATAATAAGAAAATTTGTTAGTATTTTAGGCATGGTTTTAATACACATTTCAAAAGCTATTATATTTCCAAAATGAACAAATTACCTATTATAATTTGAAATTCTAAAGAGAATCGTGATCGCTGTTCGATATTGAAAGCCCATAAATTACATTCAACGGTAACCAGTCTATTCGCTGCAATGTTACAAACGTAGCTTATTTTATTTGAAAAAATGGTTATAAATTACATACGTTTAGTCCTACGTTCTAACTAGAAGTACATATAAGGTTATTTCTTATAAAACACATCTTTTATCAAATATTTTAAATCGATTTTAAAAAAAAGGAGTAATAATACAAAGTATATTTAATAGATAAATAATTTTTGCTGAATTTCTTAGCACAGTTATATTCCTATATTAATCATCAAAACATTCATCGTGACTATCTCAAGTCACGTCTGTGTGTGTGTATTAAAATCAATTATACAGAATGTCTGTTTTATCTCAATACAGTGCAATATCTTTTAAGAAAATGACGCTATGAAAAAAATGTTTCAACAAAAGTTGCTTAATATAGAATGAGATGTTATATGATATAAATTTTTTTTATATCTGTCATGGTGACGAAAATTATAAAATCAATTTAATTTTTTCAAACAAAATGCTGTACTTTTGTCTACATAATGTGATAGTGCGTTTTTAGACCAATTCAACGAGATGCAACCAAAGTCATTTTCTTTCATGGAAGGTTGTGTAATTTTAAGAAGATAGAGCATCGTATTTACGCGTCCAACGTTCGCGTCTGTCCGCTAAGCCTGTTTGAACTCGTGTGTCGCTAAACCGTAATAGATACGACTATTACAGATATTCTTTTCCTCTGAAAAACTGCTGTAAAATAAAGCTAGCAAACTGCTATAAAATAAAGCTAACAAATAATTAAAGGCCCCACATTAATTACATTTATTTATACTTATCAATTTCTTCTATTTAGATGGATTGAAAACTTCCTTCTGTGGATATTCCTTTCACATGTCCACCATGGTTAAAAATACATCTTTCTAGTCGTTTCATAAATTGTGTTTCGGTACGTTTTAATTTTATTGTTTTATTTCAGAACACGCAGTTATGAAATTGTAAAATTAATTTCCTATTAAAAATACCCTTTCCACGACAATAATGATAAAATTTACTCAATTGCTTACTGCTCGAAGACGCGCATCAAACTTATTTTGCAAATGCTTTGAAAATACAATAAGTACCCTGCTTACATTTGTTTACATCAAATATTATGGGAATATTGAGTTTCTTTTGGTTCAGTTGTGTACAACCTCGGATAGGCTTACAATTAGCAGACAGACACGACAGTTAGAAGCGTATTGTAATCAGATGCTCAGTTTTCTTTACAATTTTACGACTTTTCAAAAAATGGAATCACTTTGTTAGCATCTCCTTGAATTCGTTTAAAAACGCACTATCATAGTATGTAGACAAAAATATAACGTTCTATTTGAAAAAATTAAATTGCTTCTGAAATCCCCCTCGCAATAACAGGTATCAAAAAAATATTTATATCACATAACGTCCCCCTTAATATTAAGCAACTTTTGTCCAAACATACTTCACTATGCTGAGATAAAACAGGTACACTCTGTGTATGAGTGGAAATAAAATTTTGATATCTATATACTATATGTATAAACAATGTACCAATTAAATTTTGATTACCTACTCTGCACTTTTCAAATAGTATTTGAGTGTTTTTGTTTAAATGAGATTCTTAATTGAAGCGAATTTAATTGAAGAATAGATGTGTTATTTTGATTTGTCTAAAATATATGTTATACGAAAATGATTTAATTTTAAAGTACGTCTATCAACCAATATAAATTTGTCTTACGTGTCAGACTTTTAAAACGCAATGCAACAATGGGAGAAAGATAGTCTGGTTGGCCAGTAAACGGGAAATATTCAACTGGAAATCCAGGGCTTGGAATATATTCTATTTCTCCAATGTGCTCCTTATCGACGTTGTTCGCTCCGTCGCACGATAACCAAATGTAAAACTACAATGAAATTAACTTCCATATAATCTTTCCGATCTCAATACCAAACATAATTTTGCGGATAAACTTCCGAAAAGACCATACCTCCGATTATTTTTATACTCTGGATTCTTACGTATTTTTACGTACTGATTCCGAATACGATAGTGAAAATTGGCGCAAATGTTATTTTCATAGCGGAAACCACGAAAAAACCACAAAAATCATAGTTTTTACCCATTTATTTCCGTAAATAATGGTAATTTTGAAAAATACTTCAAATAAAAGTTGTAGGTCTCATCGAAATAAACGTTTTATGTCGTATTGATTTTTGTCGTAAAAACAATATTTTTTGAGAAAAACGATATTAAATGTTCAGAACTCCATATAATTCATCCAACACAAATCAAGTTTTATTGTTAATTTCATTAGTTAATAATAAAAAGGTATACAGCAAAGCTCCTCCCTGGCCCACGTGTTTTCTGTATCATTGGATTTTTAACTTTCAACGCATAGCGAGATCCGCCCTCTGCGAGAAGCTTCATCCCCAAAAAGAATAGCCTAACCTTATCTAACCTAAACCTAAACCTAAACTTAAACATTAAGTTAAACGACTGTTCGTTATAGAAAAAATGAAACAACCGTATATAAACTAAAAAATAAATTCGGCCACCCCACTTGCATCCCCCGTGTGTGTGTGTGTTCTATTCTACATGGATATTTTTCATACTTCGATAACATATGTAAAGGACATTGAAATCGAGAGTGGCTCCGTATAAGTCAATAATTACCTATCATTTTTCTCAGAAAGTATTATCTTTATGACATAAATCAATACGACATAAATTCTGTATTTTGATGAGGTCTACAACTTTCATCTGAAGTATTTTTCAAAACTCCCATTATTTACGGAAATAAATGGAAAAACTATGATTTTTATGGTTTTTTCATGGTTTCCGCTGTAAAAATAACATTTGCGCCAATTTTCACTATCATATTCGTAATCAGCACGTCAAAATACGTAAGAATCCAGAGTACAAAAATAATCGGAGGTATGGTCTTTTCGGAAGTACACCCAATTTTTCTATTCTTAAATCTACCATTTTATTATGATGACACATTTGCAAAGGTATATAGTAATGCTAACGTACTTTTGGCGACATTTGTATTATCTTTTTCAAATTATCTGGTATATTTTCCGGCAAAGCTGACGATTGATTATAATAATAAGGCACCCAATCGAACCGCTGCAATACATTTATACAGAATAGAAACGTAATGACTATATTATACTTATAATATGTAACTATTTTCTAAAATTACTTTATTAAATTTAATAAGGACACAAGGTTGCATCGGGTTTGAATATCCATATGGATACTTGCTACAAGGTCCGAGAGTTTTTGTATTGAAGTAACACGGCTTGTGGGAACGTTTCGACTGAAAATTGTCTTGGCACCTGACATCGTATTTCGATACATTTGTACTGTACTCTAAAATTTGAAATTAGTATTACATAGATGACATATTCATCCGGTTATCGTAAAGTGAATACAAATAAAGGAATGAAACCAATGAGTTCTCAAGAACAAGGCCGCCGAGATAAATCCGGAATTTTTTCAAGCAATCACATAAATTAGATGTAGGTAAGGTAAACATAAACAATGCACTCGTTGATAATGTAACTCACTACATAAGTCAGTTACATAAATCGGATAGAAAATGTCGATCATGAACCGATAATACGATCGAAGAGCGGCAATATTCGAATCGATTCACACCGGAAGATCGCCTGCGGAAATCATTGCGTGATTTGACTCTAAGAAGACACTTTAAGACTTATCTAAGAAATTCAGATATTCTGACAAACGATAGGAGGTAACTACATTTCGAAAAACATACCCGAATTATTCTGATCGCAAGAGAAGCGCGGAATTCGTGATCGAATTGAAAGAAAAGATTAATTGGGCTGAACGAAAGCATGCGAATGCCATCCCCTTGACTATTACATGTCGGGCGTAGTCGAGGCAATGGAAGATACAAAGCATTACAACACCGAAGATACCCTAAAGCCCACTATCATGGAGGTAATACAGGAAATGGACAAGAAGAGGCGTGAAGCGAACCTGCGAGGGTAATACAAATTCAAGAAGGCTATGGCAGCTAGCGGAAGCTACATTGAATAATTCCATTCTTTACACCATTTACCACTTTTCTACAGATTGTATACAAAATAAATGTAAAACCTAGAACCTTAAACCTTAAATGTAAAAAATAGTCAGTGCAAAAATGTCCTTAACTTTAATTTTCTAATTAAAAATTTTTTTATTTTTTTATTACACACTGTATTTTTTATACACCCTGTACAAACTGGTGAAAGAATATATTGACATCTTTCTGGAACTGTTTTTCTTTATCGAATGACTTTTCCGGGTTTACCTCGACAACCCTGTAAATTGATAACAGTTACTGCATATAATCTTCCAAAAATACTAGTTTGGAGGTAATACAACATGAATAGATACGTTTATCCAATTTTTATTCATGTTCCGAATATCAACTTCAAACAATGCCACAAAATTAAATATAATACATAAAACTGGGATTTCCAACTAAAAAATTGCCTAATACGTGTGTTCCCCGTAAATTCAAAATGCAAGATTTGTTCGCATAATTGTTGAATTCAATGAGGAAAATAGAAGAAAAGTTAATAATTCAATTTTTCCTTGTAACTACACTTTTGTCCAACGTAAATAATTTAAACCTTTTTTTAATTAAGCTATTAAATGATATATTTCCAGATGATACTCTAAAACACGAGTATCTTACTAACAAAGGATTCTACGCCAAAGCTATATTGGCACGCCTTATTTTTCATATATAATCATCCATTTTCCGGTTGATCTACGATAGGCATGTCCAGAAGTAGCTCGCTTGGAGGCAAATTCGAGGGAGACGCCTACTTCTCCCGCCCGCGCGTCTCGCTCCCCGTGGCGGCCGTAGTCCTCCGAGCTCCTCAGACCCGTGCCTACCGTGGGTCCGAGAGTTGCCCCAACGCGCCACACGCGGTACATATTGTAAGCTGTAGGTACGGGTCTGAGGAGCTCGGAGGACTACGGCCGCCACGGGAAGCGAGATGCGCGGGCGGGAGAAGTAGGCGTGTCCCTCGAATTTGCCTCCAAGCGAGCTACTTCTGGACATGCCTGATCTACGATTTTAAAAACATTCATGTGTGTGGAAGTTTGCTTTTTTTCACCTGTTAGTTTGTTGCATTTTCATGTTCGTGTTGTTGTTGTTATTATTATTATTTACAAAAGAAATACGTCAGAAAGAGGAAGAATAATTTTTATAATCCAACTCTGACTGACGGGAGTATAAACGCAAAATTTTTTACTTTTTAATACTAACTGTATCCAGCACAAAATCTGACTGATATAATAAAAATTGCAAGATTGAATTGCAATTTTTATAACAATACTATTTTATAACAATCATTTTCAATGGAAGTGTCTTTGTAATTTCAATAATTATGAAATAAAAATGTGAAATCGGTCACTTGACCGGTCGTGATACAGTTAATGTTAACCAATTCTTTTATAGAAATCTTTTTATTGAGATCGGATTGGAATATCTGAAAACATAAATATCCCAAATACCTTTAAGAAAATTGTTCAGAGCTTGAATATATCTTTTTGGTCGAGCTTTGAAGACTGAGTGACTTACTGATATGATGGGCGAAGCTGATGAAATGCTTGTCGGTTTAAATGAAATGCCTTGAAAAAAAATTAACTTATTACATTTGCAATTAACTACATTCAAAATATTTATTCTAATGTAAACGATATTTACTTACATCCGCAGATTTGTAACCCTTCAGTGCACGGGTCAAAAGTGTCCACTTTTTCGTTGACATTTCTTCTAAAAACTCAACGATTTTCTTGCATAATGTTATTGTTCTTATACTGCATAAAACTACTACTAATAAAACAAGAATTTACTGACAAATTCCAAGATAACTTAAAGAAAATTAAAACAGTACAAATTCAATTAATGGATCTTACAGACCAGATCCGTGCACTGAAGGGATAAAATGTATTGTCAAGTAATAGCTTACTTTCTTGATAATATCTTTTGCTTACCTGGACTACCAAATTTTGAGGGAGAACGGAAAAGTGGAAAATTTGATCCAACTTGAGACTTTTTAGATGGATCAAAATATTGGAAATGTGGTTTGTCTAACTGAGAAGCATAATCTACACTGATCTTCATTTGTATCATGAATATTACTCCCAACACGGTGAAGAAACAGAAGTAAAATATTATTAACTGTACTAAAATGTGAAAAAGTATTTTCTGTCAACAATAAACTATATACCCAAATATTCCTAAACTAATTTTAAAGTATACTAAACAATTAGTCTCGTAACAAACAAACATATAATGCTGTAGAAAATAATATTAAAAAAAAACAATTCATTCATGTACACAACATACAGTGTGGAAATTATAAAGCGTTACGGACGAATATCTCCAAAAATAATGATTATACGCAAAAATGTTTGAGATGATAATTGTTCGGTACCGAGGGGGGCATCGTGTGGTGGGACTTCTATTTTTCCCGGTGGACACTCCAAGGTGAGTTGAAGGTCAATTTTCTTTTTTTAAATGGAATGATATGTTTTTTATCCACCATCAAATAGTGCGTTTTAAGATAAGTACAAGTACATATGACTCAAGGTCATTCAATGTCAAACTTGCAGGGAAATGCAGAAAAGGTGTAATCGTTTTATTTGTACTTCAGTTTAGTATGTGTTCAAAATGATTACTAGTAATGAAAGTAAACTGACTATCTTGCAGAAGAGCACAGTAATACATAAATACGTTTGTTTTCATTTAATTGATAATGACTAATGACTTTGATGTTGTCCTGAGCAATGCTGATATTGAACACATGTTATTGTTTTGGTGTGAAAGTTGGAAGGCACGAACTAAAGTCCAAATAAAACGATCACACTTTTTCTGCATTTCCCTGCAAGTTTGACCTTGAATGAAATTGAATCATAGGTAATTGAACTAATCTTAAAACGCATTATGCGATGGTGGATGAAAAAATATATCATTCCATTTAAATGGAAAAATAAAAGTCTCGCCACATGATCATGACCACCACCCTCGGTACTATGTAAACAACTTTCATCTAAAACATTTTTGTTTAGAATTTAGAATTTCCAACCGGTATAGCACGTTATATCTCTCATATGTTATATCATATCTTGTACACACATTGTATAAGCAATAATATGAACCTGTGTTATCAAGAAAATCGATTCTAAATTATGTATCTCTTATCACGGGATTAAGCATGTCAAACATTATATTATGCATGCTTGTTTGACAAACATAACTCGTGTTGCTGTATTATTTAAAAGTGTAGAAATGTAGGGTAATTGAACAGACTAGTGGAATATTATTGAAAAGGTTATTTCCTACGTGCAACATTTACAAGTGAAAAACTAGCGGAACATTATTGTCATCTAATTACTAGAATTATCGTACTATGATATTTTTATTACCGATATCTTTTCTAAATGTTTTATAAATTTAATTGCATTACACATTGTTTAAAATTCACAAACTTAAAATGATCTACGGAAAACATATTAATATAAATAATTATATCGGATTAGAAGGTAAAATAAATATACAAATTAAGAAGTAAATAAGACATATCATATAATAATAACTGTATTGTATTATTATGATGCATGAACATAACAGAATCTTTAAAGATTAAGAAAATTGTAGTCGGTAACAATCTAAACAATAAAATTTTTGAAGTTTGAGATTTTTAATATAAGTGATTTTATAACGAACATTGCGATCTTTTGAAATTATATACTCCGTTTCTTTTAAATGTAATTATTTGTATAGTTTTGTAAACATTATAAATGTATATGTACTTACGCATCTGCGAGAAAAATCGTGTATCATAGAAACAACTGGATATGATTAAATTCATAAATATATAGTTACTACTTATTGCTATGCGTGTATGTATATTCAATGTATATACGTTTTTTCATATTGTCCATAATATTTAAACATTATAGGAACCGAAAACTTTAGTGATAAGAAATACAAAGTCATCAACATAAAATTAATCTGGAAATTGTAATAGAACGTAATTTATATTACCCCATTCTTTGGCTGTTCTATCGAGAAATGCTTTCCGATCATTATCCCAGACAAACCGCAAAAAATTTTTAAAAGCCCCTATATCAGGCTGAGGTTGCCGACTCTCGTAATAGCGGTCATCGTGTAATATGACCATATTAAAAAGTGATTTTGTAAATCAAAGTTAAAAATTGGAAGAAGGTTAATGTTTTAGTAATTTTATACGTTTTGAAGTTAGTTAGATAATTAACGTAGAAACGTACGTATTTCTTATTACAACGTGGCCTAGATAGGAAATCTCACAAAATGCAATGTACTGATCTAAATATTTAGATTCTGCATGAGCTAGAATGGGCATGTAGGGATGGCATATTGTTTAATTAACTGCAAGTAATTAACTACACGCAATTTATGCGGAATTCACATTTATTGCACCCGAGTTTCCCTACTCGCATTCGACTTTGGACTCGCGCAGCGTTGTCCAATTCGCGCGTCCATCGTGTACCAACAGAGAGGATTCCTCTCTGTATATAGTATATACTATGGATACGGTATTGCCATAAGCCAGCTACACAGCTTTTTGGTCCGAATTGAACGTAGATTTGGATGCCAGCGCCGCTATCGGTCGACCGGTGTACTGTACCCCTCGTACTCCTCTTCACCTCCGTGATCCACCATACTTCGCCATGTGTTTGCGACCCTCTAGATGGCGCTGCTTTCAATCGAGTTGATTGGACGCCATTGACACGCTACGAAATAAAAAGTGTCGATGACGTCCAATCAACTCGATTGAAAGCAGCGCCACCTGGAGGGACTTACACACATGGCAAAGTATAGAGGATCACGGAGGTGCAGAGGAGTACGAGTGGTACAGTACACCAGTCGACCAATAGCGGTGCTGGCATACAAATCTACGTTCAATTCAGTACACTTCCAGAATCCGAATCCCGTATCCATAGTATATAGATCAGTGCAATATCCCAACACTGCCTATAGAGCGCAGCCCAGTGTTTGCCACACAAGATGGCCGACAAGTTGATACCCCTTCCGTCTTTTGGCTCACCCCAGCAGAATTAGGCTCAGTCCTTTAGGTCCGTGCACGTTTTTGGGGTCACGTAACCCCATTACCATTTTCGTGTCACATCCTGTATTACCAACTGGAACTAAAATAAACTGACAGCGTCCTCAGTGGTAGGAATTAAAATTAAAAACAGTTATAGTCACTGTTACTGCAGTCTCTCAAATAAATACAATATTGTTTTATAAAATGCAAAAAGAAATTTACAACCAACGACATCGGCAATTTAAATTATCTGGAAAAGTACTAAAGAAGTAACAAGTAAACAATTTTTTATTTTATTTTAAGGCAATAAAATTTAAACAATTCATTAAAAACTGATTACAACAAATATATATTCATTACGATAATTATCAGTAGATAGGAATAATGTTTTAATGGATTTTAGTGGAAACTTCATTCCGATATCTCTTATATGGTTCAAGAGATATAATAAAATGTCGCCTTTCTCGATCCGGCCCACCAGAGTGGAGCAATATTTAGATAAAAAATTATTTAAATTAACGATTCGAATAAAAAATACTTTATCTTTATTCTTATTAGAAGATTCGAATGAAAAATATTGACACTGGCTCAGGTATATCGGTGTGAAACCACTACATTACTAATTCAATTGTAAAACTTCTTCATATTTTATAATTTTTTTATGGGACTTGCGCCATCTTATTTCTCTCATTTTTTCGATTAAAGTGTTTAGTGTCATTTCAACCGGAAGAATGCCACAAATAAGTTGGCGCAAGTCCCATTAAAAAATTATGAAAAATAAAGAAGTTTTGCAATTTTATTAGTAGTGGTTTCACACTGATATACCTGACTCGGTGTCGGGTCAATCGGTCCCCTTTATTGCACTACCCAGCCACGGCTACCGAGGCAGCCCCTACTCCAGGGCCTGGGCGTTTAGCGCTCGCCGTCGTCTATTCGACGAGCCGACAAAAACTTATTTGACCGCACAGTGGTCAAAACGAGCTCGCTAGCCCAACAAAACTATTTTTGCATTGTTTTAAGACTTAAAGCCATAGTAAAGTAGATCATTGGATTCGTCTTCACATCAGCCACAGCAACATGTAATAAAAAATACTTAGCGTTTTAGACTTATGGGATTTCAAAAAATGAAATCTTACCGGTCAGTCTAATGTACATTTGATAGCAAATGGATCGACGAAACTCTTACGGATCAGACGGGTAGGAAGCAAAATCGCGTAGGAACTGTCGTTGTGTTGTATTTGTTTCGAAAAACAGTACCTTTTGTCGCAACGAGCAAATACTGCTATTTTTCTGGGCATATGTTGTTGACGATAGCGTAGATTTTGGACATCTCTATGTTCCAAGTATAGAGTTTTCGAGTATATTTCAAATTATTAATGATAGTTCTGATTCTTTTTATCCGAAATTACGCAGCGAAACATTCATCCTGGATAAATTGTTTTCGATTATTTCCCACTCTGTGGATCAGAAATATCCAGAATGGTTTAACCACGATGAATGTGCTGTACACCGTAAAAATATGGTCTATTTTGCATTGATAGTTAAAATCCAGAAAGATACAGTATGGTTCGGGCAACAATTGCGATTTTCAGGTTCAAGTAGTACCAAGAAATCCAGATTATCGTATCTACAGAATGTTTAAATAATTTCGCTTTTTTAGCAATAACTCTAATTATGTATATATTTTGGTATTTTGCATGCTTAGATTTTCTTTATATTGCATTTTTTACATCATGAACATTTAATATACTGTGGGATGGTAAATACCTTCTTTCACGCCTTCACGCGGCCCATTCTGTTAACACTATTACCTTTAATATGAATATGTATATGAAAAATTAAATGACTTAATTATAAAAGTAATAGTGGAACTAAGCTGAACGAAAGGCACCTATTTTAAGGTACAGCAATCATATTAATAAAAGAATTTTAATTATTTTTTGGACTCCTCTTCTTTGTAATAATAAGCAACTTTTAAATATTATAATTTAAAGCTCAAAACTGTAAAATACATGAAGAAAATGATATAAAATAAAAAAATAAATATGATTCATTGTCAAATTTGGAAAAAAGAACTAATAATTGTATATTTAATATTAACATGTAATAACAGACCCGTCGCAACTTATAACGAATGTGGAGCCACGCATAACAACTGTGATTAAAATTTTTTCTTGACAATCTTTTGCATATTTTTTGTCGTTTTTTTGACAATCGTATTTCATAGCAGAAGATTCAACGAAGCCAACAACAGTTTATATGAATCAATTCCAAGATAAAAATAGCGTTAAATAGGTATTTCAATTTTCAACAAGAATTATTATTTCGTTTATTATCAATAAATAAAAGATTATTTGTATGGATCGAAAAAGCATTTATTCAGCTTTAAAATGAGTATAGAAACACGGAGCCTTATATTTAAACAGAGATTAAATATTCAGGTTGAATTAATCATGTATTGACTCGTTTCGTTTACTTTTCCAAAATTCTGACAATAACGTGGAAAATAGCCGAAATACGCGCTACGCATTACACGACAATAAAAATTGACAACTATGCGACGAATATTCTCGGATATTCGTTACAGACAGTCGTTACAGGCATGCAATGCATTTTTCTGTCTACGGTTCTGAATTACCGACTCTGTAGAAAATGTCCTAGTACGATAGCGGACTCTATCGAAATGGAACGGTCAGGTGGTGAACTACATGAGGTTACACACATAAAGTGTGTGTCTGAGGAGGCTCGATTTTACAGTGTTGTCAGCTTTAAAACGCAATTGTATTCGTACAAAAATACTTCACGTATTATTCATTTGTGCCGCCTATTTTTTTACAGGACTTCGAACCCCCTGGTAAAAATTTGGCGAACATGATAAAGAAGTTTGTATCCGACAAGGACGAACTTATGCACATTTAAGAAGAGAAAGAAAGACAAACACAGAGCTGCTGAATACTGTGCACACTCGACAGAAAATTTATTAGTAACACATTTGTGAGGAATTGTTTACAAATATTTGCAGTTAGGAAATATAGAATAGACCTTCAGAGCTACTTTCACATATAGTTTATCGTCACATTTTATTTCTGACTAAATAGTTATAAACAATTATTGTAAGTCTCGTTCTAAAATAAACTCAAATAATTTAACAGATCTCTGGTAAAAAATAATCTTCTTTGTGATCGGAGGATCTAGAATGATGTCTCAGCTACATTTTTGTCGCAGTTTTATGTAGATTCGACGCCTAGTTAATTAGTTATTTACGATTTCCAGAGAGGTGACACAACGATTTGTGTGTTTACCTTTGACAAATACTCGGACTCTCCTTGTCTTACTCATTGCGGGCATAGAAGATAGAAGTTACCTCCACAAAAATTGTTGATAAATTACTTCAGGTAATTTTTATAAATATTAGCTCTCGAAGAATATAGAATGGACCTTCGGCAACATTCATGTATAGTTTTCAATTCGATTCTAGAAGAGGTTAATTAGTTATAAATAATTTTTGTTACTCTTGTTCTAATGAAACTGTGCATACTAGTGAGAATTGAATATCTTGTATACTCCAAATGTTCATGCATAAAAGTTAATCTGTATCTCGAATACTATTAGCTATTTTTACTAAAAAATTGTGTGGTGAGGTAACCAAACATATAATCGTTGTAATCGTTAAACAAACAGAGATACTAAATCCATTAATTACATATTTTCAATATAATTATGCTCAGTAATATTCATGTATCATACATTATTCTGGATCTCGAGTTTTATTACTTACTTCTACTAAAAAATTAGATGGCAAGATGGTCAAGGGAGTGCTTGTCGACATCATCAACAAAAGGAATTGTTACAAATATTAACCAGCTAGAGATAATAAATTTATCAGTAAATTGTGTTCGATAAATTAATGCGTGCGAATATTCATGTGTTAAAAGATATTCAATATCTCGAGTTCCATTACATATTTTTACTAAAAAATTAGATGGTCAGATAGTCGCGGGAGTGCATGTCGACATAATTGGCAAAAGCAATTTTTATAAACATCATACAGCCAGAGATAATAAATTTATTCATTACATTTGCTGGATATAATATTGTTTGGTGATATTTATGTATTAAAAGTTACTCTGAATCTCGAGTACTGTTAGCAATTTCTATTAAAAATATAAGATGGTAGATAGTCAAGGGGATGCTTGTCGACATCGTTGGCAAAAGGAATTGTTATAAACAATAATCAGCTAGAAATAATACATTTATCAATAATTATTATCACGGCAATCGAGATCTACCGAAATTAGTTGGGGTGGGGAACGTTGTGCTTCGCTGCGCGTTGCGCATCGTTACCTACCTAAGCCCACGGAGCGCGATTCGTCAATCAGTCGGGCCGGACCCTCCGACAGCAGCGGAAAGTCTCCGGGACCAGGAGGGTCTTCGGCTACCTTGGGCTGACCAAGGATCCTCCAGCGGTACCCTGGTCTCTCCTGCCTACCTTGGGGATGACCAGTGGTCTTCCAGTGCTACCCTCGTCTACCTTCAGCTGGCATAGGGTTGACCAAGGGTCCTCCACCAGTGGCCTACCCTGGGGTTGACCAGTGGTCATCCAGAGATACTGTGGCCTACCCTTGCTTACCTTGAGGCTGACCAGTGGTTGTTCATAGCTGCCCTTGCCTACCTTCAGCTGGCTTAGGGTTGACCAAGGGTCCTCCACCATTGGCCTACCCTGGGGATGACCAGTGGTCATCCAGAGCTACTCTGGCCTACCCTTGCTTACCCTGAGGCTGACTAGTGGTACTTCAGATCTATCCTTGCCTACCTTCAGCTGGCTTAGGGTTGACCAAGGGTTCTCCACCAGTGGCCTACCTTGGGGTTGACCAGTGGTCATCCAGAGCTACTCTAGCCCACCCTTGCTTACCCTGAGGCTGACCAGTGGTTCTTCAGAGCTGCCCTTGCCTACCTTCAGCTGGCTTAGGGTTGACCAAGGGTCCTCCACCATTGGCCTACCCTGGGGATGACCAGTGGTCATCCAGACCTACTCTGGCCTACCCTTGCTTCTCCAGAGCTGCCCTTGCCTACCTTCAGCTGGCTCGAGCTTGACTAAGGGTCCGCCACTAATGGCCTACCATTGTCTACCATGGTCTACCTTTAGCTAGCTTAGGGTTGTCCAAAGGTTATTTAAAACTTCCTTGGCCTACTTTAAGCTGGCTCGGGGTGGGCCATGGTCTCCTCAATCACCTTCAATGCTGAGGATGCCTGAGAGACTTGTTCACTCCGGATCTTCTTCGGCCTATGCAACTTCATACTGCGTGGAGGGCATGTCAACGCTTCCGATGCTGGCGACGGGCAATCATTACTCTTCGTGTTGGAGTGACGGTTGTCGTGTTGATCGGCTCAAAAAGGGCGATCGTTGCAGTGGCTTCGCATCTTCGGTGAGTCATTTCGTCACTACCTTGTCACTGTAGTTGTTTGTAGAAATAGAGTAGTTGTAGAGTGTAAAAGTAGTTAGTTGCATGCACGGGCAGGCCTCGCTGCCCCAACGATCAGCCGAGATGGGAACGTCCGCGCATTAGTCGATTTTGAACAGAGATTAAAGTTAGCATTACGATATGGATTGTTTAGAGCGTAACGTTGCGAATCAAAAATAGTCGCGGTTCAAAATTACATTTCATTTTGATGACTGCGTTTTTAAAGTTCATATTGTTGTTGTTTTGCAAATAATTAAAGTAATCGTTTTTTGGCTCTCTATTCGTTGAATTAGTGTTGCGGAACAAAAGTTCGCGTTTGCTTTAGAGTGCTTCGACTTTTCAGGCTCCCATGCTCGAGCTACAACGATCAACTGTGAGATGGGCACGTCCGCGACTTCGAGTAGAGTTGCGAAACAAATTGTCACACGCGTTGTACTAATATCAATTTTTAAAGTTGATTAAATGTCTAGTTAATGATGCGAATAAATAGTCGCGATTTAATGTAGTTTTAAAGGTACCCATCTACAATTTTAGACGTTAGAATTTTAAATTTCTTATTTAAAAAGCATTTTGAATTCAGATTTGTTGAATTAGCGTTGCGCATCAAAAGAGTTGCGTTTGCAATAGAATGATTCATTTGCAACGATCAACTGTGAGGCAGGCACATCAGCGATTTCGAGTAGCGGTGCAAAACAAATTGTCGGGATGGGGCCGTAGAAGGGAAAGAGGGTTTATGCCAAAGATCCCCGACAAACGGTCACTCAAGAGAGCAATCATTGCAGTGCCTTCGCATCTTCGAATGAGTAATTTCGCCACTACTTTGTCACTATACTCGTCTGTAGAACTAGAGTAGTAGTAGAGTATAAAAGTAGTTAGTTGCATGTATGGGCAGGCCTCGCCGCCCCAACGATCAGCCGAGATGGGAACGTCCGCGATTTGCACTAGCGTTGTGAGAAAACCACGCGTTGCATTTAGTCAATTTTGAACAGAGATCGAAGTTAGTCATCCTTCCAATTATAATCGCAGCTTCTATCAGCGATATAGCTTGTTTAAAGTATAGCGTTCGGAACAAATAGTCGCGATTCGTTTTGCAGAAACTGTAGAGTATACTTTTTTTGGATCTCTGTTCATTAAATTAGCGTTGCGCAGCAAAAGTTCGCGTTTGTTTTAGAGTCATTCGACTTTTCAGGCTCCCATGCTCGAGCTGCAACGATCAGCTGTGAGATGGGCACATCCGCGATTTCGAGTAGCGTTGCGAAACGAATTAGCATACGCGTTGTACTAGTAACTATATTCAAAGTTGATTAAGTTCGAGTTAACGTTGTCAATAAATATTCGTCATTTAAAATAGTTCTAGAGATACCGATCTACAATTTTAGACGTTAGAGTTTTAAATTTCTTATTAAAATATCATTTTGCATTTCGATTTGATGAATTAGCGTTGCGCATCAAAAGGATCGCGTTTACATTAGAATCTTTCGACATTTCAGGCGCCCATGCTCCAGTTGCAACTACCAACTATGAGATGGGCACATCCGCGATTTCGGATAGCGTTGCGAAACAAATTATCAAACTTGACTTACTGTTCGGTTAATTTTTATTGAATTTGTAAGAATCGTAAAACTTAATTTGTAAGAATCGTAAAACTTAATTTGTAAGAATCGTAAAACTTAATTTGTAAGAATCGTAAAACTTAATTTGTTAGAATCGTAAAACTTAGTTTGTAAGAATGGAAGGCAGACTTCGTTCTGATTCCTTTTCGAGTCTCTTTCGCCGCAACCTCCTCGTGGTGAGATCTTGGCAATCGATATTATCCACAATTCGCAAAATGCTATAACTTATAAATTGTAGTATCTTGCATGTAGTGGATAATATCGAGGTAATAGCTGCACATTTAGAATATTCGTTAATAAGTATTTTATAATAGAATGTAAGACTTAACACTTTCTTCGTTTTCCATTGTCTCAGTTTCAGCATTTCTTTTCAATTAGTCATGTTAGTCATGTTAACGCTTGCGTTCTCATGGCTCCCAGTTGCGCCAGAAACCGTTTGAGCGCGTCTCTTTGCCATCTTTCTTGGTGATGGAGTGACGGGTATCGGGCTGGTCGGCTCAGGACTTGTAAGCACGGAACGCGTGGCGTCACCCTTGAACCAGAGCCTTCTGCTCTGGTTCGATCTTGTTTCTCTCTTTGGAAGAATCGGAGCCTTCTGCCTGATTCGCATTTGGTCCCTCGTGGTTCGGAGACTTCTTCTCCAATTCACTCTTTGCCCCGCAATAATTACTCGACATACGCTAAATGGAAAAGAAGTCTTTTCCGTGAAAAAGACTATTTTTCCATTTAGCGACCTGCGAACTTAGTTTCTAAGAATCGTCGTTGTAAGAAAGGGACAGAGCGAAGGAAGACTTCGTTCTGACTCCCTTTCGGGTCTCTTGTGCAGCAACCTCCTCGTGGTGAGACCTGGGAAATCTATATTATCCACAATTCGCAAAATGCTATAACTTATAAATTATAGTATCTTGCATGTAGTGGATAATATCGAGCTAATAGCTGCACATTTAGAATTTACGTAAATATGTATTTCATAGTAGAATGTAAGACTTTTAATACTTTCTTCCTTTTCCTATGTCCCAGCTTCAACAATTATTTTCTACAGCCTCGGTAATTCAGAACCTTAGACAGAAAAATGCATTGCATGCAATGTCTGTAGGTATCTTAAGTCTCTGCCTTAGTACGATCGCGGACTCTATCGAAATGGAACGGTCAGCTGGTGAACTACAGGGTGTCCCAAAAATGTCTGAGTTCCTTTAAAGGGGAGGTTCCTGAGGCCATTTGAAGCGACATTTTCCTTTGCAAAAATGGCCGTTTCTAAATACCATAATCTTTATAAATTTGTTCACGCCTTCACGCGGCCAGTCCTGTTAACATAACTAAATATATGTTTATATAAATATATACGGTAGTAATGGAACTAAGATGAAAGAAGGTACTTCCTCCATTTCGTTGGTTGTACAATATTATGCATTTATATTGAAGTTTGATTTGTATTGTTTGAAAATAAAGAGATTAAATAAAAGTTAAGCATAACATTTTGAATAAAGCAATAAAAAATTTATAATAGAAGTAGAAACATTACAAATATTGTACAATATTAAATGGAAAGAAATTAAGTTCAATATAAGCTAGCGTAAGGTTGTTAACGTAAAGAGATTTCTTTCCAATACGCTCTCTTTATGGCGAACGGGCAGAAGAGAGCCTCATCACGATCGCGCTCTCCGATGATTTTCGGATATGTTGAAAACTCATAATCTGACAACGTTGTGTACCTTAGACTTGACAACGCTGCATACTTTAGACTTGACAACGCTGTAGAAGTTTGACGAGTCGAACTCGAGTCGCGCTGGATCTCGTTCACGAATTCACCGTTCTCGAAGCGTAGAGGACGCTACAATCACTGGCATTTTAAGGTGACGGTACTACAGATTCCTATGGCCACCAAGTCCCGTAAGATGTCCAGTCTATTCTTATATCTCGTCTGTGCCAAAACCTCTGATTTTTTATACAGTCGGTATTTCAGAACATGCGACACGAAGTCCCATAAGATGTTAGGTCTATCCTATCTCTCATCTGTGGTCCGTGCCTCTATAAGTCTATAAGTCTATGTCATAGATCTATATCTATGGTCTATGTGCACAATTTTTACTTCTAGCGTCACATGATTCGGGGAACATAATGAGACATGAGACACTATCAAGTAGTAGTTACTATTTTCTATTGGTTGGTGTCTCAGTAACATTTCGTGACTCGTGACGAAGCCGAATATTATTGGATGCACCATTCATGGGATGCACCCATGGATGCTCCTTCAAGTAAAGGTGATAAAAGCAGGACCCTACAGAAGCAAAACTGTAAGACGCTACAGAGGATGATTATACATATACTCTGTGGCTACAGTAGAATAAATAAATTGTTATATTAGTTAAGAAACTTATATAGTAAGGAAAGAGTATTAATTTAATGTTTGAGGGAATAACATTTATAATTTCACTGAAGTATGTAATTTGGCAAAAGCATATATTGCTTACTGGAATATATACGATCATATTAGCAAATATTAAATACAAATATGTTTTACATACATATATATCACAATATATTGTCTTCATTTTTGTACAGAACAAAATAATTTCACATATATTTATAAATACAAGATCGATAAAGCGCATTTACAATTTATATTGTCAGTAGACGACGTGTCGTAACATGAGAATCCTCCTTTTGGAATATGGAGTAGTTTGTAATTTTCGATTTATGGTTCGCGTCTGTTTCGGATAGTCGAATTATTACGGTATGGCTGATGTGGGCCTAAGTTTAGATGATATAATTAAGAAGTCGAAGTCATCAGGAATGAGGAGCAAAGGCGGAGGGTGAGACAATTTTCAAAAATTAACAGTAAATTTACATAGTTGTGGCTTCTGTGTTATCGATTTCTCTATAACCTTAAAGAATTCAACTTACAGTTATTAACGAATATTACTTGCTATTCGTTTGGCAATATTTTCAAAAGAAGTTCACTTCACGAACCATTGTGGTCGTTTTTAAACACCTTCACAGTTGTAGTAATTGGAAGATTTTCTTGAATAGAGTCGCATACAAAACATAAAAGTCTTTTAAATCGAGTGCTTTCACTTAATGAAAGATGTTATAATATTTCAGATTAAAATTTTATCGTAATGACGCTTTTTTTATCGCTATTTCAAATGGTTCTAATTATTACAAACTTTACTGCTATTTTGATAGAAATGTATTTTGTAAACATTATCAATATGACTGATACTTGATTATCAACGAGATTTGACAATAGCTTCTATTATTAGAACTTGTATATATGTGCAACATTACAATGATCAAATAGTTATATTTAAAAGTAAGAGTGAAAAATGGAGTAGCCTTAATTACATAAATATAATTACATTATTTTGTAATTTCTTATATAGTGTTCGGAGGAGGATCAATAGGGGTGCGCGTGCTAATGGTTCTGTAAGGGGACAGGGTTCGCAAGTAATTACAGATGCACGATTCAAAATTATACAAAAGAATCGAGAGAAGCTAACAGATGCGAGAGACAAACTGGCAGAAATTGCAAAACAAAGTGACGCTAGATTAAAGTTAGACAAAATCCGTGCATCACAATTGAAAAAAGTAGAAACTCAATTGTCTGGTATTTCTCGAAAGACAGGTCGTAATGGAAGGTTATCGTTATCAACTAATAAAATGCCTCCAATCATGCCGCATCCCATACCGCCGAATATTCCAAACAATTATATGCCTCCACCAACAAGAGCAGTTGGTTACAGACCACCTCCTCTTGCAGAACCTCATTACATTGGAGACATGAGCATGGATTATAACGATGGTACAAACTACATGTTTTTAACAGTTGGATTAATAACCAATGAAATCATTTAATGTGTTTGCATCTTTTAGACTATTTAATGGAAGCAGCCCCTTTACGAAGAACTGTGAATAACGAGTATGCTCCTACACCACCTCCTCCACCTCCTGTGTTCAGTATTAAGCCTGCATCTCCATACACATGGGTAAAACCAGCCAGTAATAGTGTTTCAAGAATTGTACCTTCTAGAAAGCCTGATGTTGATAGGGAACGAGAAAGAGTAAGAGATTATAAAGTTATTGCACGCTCTTCGATGGTAAATATTTTTATAGATGATTTAGCACAATCAGCTGTGAAATATTAGTTCCTATAATTATACCGACTAATTTCAGACAAAAGCTGTTTCCCCTACATACAAAGATGATTGGAGTTTTGGCACAAAATCACGGTACATGTTTTTGCTTGTATATGTAACATTTCCATTTTGTTAAATGTTTTTCAAACAACATCTAACATTAATGCTATTATTTAGTACTATATTAGCGGAAGAGCCAATGGAGTCGAAGTATTATGATTCAAGAAGTCACAGAGACATGGGGGTAAAATCAAGACTGGATTCAGCCCCAAGTAAATCACGTACTATGGGCGTTTTATCTCGACCGAAAACCACTTCTAGTTCATCATCACAGTCTACTGGGTATAGAATTGTAGTGTCAAATTTACAAGCAAATGTTACTCAAGAAGATATTAAGGTACTAATATTGGGTTAATGATTCATGAAAAAATGTAGACATTAGTTTCAGTAAATAAAAAGAATTAACATTGTTTATTTCAGGAATTATTCGAGGATATAGGAGAATTATTAGTATCCAGATTAGTACGACCAGGCACTGCAGAGGTCATTTATAAGACATTAAAGGATGCCACTAAAGCTGTTGAAACTTATCACAATAGGCAGTTAGATGGACATCCTATGAAATGTCTCTTAGTGAATCCACGACCAAAAAATAATCCAACAGGACCTGCTGTTAGATCTATTACAGAGTTAGTATATCATTTCATACGTGTAAAATATTTCTGTACAATCATTTCCATTTCTGCGCATGTTTACAGATCCAGAAGGAGCGTTAGTTCAAGTTATGTACAACCAAGTTTAGGAGCAGTGCACCGTGCATTGTTCGATGATTCTTAATCAAATGTATCAGTTTTGTCAAAAAATGCCAAATATAATGGCAACAAATTTTATTCCAAATATTTCTAAAAGGGAATAAATGTGGGATATAGGGAGCTGGAATCAAGTGTATGAGAAAAACTTAACATGTAGAAAATGAAAAAGTCCTCAGTGGAATTTTAGATAATGGAATATCACTTATTTTAACTTTAATTTGTATAAAATATAGTATGCTTCGGCAGTTAACAGAGGATGAGCATGATAGCGAATGAATATAAATTGTAAACAATAAACACAAGATGCTTCTTGTACCTTTAATATACATCAATAAAACAAGCATTTAGGAATTTCTAATACTTCGTTTTGAATAAGATCTCGACAAAGGAAAAAAATACCTTTGCATGAAAATTGAATTGTAGAATGTACAATATGTCTCTTACATTAGCAGTTCTTGTAGTCTAAATTTAAAATCTATAATATGAAAATTATGAACTCCTACGGACAGTTTCCTTAAGAATTTCCTAAGAACAATTCGATCACGTATTGGTGACATATTATTACTTCGCAAATGGCAATGAGTATTGCGGAGAAAAGGGACTCGGATACTTACATCTTCATATTATCTACGGCTAATCGCGTTTTGCGACCCATCAAAATATTGATCGATGGAAGACTAAAGGGACTTTTATGCTGAGAGAAAACAACACGGAGATACTGACGAAAAACGAAGAATAAATAAGCCCAAGTTCATCAATAGATTCCACGATTTCGTCTAAATCTCACTCCGATTCAGAACAAGTTCAGGATTGTAGGAGCTGACGTTATCAAAGTATGGCATGCTGGAAGTTTCCTGGTCTACTTCGGTGGTCACTATGGGAAATCCGTAAGTTCCATCCCAGCTCAGCAACTAAAGCGCGCAAGATTACTTTTTGACGTAGAGGAAAAAGTAAGGACAAAGGAAGGACGCTCTACCATCCGTGCTCAGTAAGGTGCTCATTAAAACACTTGAAATTCGCAAATCATTCTAGTATTGACTTTCGTAGCGATAAATAATAGCAAACCGTAGAATTCTGGTTCTCTAATATTCTTGATTGACTCTGATGAATGTTAGTGATTAATGCATAAAATTTTATAAACTTTCCTGGAAGTGACATTTAAATCACAGAATAATTGCATTTTATTGAGCATCGAATCATAATTAATTACACTGTTCAACGCATGTTTAGATTTATAATTTTCGTGATTTGAATACGAATCTGTAAATTGTTTAATTTTTATGTATAGTTCTCAAGAAAATTAACTTTGGTAATAACGCAAACTTACAATTTGAAAGACGTTTTGTGCTTTAAAAAGTAATCGTTATATAGTTGTAGCTTGCATGGTACTATTCTGTGGAGTCTCCTGTACAAGGTGATATAGTTTAATATCGATAGTGGGACATTTATATCAAGAAGTCGGATGCAACAGTTTTCAGATTTGCTCAATGTTGAAATTCCCATAACCTTGTTAGAATTCATGAAGAATTGATAAAACAAAAATTCAATTTCTAAACCATTTTTGTAAATGAGTGTTTAGGGGATAGAATCCGCCTTTAGAGAGAAGCCAAACTTCAAATATTTCTTGATGTTTGTCAAGTGCTTAGAAGCAAAGATGCAACCATTTAAGAAAGAGCCTGCATTTTGAAAATACTTTATACAGTACAAATGCGCATATATGTAAGTCCATACGACTTACCAAAAAATAAATAAGATGACATTCAGTTTAAACGTAAAATGAACACAGTACTCGAATATGAACTTAACTATTGCATTTAATAACTTAAACTTAAACAAATATTAAAAATGAATAAATGTAACAAATGCCTTGAACATTTCACTGTGTACTCTCGGATGGTATCTCTTGAACTGACTAGTGCAGATAGAAAATAAAATTAGTAAAATTAGCTGTAAAACTATAATACAGATGGATTCAGAACCAATTTTTCTTGTATTGTCATCGCCAATCTTTATCGAATATAATAAGACAAAAAAGTGTCGAAACTCGCCAGAAAATATAAAAAAAACGTTAATGAAATTTTGTGATTGCAAACAAAATTATTGAATGTTTTATTATTTTCAAATATTAATAACTGTACAAATGTATAAAATAAAAAGATTAAAAGTGTAGTGTATAGTGTATACCTACTTGAACAGCCTCCACGATGGCACACGCTGATGAACGAAATACATACTTTTATATTCTCTTATATTTAAGTGCCTTAAAATTGTCAAAATTGACTTTTGTTTGGCTTTTCAGTGCAAATACCCTACTGTGCAATAAATAAAATGAAAAAAGCATCCGAAATGCCTCAACGTTTGTGGATATTTTCCAATTTATAATAAAAACAAAATATGTAGAAAGGAATCTATTTATACGAGTCAGTAGAGAAGCCTTTGTCTTGTGGATAGCGTTCGAAGAAGCGATAATGGATAAAAAATCGCTTTTACAGGGTTTGTGTCGTAGATATGAGAAGAATAGACGTTGTTACGATATAATCTACTAAAGAATTTATTTGCTCGGTATAATATGATCACAATATTTGTAGTCTGCAACTACAAGATATAAACGCTAATACACCGTACATGTTATTAGTGACATGCACCGAGTTTTCTCAGAAATAGGTTTTATGTTACCTAGAGAAATGCGAGCAAGTAGGTGACAGTTAGTTGACAATTGTAATTCGACGAAGTGAATGGCACATAAATAATTTTATTCCGTCATCATCGCTAAAATTTCCAAAGAAAGAGTACAGATTTGCGAGACGCGATTCCATTTATCTTGCTTAATCAACCAGGTGGATCATTTGACAATATATATATATTAAACGTTCCTTATGTACCTTTGTTACCCTCACACATCCACTTGAAAGGAAGATATACATTCTACAATACAAAATATAATAAAAAAATTTAATGTAAAATGGTTTAGTACCCGGTATATAGACGCTGCACACGATCGTTTCACTAAAATATTTACAAAATACGTTTTAATTAGCACTGATTACCAATACTGAACCTTAAGATCTGAAATAATTTAATTTTCCGTTCTAAGTAGCCGCACGACGATTAAACTTAACAAATTTTGAACTAAATCTCACTTGACTATGTTTTACGTATGAAAGTCTTTCTCTTTTTATCCGTCTCTCAACACGCTCGATCGTATAAGTCAAAGGACTCGTTTAACTTCTACGATTGTTCGTTTTCGACTTGTTTGGCAACCGGAGGACCTCCGCATAGGACATCTCCAAACGTTTCAGGCGGGCAACCTCTTCCGACGCGGCGCTTGGCTTGTAGTCCCTATACTCGAAAGTGTTATTGTGCTGCTCGTGATTGTTGCGCGTGTACACGTTGGTTCGTCTTCCGCTACGCGGCGACTCCTTCGTTCTGTTCGCGTAACTGAAATCGTTGCACACGGTGCCGTTCTGCTCCAGAGCGTTGAACGGCCTGAACTTCTTCTTTCCGTTGCTGCTCGACTTCGTGGAGACGATTTTCGGGTTCGTCGTTGGGATCACGTCAGGCGTGGCCGGTTGATCGTTGTGCAACACTCTCCTGTTGGAATGTTTCCTCGACGATTTCTTGGAGATGTGAACGCTGGTGCTCAGATAGTCCAAGTGGTAGCCGTGCTTCTTGCCTTCGATCTTACCGTGTTTAGCGTATTCGTGACGAGTAGGCTCGTTATTCTGTCGTTCGTTCGTTGAGTTCATCGAAGTCGGGGTCTTTATCCTGTACGGGGGCTCGGACACAACGGAGGCAATGACAGAGGACACGACGCTCTGATTATCGTCCGTGGTTTCACTGGGGAGGTCCTCCTGAGCGAATGCCGAAGACTGTGGTTGCGAGACGGTCGTGCTCGTCGAATCGTCCAAAAGCGGCAGCTTCTCGCCCTCGTCCTTCGCTTCCGCCGCTCGCTTGAGAACACTGAATATTTGGCTAAATATTTGCCTATACTCCGGCGTTTTACGGAACCTGCTCTCGAACGGGCTGTTGTCGTCGTAAATGCTAAACTTGCAGTCTTCGCCGTCGGCGATGGAACAAAGGAACGAGCCAGGCCTTTCCTCGGTCTGCGTCATTTTGTTGCTCGTCTCATCCTGGAATCCGGAAGACGAGGTCTCCGCCTCGGAGAAGTCTGTGGGGGTGGCGGAGAACGGTTTCTTACCGCAAATCTCCGATTTGGCACGTGTACTATTGCCGACAACTGATTTCGCCGACTCTTGTTGCAAATCCCCTTCCAACGATGGATTCTGGAAATTGTTGAAATCGCCCGACATCTCAAGCTCTTCTTGCAAGGACATGGGCGGCACACTGTCCTTCCGCCGCGGTGTAGGACGTCTTTGGACTTCTAATAGGGCTTGATACTTCTCCACGAGAATTCTGTACGGATTTTTCAGATCGATGGAACTGCTATCTTCGTGATTCAAGTCCTGCAATCAATAGATTTTTATATTTCGTATGTGTACTTGCAGAGCAAAATCATTTATAGAGTACATCTCAGTAACTATCAGGTTAAAACCCGATATACCCTTATAGCTTTTTATTTGGGGTCCAGCTATCTCATCGACAACAAGATTGAAGTTTATCGTTTGCAATAAAGAAACTCAAGGTCACTTTTATATCTCGATAAAAAAGTAAAATAGACAAAAAGCTAATTATTACATTGTATGCTACTCTTGAAACCATATTTTCACATACCAAATAGTTCACAAGTAATTTATGCGAATGAAAATGATCCTCGATTTATGTAATTTCCTTTGAATTTGTTTTTGTAAATTACATTTTTCAATGTTAGCAAGAACTTAACGGTTTCATGCTATCAGAAAATAATTGGTGGTGATTCTTTTCTTTTCATCATGGTTGCTTACCAATTATTAAATATGCATGAACGACAGACTTACAAAATCTATCGCCATTTTTTTTCAAACTACTTGGAAGTAGCAATGTTTCAACTTTAGTACACGACAATTCCATGGTATCTTTTTAATTGATAATATAAAACAGTTTGGTTTCCAATTTTTACTTTTATATCTTCAATAGTGTCGAAATAATCAACATTTGTACAATTGGCCAGGTTCACAATTGTATAATTTTAATTTAGAATTATTTCTGTTGTACTGTTTCCGACTGTTGTTCCACCACTTTGTATTTCACGTATGGGAGTCACTTGTATAAAACTAATAAAATAAAACTAAATATATATATATATATATATGTATATGATTTGGAATATTCGCAAAAGGATTAAACTGAATCTGATTGGCAATGCTGCTATATTGATACGAATTTTTTTCAAGAATTCAGAAATATAATCACAAAAATTTGGATATAGTTATTCAAAATAAGGACAATTGGATTTTAGGTAAGGAGGCGCCAGATTTATAGGATATTAAATAAGAGAAATCAACAATGTTTATTGAAAAAATATGCTTTATTTAAGATCATATAAATCTGGCACTTACACCTTACAACACAGTTTTAACAAATATTTCGACTAGATACGCTAACAATATACGGTTATGTGACAAGTCGAGTATTCAAGATAAGTTACGAATATTTGCGACCAACTAAGCAAAACTAACTTGAAGAAATATTGGCATCACTAAACGCAATTTATTTAGGTTTTAACGATTATAGCGAACGATTACATTACGGAGTATAATAATTACTTTCTAAATTGTTAATTGAAAGCAGTCTTATTATGTCTTTGGAAAACGCTCTTCTTTTTCTTTATGGTATAGAAAAAGCTCGTACAATTTGTGAAAACTCTACCAATGTCAATTACATTCTGTCATATATTCTTATGGTCCATAAACAACGGTTCCTGTTTTGTAAAAAGCATTTTATCTCAGAGAGTTTAAAATTATTTTTTGCTTCACCATACGACCCATGTTCTCAAACAGATTTTGCGGATTTAGAAAATATCGGAATAGTGTCAAGAAGATTGAGTTGAAAGCTTCTTTGATATAAAAAGTATAAACTAGTAGCTGTTACGAATGTACAGATTGCGTTAACGAGAAAAGAAACTGTTTCAGACACACTTAATTAAAGACACTTCTACTGTGTCGACTACTTAAGCAGAGAAAACAATCAAGAAAATTATTAGTTCCAATTAATGTTAAACTAATGATAACGAGTATTTTAGTATTTACTGTACACAATAAGAATTGAATAATAATTCTATATTGAGTGATTTCTCTGGTCAAATTTCATTTTTTACTTTAAATTTACTTCAGAATTAATTAAAAATAGAATATACTAAATATCCTAGAGCAGTTTTACGCGATCTTTCATTGTCAAAATCTTTCTGAGAATGAAGATCGGTATCCGAAAAGGTTTTAACAACAACGGTACGACGCACTCGTTCTTTATGTACCATATCGTGTGAAAGAAAACAAAAATCAACGACGGTGCTTTCCATATACACGCGATAGTTGTCCATAATGAGGGGCGAGATTCTTTATTCTCTCTTTTTGCCTTGGGTTTCATAATCATTCTTGCGAGTCTCTCCTAAAGCAAATAAAATTAGATTACTTCCATTGCTGCTCTCGAGTACATCCTTCAGCCCTTAATGTATAGGTATTTATGTATGTGAAACGATAGGCTTTATTATGAATCATTCGAATCCATGATTCGAATCCCGAAGTGTTTATGTCTCTTGTTTTTATTACTACCGAAATTAAAATAACGTTTTTTCACTGTTTGTTTGGTTCAATTCAGTGAAAGAACAAGATGTAATCAATTATTTGTTAATATCAAATAAATTTTAGTTTTTTATTCATATAATATGTAAAATAGTTAACCTAGAGAGGAGAAGATTGATAGAAAAGAAATTTTAATAGATATGCAAGACATAATGAAGTAACAATTTTAAATAATAAAAAGTTAATTTTAGTTTTAGCAACTTATTATTGCTACAATTCTTTCTGAATTTCATGAATACATAATGAGTGTAACAAAATGATAAATTTAAATCAAATTTCAACAATAAAATATACACTACAGAATCTAGTGTAGTATTGATTATAAATTAGTTTTACTTTTTTATCTCTTGTTTTAAGGTAATGGACGTATTATTCGAGACAGCCAAAGTGGTACTCGGTAGGAATGCGAAAGGAATTCGCAAAGAAGCCGTCTGATCGATCAGGCGCACACAATTGAGTCCCAGATTTCTTGCTATTCGCTGAGAAGATTACCACTACTACCTCAGCTGTATCGCATCGTGTGTCTGTGAACTTCGTGTCCTTTGCCCCTGTGCCGTTGAGAGTAACGCTTTGACTGTCCCGGAATATACGCGCCGCACCACTTTCGACAACCTTCAAATATGTTGTCAAGGTCAACGTCCTGAATATCTTTGTTTATACACATCTGACCGCCGCTCGGTTTTAGTTTAAGAGATACGAACAGAAACATTTTGCATACCTCGTATTGTATACGTTTTCCACTATGTTCTATTCATATATATTCAATTCTTCACAGTACCTAGTTTTAATATTAACTTTGAGCTAATAAACATAACCCATACCTAACATGTTTATTTACTTTCCAGATTTTGTGTGAACCTATTTTAGTATGTTCATTTACTTCACAACGGTATTTCCCATTATAAAGCAATAGTAAATACAAATAATATAAAATTATATGAATCTTTTAATATATACATACAATGTCTGCGTTAACATGAATACATTTTTTAATTGCACAGGAAAAATTTAAAAGAAATTCACGATATTATAAATAAAATTCAGCTATATTACATAATCAACACAATATAACAATATTCTGGATTAGGATCTATCTAATTTAAATTCAATTTAGTTGTAATCCAAATTTAAACATATCGTTTTTGTGGATTTCCAATTTTCTTCAACCACGAAATATAGTCAGGATTGCTATGTCTAGGCTTTGTAGATTATGATGCTCGAGTAATCATATATCCTACATACAGTATATCTTCCATAAATAACGATAAATGTTAGAGATGGAGATTATACACGGGGTGTTCGATAACAGGAGAAAACGTAAGTGGTGGTTTCCCATGAAACAATCTAAGAAAAAAATAAAGAATTAAAATTGCGATTTCGGCTTCGGTTTTTTAGTTATTAACAATTGCAAATCTGCTTAAAATGCGGCAATCCGATCAACGTAGGCATAATCTTGGTTGTCATTTGGGGCCCCAGCGACGTGAAAATGCTTTAAGGAGTTATAAATTAATTGTTGGACGACATTGAACCTGCCCACTTGTTAAAATCGACAAGGCCATTTCTATAAAATTTCTATAAAATTGTCTCCGTATATTCATTGTGTACGTAAATGTTGAATGAAGTCATCCCCAGTGTAAGTATTCTCAAAAAATGCATTCTCGTATTAAGAAAAATTTAAATCGTGGGATATTCGGCGGTTACAGGTTACAGTTGAGTTACACAATGAGAAAGAAACGCGAAATTCGTTGAAATAGTCCCGCGAAATGTTTGAACGGGAGTTTGCTGTAAATCGGCAATTGTTTTATTGATCAGGCATTGATCTCATCGGTTGTCTTGAATCAGTGTTGTATACGGACAATAATGCCAGGTCCACCCAAAACTGGGTTGATTTTCCTCTCCTCCTTTTCCCCTTCCACTATCCCATGGAGACCGGTGACGTGACGTGCCGTGCAACGTATCGCATATTACTCTGGTTATCGGAGAGGTGGTAAACTGTATTCCCCTCGATTCAACCGCACTGGCATCCAGTGATGCCAGAATCGTGGAACCGAGAAACTTGCCCCTCCGGTGGATCCTCCGGCTGGACCCCCCACTCTGACGTACCGTCGTCGCCTTACGTTGTTTCTTACTGCGCACGCGCTACACACAAGCGTACCTCTAGTCTGTCCGTGTGAGCTGCCTATTCGACTCGACGGCGTCGAGGTACGCTTGTGTGTAGCGCGTGCGCAGTAAGAAACAGCGTAAGGCGACGACGGTACGTCAGAGTGGGGGGTCCAGTCGGAGGATCCACCGAAGGGGCAAGTTCCTCGGTTCCACGATTCTGGCATCACTGCTGGCATCACTGTATACGGATGCGAGCGTGTACAGTCGATTCCTCATGCACAAATGTATTTCCTTAAAACGTTGCATTAACATGTCCTCTATTTAGTCGGGTATATTGAAAGACATCACATTAATTTCCCTTGTATTTAATCGAATGTGCGCGGAAGCCAAATTCACATGTATGAAAAGCGAACTGGTTGTGTTCGATTCCAGTAGGCATATATTGCGTATGTGTATTTTTTGTGAATATTTGCACATTCGTGGACTTTATTGAACATTCATGGACACAATGAATATACGGAAACAATTTTTGTAGTGATCACGTGTAAGTCATTTATGTGAGCTTGATTGTAAAGTGAAAATACATTGACCCCCTCTTCTCAATAATTCCACATGGCGGATATTAGAAATGGTATTGTGGATTCTAATAAGTAGGTAGATTCAATGTCGTCCAACGATTAATTAGTAAATCCTTAAAACATTTTTACCTCGTTGGGGCTCCAAATGACAACCAAGGTAAGCATGTATCTGTCACTTGATACGAGACTTGTGCGCACGTTTATGACGCATGACGCGGCGTATGTAATGTACACCTTCGTTGGTCGGGTTGCAGCATTTTAAGCGGACTTTTAATTGTTAATAACTAAAAATTGAAGCCGAAATCGCAATTTTATTATTCTTCATTTTCGTCTTATATTATCACGGAGAACCACTCCTTAAATTTTCTTTCATCTGTAGTCGTACACCGATACAATACATATACAATACGGAAAGTTACTCAGGAGATCGACCTTGATCAAATATTTAAAAATCATTGAAATTTAAATAATTACCAAGGATTTATTTATATATTTCTATAGAATTTTCATACTGAAAACTAAACTTAAGGAATAATCGGACAATTATTTGTCCATATATTATTTGTACACATAATAAGTCTACAAAAAATTGATTTGACCAATTCTACCATGTGAAGGCAATTAACTTAGTGGACAAATCAATTAATGAAATTAGTTATAGGATATCTAACTGTAGATTAATTATAGGATAATTTTAGGATGGATGAAACTTGTACATAAGATAAACATTTTGTACCATTGATTATACTGATTCTAATAAAAATACATCATTGCATAAAAACGCGGAATTGTGAAATAATTTACTGCGAACAAACTCCTATTATATTCTTCACTATCTTTTCTTATAAAAGATCTTCTTTTTATATTTCGATTGTGACGTTATGTATATTGTTCAGATATGTCCGTATCGAATGAAACCATGTTAAATGAGATTAGTATTACGAACATAGAACAAATTTCGAATCTTTTACATGAATTACCTAATCGAATTTAATAAAAAATCCTCGCATGCTGGCCTTGCGTTAACGAGGTAATATCGAGATAATTTTCCATGTACATATACTCACAATATTCGAGTTGAACGGACATCAATTCAAGCGTCTACTAGCATCCAGGTAGTAGGCAAGTATTCAAAATTATTTCGATAATATTTCGTTAACTATTATTTTTGGTATAGTGAGCGCATCTTGGGTAGATTACGGTAAATACATATCTTTCCGCAGAAAACAAAAGGCAGGTCACCCTATTTGAAGAAGGCAAGGTGGAACGCCCATATAACAAATGTTTGCATCACAATAGTTTCCCCTCCATACCATGCATGTTTTGTATATAATTTTTTCATATTATTATAAATGACGGAAATATTCAAGGTGGGCAGAGTTTGTAGGAAACATTGTATGGAAACGAGAGACCGACAACTACTTACAGCTTCTATTGCGTGAAAAGTTCCCAAAACTAGAGTGGGAAATGGAAAATCAATGAGACGGATAAAAGAGTAAGAAAGCAAAGAGGAGAAGACATGTTTCATGCATGGATAGGGATCGGTGAAATAACCTTTGTAAACGTAGACGAAAAAGTTTACCTGCGTTAATGACTCGGTATCGCGTTGACTATCGCTAATTAGCGACTCTGCCATACTCATGACGTCGCATTCTTCCTGATCCAACATTACAGAAATTTCGTCGTGTGTTTTTGTTTCCATTCCCCGCAAGCACCGTCCACATAAATGTCCCCGCCTACAAAAATTGAAATTCTATTATGAATACAAGGAAAACAATAAATGTATCAGTTTACGTTCAAACCTTGCAGAGTGAACACATATAAATACGACGTTTGCGCGAACGTTGCAGAGAAACCAATATTGTCCAATATTGTTTGATTATTGTGTAATCATTGCACCGTGTACGAAGATAGGGTACATTTACACATATATTAAGTTTTAGGCGATGAATATTTATCAACCCTTCGGATACAAACAAATATCCGAATCCTTCACCGATAAATACGAAGAAACCTTGTTATAATCCAGAAGGCCACGTCGCTAATCAATGTCCGAAAAAAGATGTAAAGAGCATTCAAACATCTAATAGAGAGCCAATATACATATGTAGTATAACCAATACGCAGTACTAATATTCATGGATATCGAGAAAGAGTATGGCAGGATCTGTAGAGAAAGAACTAAATTTTCTAAATAAGCCAGGCTTATATGGTAACTTCCTAACATTTGTTAAAAACTTTATTAGGAGGTTGAATAAGTTCTCGCTGTTTTTTTTATGGAATGAATGCTTTATTTTAAAAAATTGGTAAAAAATATGTTCTTGAAAGTATTGTCTCTCGCTAGCCATTACTTTTCCCCATCTTTCTGGCAGCATAGTAATTCCATGTCGGAAAAACGACACGTCTTTTGAGGCAATCCAAGAGTGGACCCATTTTTTGGTATCTTCATAAAATTGGAAGCGCTGCTCAGCCAGGCCATGTGTCATCGATCGGAACAAATGGTAATCTGATCGGGAAATGTTTGGTGAATA
Organism: Sphecodes monilicornis; assembly: GCA_913789915.3. Classification (NCBI taxonomy): domain Eukaryota; kingdom Metazoa; phylum Arthropoda; class Insecta; order Hymenoptera; family Halictidae; genus Sphecodes; species Sphecodes monilicornis. Next base: position 2,205,463 of record OU565291.1, on the reverse strand, counting down.
CAGCGGGTGGGGTTGTACTTCCCATTTAAGTGTTTTCAAAAACGTTTTCACCGGTATTGCAACATGTGGCCGCGCGTTGTCATGCTGAAAAATCGCTTCAACTCGTACAGCACCCAACGTCCTTCCTGTGAATCATTCCTAACGCTTTCAAACGTTTCGAATCTGTTGTGTGATCAATTCCTAATGATTCTGCAAGTTCAGCTAGTATCTGACACGAGTCTTCATCGAGTAATGCCTCAAATTCTTCGTCTTCAAGTTTTTGTTGTGCGCCAGGGCGTTCTTTATCTTCAAGATTAAAATCATTATTTTTGAAGCGTCTAAACCATTCTCTGCATATTGTTTCCGACAGAACATGGTCGCCGTATGTGTGAACAAGAATTCTGTGTGCTTCAGCTGCAGATTTTTTTTTAATAAAATAGTGTAGTAAAATTCCCCGCAATTACTCTTTCTTTGGCATGAAATTCGACATTTAGCACAATGAAAGAAAAATTGTTTATACTTCAGTGGAATGACATACACTGAATTTTAACCTTGCATATATGTAGTACTTCATTATAGATACGTTAATATCTGAAACTAAATTCACGCAGTTCTGGTATTACCACCTTTCGGAAAACAGCGAGAACTTATTCAACCTCCTAATATAAAAATGAGACACATAAGAGTAAAAAGTAACAATAGTCTATCCGAATCAAAAACAGACTTCCTCGCGGTTATATGCTAAGCGTTTTAACCTTCATAAATGCCATTCTTTCTCAAGTACAGAAGCCAATTAAAGTTTATCTTTTCGCTGACAATTTAACTATTTTGTACAAAGGAATTTATCCGCAAATCACGAAATATATGCTCAAAAAATTCACTAAATACATTAAAAAATTGGACAACCAGAAATGGGTTCAAATATTCAAGAATGAAAACCAAATAGATATATGATTTTTTCTCGCCGACGCATCACACCGACAATCAAGCTGGTACCTAGAAACTCAGAACTCGAGCAAGTCACCTCAATCAAAGTCCTAGGCATGATATTCGACGATAAACCGATTTAGCACGCTCACATTATCAAACTTAAAATCAAATGTAGTACTCGTTTAAACATCCTAAAGATACTGTGAGATACGGATCAATTATTTATAACGCAGCAAACAAATCTACCCTAAAGAAACTTGATTCTATGCAGAATACTGCCATGAGAATGTCCATCGGAGCATTCAAGAATAGTCCCATCTTAAGTATCTTAAAAGTGACCACCGAATCGTCTCTAAAATTTAAAAGATAACTGACCAGCATCAAGCAAGCCATTTAAATCTCCACAATCCCGAACAAGTGATTATTCATCGATATCTTCTCGGACCGCTTATTTCCAAATATGATCTCCGACTAAGTTTTTGAAACCCCTTGTATCATAGAATTTTTAAGTATGAACGAAAATTAATTAATAAACTCACTCTCGCTATCCCACAAAGATTACTTACGGACCCAGCATGGATTATGCATCCTTTGGATATAGATTTGATTCTGCTTAACCGCAGAAATTATTAATCACCATGAAAACTACACTCGCGACTACAGCGACGGAACAAAAACTGAAATAGGCACCGGATGTGCACTAGCCACCCCTGACACAACAATCAGAATCAAAGCCGCGAACAATGCATCAATCTTCACAGCGAAATCTATGACAATCAACCATGCCTTACGCACATGTCACTGTATTTAGAGACTCCAAAAGTGATGAAAAAGTCAAATCATACACAGGAAATTCGCCAAAAAATCACAAAAAACTTATATGGATTCCTAGACGTGCAGGTTTCCTCAAAAAGGAAGTAGCAGATTACACCGCTAAGGAAGCTGTGAATACAACGAGCATTGCCAGAATACTCCTCTGTGGACGATTTGTTTAAATATATATATATACAGAAAATATATTAAAACATCAATGGTAAACGGAATGGAGACTATCAGTCCCACCTCGCATCAAAAATATCAACGATTCCCTTTTTAAAATACTTTAAATTGTTCCTTCCGTGTTCAGGAACAAAGAAGCTGGTATGACACATAGTTGATACAACGTCAAACTGTCAATAAAAAATAACAATTGTATGCCACTCTGAACGATTTCGATTGAATTTCTTCTTTCATGTTAATATTTTTTCAAAAATTGTATAACAAAGTAATCTACGAATATCTGAAATTCTTTTATCCAAGGTGATCGGTAATTGCTACTACTGGAAATGGTTCTACGTAACAAATAAGTCGAAAATGTAGATTAAAATTTGTTCATATGAGGCGTTCTTTTTGAGAAAATCGAGTTTGAAAATTCGGCGAACACGCGTGCAATCGAATAGGAATACGCGTTTGATCATGACCTACCGTTTCTACTTCTTACGAATGTTAAGCATGCAAACTTGCTGGGCTTTCAAATTCGATTTTCTCGAAAACAAAGCATCGTATCAAAAAATTTCTTTCTATATTTTCGATCTATTTGTTTTACGTACAATCGCCCTCTTTTCGATTGTATTAGCAGTTACCCATCAATCTGTATAGAATACTCATTGTTAAGTACATCAGTCTTTTGTGTCATGCGCAAAATCGTAACCAATTTCTCTATAAGTGACATTTAAATACGTTTTACCAAATAAAAGTCAGAGGGCATATTTTGAGCACATAAATACTACGAAGTATAAAAGCTTTCTACGTGTTTTTTTTAGCTTCCTTTTTTTCTAGTTAAATTATTTTAATAATTTGCGAACGATTTACTGTGTTCAGCAATAGAATTTACGTTTTTGAAGATTAAAATATTAAGTTCAAGGTATTCGCAGTATACTCTATGAGAATGATTAAAAATGCTAACTGTATCAAGAACTTCTATAGGAAACGATCGGGTACTTATTTAGAAGTTGGTCCTCCTCGCTCCTCACCGTTTTTGATGACTGAAATATATTGTCAAAGTCGTCATTCGCAACAACTTTTTCCTATACGTTTGCAGCCACTTTAAACGAATTTTGGTTAGATCTAGATTAGGTTTCTAGGGATGGGATGCAGAGGGGAGGGGGCAAAGATCTAAAACACGTGTGCTCGTTGAATTAAATACGACAGAATATGCTGTAGTATGTGTCCGTAATTTTTTGTAAATATCACGAAAACGCAGACCGAGCCGTGGTAACGTGTATAGGGAGGAGTTGTTCAGAATGATGACCTTGACAACGTATTTCAAGATCATTGAAAACGGTGAGGAGGACTAACTTCTAAATAATTAATAACCTAATCCAGACCAATGATCCCGATACAACATTAAAAGTACTTGTAGAGCGTTCTAATAGTTGAAGAAAATGAATCGTACCTCACTTCTTCAAGGGCGTTTATCTCTTCTTGCAGGTTTTTGACATCTTGCGCTTTGCTGCGCAAAATAGTTATCTGTTCTTCCAGAGCAGTGTTCTCTTGGAGCAAGGTTGCAAGTTGTTGGCCAAGGTCCGCTGCCTTCTTGTGCTCTCTTGCTCTTTGATTCCGCGCTTCTTGTAACTGTCTCAGCAATTCGGTCATTTCTTCTTCAGATGCAGTAGCGTTCTGAAAATGTTTTCATAATTTAATATGGTCTAACTGCCATAGCTCTCTGTAACTACAGTCGAACCTCGATAACTCAAATCTGTACTACAAGACAACAGTTTCGTTTATTTCCTTCTGCATCCACTGCGAAAACATCTAGCCGTCAAAATAAAACTTACTTTAACAAGTTAGCTGTTTTTGACGAGTATACTCGCCATGGAATCAAATTAATTTCTTGCTATTTATGTTATATCAATGACTATGGTATGAATCATTGTGAGCCAAAAAGTTAAAACGACGATGCTTGATGCGACTATTATCAAAATATATAAAAAAACGATCCATTTTACATATAAAAGTATGAATACCAAAAAAATGCTTGTTCAAGAATTCATCGTTTTGATTCATGCGATAGCCAATACAATAACAAAAATAATGCCGAAAGAATATTTCGAATTGGTTTAAATGACACCACAATTTAACAGGAACCGCAAGAAAAGTATTTTTTGTATACAAAGAGTGTATAAACTGGGGACAAAAAGTTTTTTTTATGAAATGTATGCATCTCGACATGTAGTAATTACTGGTTAGTGCTCACGTAAATTTGTTAAATCTGTTTTACTTAAATTTGCGCGGTTCATCCCCATTGTCAACGTACTAAAAGAAATGGATTTGAAACAGGTGCCGTGAACGTAAACGGTACTTATGCAATAAAGAAATTGTTAACTTGAGTCATTTTTGTCTTATCTTTTCAAATGTAATACCAGTGGTTTGTTGAGATTTTTCTAATTAGAATGGGTTGAAACACGACGTAAATTGGACTGGTTTTACAGACGTCGTGTAAATAACAAAACTAAGGATATACGTATGATTGCTATGTATGAAGTCTATAAAGTAGACCGAGTTACGTCTCGTTTGGATATTCGATATATTGGTTATTCGACATAGTCTTTGAGCACAATATTTATTCTCTTACTTTGTCAAGCTGTACACGAGTTAATTTTTGGAAGAGAAACGCTACTCTGTAACGTAAATATTTGATTTTCGGATCTTGAATTTTTTAAGTGAGCAATACTGTAATTTGAGTTAAGGCTACAGAGTAAAAACCATGCATTTGGACATGTGGTGAATTATTCGAATTAGTTCACCTCTGTAACTCGAATTGAGAATAACAAAACACTCTGCGTATCGGAATTTATTTTAAATACATATTATAACATTTGTTTTATTCCTATTTAGGTTTAGATATTCATCCAACATATAATTCACGTCAAAAAGCTCAATTCTCCTTTATTTCAGTTATTATACTGAAAAAATTATTACCGTCGTACAACGATTCTGTATGTCGAATTTTCATTTGTTAAACCCCATTTATTAAACAATCTGGATAAGTCGAAATCTCTACACAGAACTCAAAGATTTTCAATGTAATAGCTCTTTCATTGAAATTCATTATTTAAGTATTTTTCATAAATTATAGTTTTCTTGTTATTATTGTAAATTCAAAAGTCGATAAATTCGTAAAAAACCTAAATTAAGAGTATCTGTCGATTATAAAGTACAAATTATAACTTCGTATATATTCTCCAAAGAAATATTATGAGTTTATTTTATCATATGTTTAATTCACTTTTATCAATTCCAAAAATGGTTTTGAAAATTTTCAATCGATGATTAATAAGGAACAGAATTTATATTACATGTTTAAATATCACATTTAATTTGAATTTGAATCGTCTGTAATTTAAATTACAATTTTCATAATTATAAGGAACAATGACTATGACTGCAATTTCCTGAATTGGTTTTCAAACAAATAATTTAATATTCATATACAAATTTTAACTTTGCATTTATATTTTGTAAGTTCTTCTATTGTGATCATTTTGACGCAACCTCGTCGGTTGGATCATCCATCTAATTCTAATATAGATCCACACGAATGATGACCGATGAAAAAATATTTGTTTCATATTCTTTAAAAATTACTACCATACTTTCATTAACATGCTAGTCCATATTCAATGAAATGTTAACACGAATTTTTCGTACATAATTTATTTAGTTATTCAAATTTTTTTATCTAAGTCATTAGTTCTGCATATTTATTTTCCTCGCTCCACGATTTATATAGATGCCAATGACTGAATTTTAGTACTCACTAACAAACAATAACATTTAATAAAACAAAAACTAATCATCGGTAAAGTTGAGAATGCAAACTTTATTTTATGAAATAATATGGAAATTAATAGAAACGAAAGAAAATATTAAACACAAAAATTAATTTTCTATTAAATGGACTGAAAAACAAAATTTTTAAAAATTCGTTAATGACGTTGTACGAATGGAGCGAACATTTTATTACTATTTCTTGCTAAAAACATCTATAAATTATACATATAGATAAATAATAAAATAAATTTTTCTCAACTTTTATGCATTATTCGCAAGCGATGGAACAAATATTATTTATATTCAGCTGCAAACAATTCTAACAGATAATTGGAAACACGATTTTGAGCAAACAATGTAATACGAAAAAAAAATCGAATTCTGAACAATTGCTGTTATTGAATTTGTTATATAATTGGAGGAAAGTAGAGCTTTTACTTCTAATCGGTAAGAGTCAACCTTTCAAAACTGTTTTTGTATGCAAAGCTTTTTTGCAATACGTGATCCGCCTCTGACTTCAATTAGTGTGCATATTTTGATAGTGGTATTTCCGACGTGAAAATTGATAATAAGATTTAATTAACGTGTTAATGATGCATCATTTTCTGCGAATTACAGAAGACAATTGCACGATCAGATTTAATTGAACGGGAACTCTAATTAAATCTTCCTCGTAGATAATAAATTTAACGGTTAAGTGTGGCGATAATTCGATAAAAGTAATACATTAAGATTATACAGGGTGTTCTGCGACTCATGGTCAACCGATTACGAGGTGATTCTACTCTTGAAGCTTCGTTTTCGAGTAAATAGAGTTTGAAAATTCAGCAAATACGCGTACCATTAGGTAGAAGTAGGCTGTCGTGTCTGATAATGACCGACCAATTCTACTCTGTGCATATACCTATGCACGCGAATCCGACGAATCTTTAAACTCGATTTTCTCGAAAACGAAACTTGAAATGAAAAAATTTTATTCTTTCCTTTCGACTCATTTTTACATGCAGAATTACTTCCTAATCCACGAGTAGCGGGACACCCTGTATATGTATAATAGAATTATGAAATGTCAGTGCTATTCTACTGTACATTAGGATAATTTATATGAGATGAAATTCGGATGAATATGTATTATTTAACAACTTTTTCGGTATTAGTCAATAGCTTTTGTAACTATGAGGCACGTACACATATATGAAATTATTCACGATTTATTAAACTCTAAACTAAGATTTTGCATTTTGTTACTATATTTATTTTTAGAAGAAATGTACAAAACATTTTGTACTCAACTATTTCTTACCCTATTTTCTCTGTCTGCTACATTATGTTAAGCGATGACGAGAATATTAGACAAAAACAGAGTAAATTCACACTGTCGAATTAAAGTAAATTTTAATAAATCCTTTTTCTGGTCGTCTTCTTCTGCAAAATTTATATTTTTATTGTTTCAATATGTATCGATATTTACAGAATTTAAAGTTTAATTAAAATTCATAAGACTCACAAATATTGTTTTTAGGTAAATGAATGATGTTATTGTTTTTTTATTGTTGTAGTTTATTCATTAACTTAATCGTTACGTTTCGTTTACTACTGTTTATGTCATTACTATGTTAAAATATATTAAAATTACGATTATATCACTTGTTGAACCTAATCTTTACTATAAATTGCAAAAGTAAATTTTTTTCTCCATGCCGTGCATACTCCACGTTAAACATTAAATTGTAATATTTTGACTAAAGCCGGTTAGATTCATTGGCAAAGCTCAAAACGTTGACCTGTTTAACATATTTCAAAGCGATTGGTATCGGTGAGATGATATTTAATTTATATAATCATAAAATGTTATAAAGGAAAATAATGTACCACGTATTCCGAGCAAGTATTTGCATATTAACAATACTCGCGTTTCACTCGTTTTAATCAAAAAATTATCTGCACTCTACAATTTAGCATACTTTCCAAATTAGCATATAGACATTATGCAGGAGAATTCTGCAGAAATAAAAGGGAGAGTAAGAAATCATTGTAGTTGCAGATGCACTCGTCAATTTTTCAGGGCGCATAAGCAGCCGTACAAAGAATTACCATCTTATAAGATAGAAAATTGACTATCTCAAATCGCGATCTATATTGGAGAGTCTACATTTCTTCTTTTTATATTTTTTCATGAAGGAATTGTACCACCTAAATAATGCTTATACATATGAAGTAATAAATTAAATCGTTACGTTACCTTTATTTGTTCTTATGGAAACGAATGTTAATTACACTTCGTCTGTCTACCAGAGTTACAATTTCTCAAAAGAAAAAGTCAGTCAATGTTCAAACTGATAAATTGGGGTGATGTACGCAAGAATCTAGCTTGCGATCAAATATTTTTTTAATCAAATCAAAACTAAACGATAACAACAGAATTTCAACGCGGAAACGTTTGTTATGAATTAATACGACGTTAACACGACTCGTGCGAAAGGAGATCGTTAGAGAGTCGTTAAAACTGAACAGAATCGAAAATCTACAGCGAGATTGCGAGTCTTTTTGCGGTAAAACTGAGATTCATCGTCGTCTAAAGTTCAGCGGTAAACGCAATAGCAGTCGATGATCGGATGAATTATCCGAGATCCTGCAAAATGAGTTCTATGAATATTAAATACCTCTTGTGTGCCGCCACCCGGCGTGACCGATGCTTTCCATAGTGCTGTCTGTGTTTGCGCGGTATTCTTCGATTGACTGGTGCTCTGTTGCCGAAGTCGACTTTCATGTTGTTCGTGTAATTCGTCAATTTTCTTCTGGAGCTCTTCGCACCGAGCTTCCAGTGTTTCGATCGTTGAACATTGGCTGTCAAATTATGGAATACGTGCGTTATTCTGGCTTGGATAAACCGAATCTCTCGTTCGTGTTACTTTTCATGCGTACATCAAAATATTAGTTACTCGAATAAATTTCTGCCCTTTGCTAATACGTAGACATTGGAACTAATAGTACATACTTTTATGTAATTTGAGATGACGTGGTATGTATGCGAGATACTATAAACACGCTTAAGACTTGGCATATAACATTTGAGTCTAGCGTCAACAGCAAATGTTTTCATTGCATTGAAAATGTTGAATATCTTGCCGCAAAACAGCATTTATGAGAGATGCTGCGTTGCATTATTTCATTTCACAGAAAATTGCAAGTGAAATGGATCTTTTGAATGTAAAACCTTATGGCGACAATGGTCGTTATGGTGCACCAAATGAGTTCCAAGATGAAGAATCGGAAGTATTACTCGATGATGATCTATGTCAGACACTCAAAGAATTTTCGGAAACCATCTTTTTGCTAATCGTTATTGAGAACAATTAGTCAACTTAAGTTGAATATTGAAAGAAAACCGTTAAGAATATGCAAACAGATGCGGCAAAGTGATTTTTCAGCATGACAATGTTGAACCACACATTGCAAAATCTGTCAAGGAAACATTGGTACTGCTTGGATGGGATGTGCTACCAGACCTGCCATATTTACCAGATATTGCCCCATCAGATTACCATTTATTTCGATAATTGCAGCACGGCCATTCCCAGCAGTATACTTCAGTTTTTATGAAGACATCAAAAAATGGCTTGACGATTGTATTACTTCGCAAGAACCGACTTTTTGTCTCTCGTGGAGTCCACTTATTACGTGAGTAGTGGAAAAAGATTATAGTCAACGATGGAAAATACTTTCAACAAAATATTCTCTATTTTTCTATTCAAACAAAACACTTTTATTCACCAAAGGAACAGCAGAAATTTATTCAGGTACTTAATAAATCGTAGAACGTACATATATGCACTGTAATTTTTAATTCTTCAAAACCAATTAAACCATTGAATGAATTAGTAAGTACCAGTTGTTTCATACCAGATTTTTTACATTAACTCGTTTATTAGGCACATGCAAAAGTTTTAGTGTTTTTCAATTTTATTTTATATACGCATAAATGATATACGCGGTATGTTACCAGTCGGTAATGAAGTTGGATATTTAGACACATCGATAGCATACGAAGAAATACACAAAAAAGCCGAAAATGAAGACATTAGAAGAAATTGGGAATGCTGTTACGTTCTTCGACTTATTAAAATTATTGAAAGAAGAAATACATTTTCACCTAACTTCTATTTTTTAGAATGTTTTTATGCATGAACGATTGAAAAAGACTAACATTTTTTACGCAAATGTTAGTCCATTCAATGAAGAACTCAGAAGTCAATCAACGTAAATCCAATGTTTTTATATCAACTTATTTGAACCATAACATTTCAGTGTTATTTTTTGTTCTTAAGTTTATTTGTATGTTATCGGTTAAAAAGTATATTCTCCTAAACCTTTACATGCATTGGTATTATTCACAACTGACAAGGAGAAGACGCGGTCGTCGGGTCTTAGATTTTGTCGAAACTTTGCATACTGTTAGATTTTGTTCTCTCGTTTATGAAAATATAGCATCATAGGCGTCGATACTCAATCATTTTTGAGATATTTACAATTTATATTTCATTATACCCGTTAAGCCGTTAAGTACAGTTTTGGCTGAAGATTTTGTCAAGTGCCAAACGGCGTGATAATAACGTACTAGATTCATTAGCGGGAAGGCCAGTGTTCAAATCCCTTTTCCCTTTTTTTCCCTTTTTTCCCTTTTTTCCATTTTTTTCCATTTTTTTCCATTTTTTCTATTTTTTTCCACTTTTTTCTTTTTTTTCTGTTCAGTTTATCTATTTTAATTAATTGTACTTTGCACATGAAAAATACACTCATAATATCTGTAGGGAACAAAATATAAAAATTTTATTGAAAAGGAACATAATATGAAAGAAGCACTAACTTCATCGATCCTAACGTATCTCAAAAGTTGTTGAGTATCGACGACCATGATGCTACATTTTCATAAACAGGAGAACGAAATCTGCCAATATGCAAAGTTTCGAGAAAATCTAAGACCCCATGACCGCATCTTCTTCTTGTGAGTTTTAAGAAACGTAATTATTTTAGTTTCCATGCTCAAGGACGTTCACTGATCGGCTTCTGAGCTCTTCAAATGTAGCATCACGAAAGTGCTAATTCTACTGCATATTATTTCAAAATACAAAATTACTTGTAGTTATAAACTGGTTTTAATACACGCATGTAAATACATAGTAAATAAAGAATTTCTTAATTTGATTAACTTTATTTGACCTTTTTGTTTCGCATGAGCGCGATTTGCAAAATAAAAAAAATATGACAGAAAGTATAATGCTAGTTGCCTTCTTATTCATTTATAATTTGTAAAGTATATTCATAGTTGCATAAAAATGCCTGACAGTTATTATTAAACGGAATATCATGAAATTAAATCTTTCTCCGAAAAGAGGCAAACTTCAACGAATACAACAGTAAAGTACTATAACTGATTATGTTCGTACCTTTTGATAAGTTTTTTGTCGCTAGTGTTTTCTATTACAAGACGATGATTAGCTCGTTCCAAATCCTGAATGCTCACCTCTAACTGTTCATAAATTTTTAGCCGTGAATCGTTTACTTCTCTTAGCGCAGCGGTTTGTTTTTTCATATACTGAAAAGAATTCGTACGTTTGGTTATTCAAAGAAGACATAACATAATCGACATAAATGTATGGTAACGCAGCAAATGTTTAATTACTTCGATTTCTTGTGCCTGTTCCTCGACGGTGGACTGGTGTAGTTTAATTATGTTTTCTAGTTCTTTATTCCGTTCCAAGAGTGTCTTGCCAAGTTCTGCCGCTAACTGCAGATCTGAAAAAAGATAACAATCAATTTGATATATTTATATTTTAAACGATCGTTTTATTCTATTGTTTAAGCAATGGCAGTAGATGTACAGACTTTTAATGTATGTACACCTGAAGTGGATCCAAGAAGTATTTCAATACTAAATACCCGATTCTCGAAAAATTGATCATATTTAAAATGTGGTAATTTCGTAAAACATGATCGTATGACATTAAATAAGGACTCGTATTAAAGCTTGAAGCTTCTACTTTTGCAGACCTTCGTTAATTATTTTCTAAGATATTTTCCCATGATACAACAGATGAAAATCTGAAAACATTTTTGTGGTTGAAAATGCTATACTTTCAAAGTTTGAAAACTTTTTATAATTTTTTTCGCGACTAAGACCACCGTAGGTTTGATGATTGAAGCTTTCTCTTTACAAACGACTCCTTGGGAATTTGATGCACGTTTTTTTAGTAGCTTTATCGAGCCTCGAATGGCAGGTGTGCTGCCAACTTTACAGTAGTATAACTTATACCACGAGGGCTTTGCATGGCCGAATTTGTTCCTCGTTCTTATTCCATGAAACAGTGAAAAAAATCGTATATGTATCTTGAAGGAATCGTTATAAAGAGGAGGCTTCAATTTTCAAATCTATGACCGATTCATTTACGAGACAAATTTTCGAAAGATTTTGGAGAAGTTTGAATTTATAGCATCATTTAGGGAAACGAGTCTTCGGTTACCCACCATCTACACCATTTCAAAATGTCGTACAGGAAAATGAACAACGATTTGCTACGTCCAGGCTTATGGTTTTACGAAATTGTCACAATTTAAATATCGTCAATATTCCGTGAAACATAAATGTAGTGTTTCAATATTTTGTGAGTCCACTGTATATTGGTTGAAAGAAGTGTTTGCTCCATTGACAAGTTTTGTGCAGTTTCAAAAACTATGTTGAACAGAAATTTTGTTAATTATTTTGTTACTCTTATGTGTATATAGCGTGCAGGACGATCATTTTCCAGGCCGAAAAGAAAATGAAATATAACAATCACTTTTTACCTACTGTTTTTATCTTTAACTACTCGTTATAAATATCAACTTAGATTCGGGATGATAATTTCAAACAGAATCCACTAAACACGAGTGTTCTTTACTTTTTTAAAGTAGAAATCAAATTCTACTCTTCCGTTAACATTATTGAATCATTAAAGTTTTAGCCATACAATAAATATGGGGTGTCACCGATCTGGCGGTATAAACCGCAAGGAGGTAAATCTACACGAAAAATAAGTCGAAAAGTAAGAATAATATTTTTTCGTTTAGGGCTTCGTTTTCGAGAAAATCAAGTTTGAAAATTCAGCGAATACGCGTACTACTGTATTATTATGTATGTGCACAGTGGGCCGGAAATTAAGTTAACACCCTTCAAAAACTAATAAATTTTTCAAAATTGGACGATACGCCTTGTGTTTTGTAGATATTAGAAGGATTAGTTTATTAGGTAATGTGTAAATATGATTTTTTTGTGAGATCGGCCCGACCATACACACAAAAATCCATGCGAAATACGGATTTCTTGACGCCTTGTATAAGCAGTTGTACACAGGACAATTAATAAGCACACCCGATCCTTATGTCTAAACTCTAAACAGAAAATAAGAGGCCACCGATGCTAATGCGCGCGGTGCCACATATGCACAGCATAGACAGAATTAATTGCAGTTGTACCGACAGTTTTTCGCAAATATCTCGGAAACTAAGCAAGTCCATGCCTTACGTATAGGATAAAGTTGTTCAAAATCAAACTCTGCAGTTTGACCACCAATTAATAAATTTTTACATTGCCATAAAAGTTACAGCTTTTTTACTGCTTCAATTCATGCAATTTAAAATAGTGGAGCTACTTAGAGCTACTTTTAGTGCCAAAGTAGAGAAAAATAGTAATAACTTATTAAAAAGATTTAAAAGAGACTATATATTTTAATCATTACTGCATACAGTAACGTATTTAGAAATAGACTATAATATTTTACACTATTATAGTACAATAATCAGAACGATAGGAGTTATGTAATTTCTTTGTGCAATTTTCTACCCGTACATAATAATTTCAGCTACGAAACTACGAAATGTAGACTATTTTTCATAAAATCTAATATAAAAAGAGTGGTATAAATTTGGTCGTAATATAAATACGTTCGGTTATTATACAAATAGCAATGCATAGATGTGCTGTGAGGGACGCCTTATTTAATGAAAATTTCAAGATATAGAGTTATATTTTATTATATCAGTAGTATATTATTACTTCGAAGTACTTTATCCATTATAGTAATGATTACAATAAAATTGAAATATCTCCTTTTGAATCTCTTCAGTGGGTATTTGTTATTTCATGTTTTACTTTGGCAAAAGAAAGGAGGTAACTCCGCTATTTAAGTTGTAGTTATCGAAACAGCAAAAAACCTATAGTTTTCATATTCAGAAGAAAAGTCATCGATGCTGATTGATCATAGATTCATTGAACGCTGCGTTGCCTCCTTATCGCAGCAACCTTTTCAATTCGTAAATACATGCCTCAATACGTTAACACGTTGACGCTCACTCTAAAATTGGTGATGGACGACACCCGATGGAAACCCGTTTAACCTTTTTTTAAGAAAAACAGGGAACAATACTGAAATTGAAAAACCGGTTTTCGGCAAGTCCTAGTACATTTATGTTAGATTTTATTAAACTACAAAAAGGACAATTATTCTGATTTACATGTACAAAGGAAGCATAAAGTCCAAATAACAACGACATAGCAATAAAAAGTTGGTTTCAAATTTAATAAGTTCCGAAGTTTAACGGTTTTAATACACTTCTTAATTATACTATATAAATATATTTAAATCTATTTTGAACGCCATTTTGAACTCCAAAAACATTCATTTTTGTCCAAATGACTTTTCCATACTACAATATTAGAATTTATTTGCCAAAAATATGAGTATTGTCTCAATTGTTCATTACTTTCAATACATCATTTTGAGATTATACGCAACATTTCCATCGATTTTCGTAACAAATATACAGGATGATCGGTAACTGGTGGTACAACTGAAAACGAGGTGATTCTATATAAACAATTCAGTTAAAGATGTACAACCGATTTATTTCATACAAGGCTTTGTTTTCGAGAAAATCTAATTTGAAAAACCATCAAGTTCGTGTGTTTAGCATTTGTAAGAAGTAGAACTGGTAGGTCATGATCAGACGTGTTAGACTGCTAGACGATTCCTATCCTAGCGGTGTGTCTTTAAATTAATATGTATAATAAAGAAGTGTTTTGAAAAGTTCTTTGAAGATCAGTCACGTCATTAATCGATATATTAGAATATCGAAGGAGCATATAATATAAGGCGAAAAACAAATTTGTAAAGCGTTAGTTGTTCGTCGTGTGTGTTTGATTGCGGACGGCTCGTTTCCGGTATTAATTTATAATTATATATAAACAATTTCCGCTTCTATCATGAAGTTACTATGTTGTATATTCCTTATCGTTCATGGTTGCGTTCGACATCGCGGGAATTGAAAAGATCTTAATCGCTTGAACAGTGCACGATCAATTTCGTGGTTTCTCTCGCGGTAAAACTGCAATGAGATTGCGTGCGTAGATCGCCGGATTCGCGCGTAGTTTAATTACGATACAAACTAGCGTGTTTCAGTTTATCGTTGATGCTCTTTCTTCCCAGCAGTGCCGGAGCCATTGCGTGTTAAAGATCAGACTGAGGTTATCGAGTGGGCTGGAACGACCACAAATCGGAAAGGTAATACCGGATGATCCTGGTACGAGTGTTTTGCTGCGATTAATGTATTTCCTATCACGCTATCGTCATATAACTTGACATAACTCTCACTCGAAGCTAAACAAATCATTATCCACGTTTACGCTATTTCGAAAAGAATTTCTTTTTTATCAACAATTCCGATGTAACCACTAAATATTATACGAGGTGCGATCAAACAGAAACCGTGGTCTGGGATTAGCGCATTTTAATTCAAATAAGATAACAAATCATCATTCGAAATAATGAATTATTTTAAATACTTTATTATTGGTATTTTCCAAACAAGATAAAAAATTTATTTTCATTTGGAGTTTGCCAAATCTTTTATTCGAACAATTTTTTATTCCAATTACATTATTCCAATAAAATAATAAATAATTTCATCTCAAGAAGAGTTTTTAGTGAGAAGATTTTTTTAGTACACGATATAAATGGAATTTTGATAAAAGATGAAACGAATGATTATTCGAATCTGATTTGAAATTCAAATAATGAAATAATTAATAGAAAATTATTTGGCTGTTCAAATATATTAACATATGATTATTTCAAATGACATGTCGCCAAACAGGATAATATATTATCTTATCGATTATTTTTCAAATCATTTATTTCGATAATGTCCAAGCCCGAAACGAAGTTGTGGCCTCGTTGGTCACTTCTCTGTACCCTTGTGTAAAGTTTGTCAAGTTTTATCGAGCTTTCGAATGTTTCGAAATGTGTTCTAAATAGTGGACAGTAGAGCTGTGTTCGCGTGGCTCTGCGATTTCTCATTGGACTTGAAAAAACAAAGAGTGGATGTGAAATTTATTGTCAAATTGCGTAGATCTCCTACAGAGATATTCAAACCGCTTCAGCACGACTGTTCTGGGTAACTTCTATTTGTGTCCAAAAGCGAAATCGAAGTTCAGAATGGCGACGCGTTGAAACTGTAGAAGTTCACGTTCAATCGCAACAGACGCGCGAAGAAATTTCCGCTTAGACTTAAAGAAAATGATTTCCGGCAATTAGTTGAGGAATAGCAAAACTGTTAGAATCGCTGTATTAACGCAGAAGGGAACTACTACGAAGTAAATAGAAGTCAAATGTAGGTTGGCTGATTAATAGTACTGAATTTGAGTCTTTTGATTTTAGTCTGGTTTCACTCTATTTTTAGGTACATTGTCAAATCCCATAGCCATGATATTTCTGGTAAATGGCATGTAGCGCGCGTTAAAATATTCGCAGCTCGATGTAAATTAGCAGATTAAGGATATAGAGAAATGACCAGCAAAGTCATACAATTTTTTCTTATGCCGGCCAGAAAAATGAAACGGACAGATTCCGTTTCCTCTTTTTAATCAAATATATTTATTGCCCACGTAACAGATAATGTTACTTATAGTGTTGTTAAACGTATATTTACAATTTGGTACTTTGTATCTTTACGTTGATACTTTACGGAAATAACAAGAATTGAGTGTTATTAGACCTTCGTGAACTCGTCATTTGATATGAGTGACTTTAACCGTTAAGTGAACTATTGGAGCCTATGCGGGCGCCGCATAGTGGTTCCGATCCAGAAATATGAGGACATTTTGCCAAAAAATCAACTATCTCGCATACATGTCTGTTGAATATGTTTTGCTTTCTCAATTTCCAGCAATCTCGAAAATGAAAAAAGTAATAAACTGCAATAAAAATTGTTACTGTTCGACAGTTAAAGTTGGATGTTTTGAAGATAGCATTTTTCATGGAAGAAATTGGTTCCTTTCTTTAACATGTCCTGACGACTCTCTTCAATATTTTTCCACCACTTTTTTAAAAATGAAAAGTATATCTTTAAATTACAAATTATCACTGACAATTAAGCATTACTGTTTGTTATTTAAAACAAATTTAATGCTGACTCCATTGGGGAAAATCCTAAAAATTCTTAGTAATTCACATGGAATATCTTTTGACTCTCGAATATTCCCAGAATTTTACAAAGTGGACTATTCTCAGCATATTTTCTTTTATATAATCCTGCAAGAATCGGAATCACATTCTTCCATTTTTACAAATTATCATTGTTTAAATCTGCGCGCTTCGCTGTGCGTATAGGTGCTATGGGCGCATTCATCGTCGAGACTATGCTACACTAAAATTCCTTTGGCCACACGAAGCGAGGTTTTCAGGACATAGAGCGACATCATATGGAATTCTTCAGAAGATACACACTTTCAAATGTTTATGCTATAATATATATAAACCTTCAACAATGATATTCATTGCCATTCTGCATTCAGTTGATACAAAGCCATACGAGAGTGAATCGTGCAACTGTTTGAGCGTTACATTGTAATTTGAATGCAATTATAAATAAATTCTATGCATAAAAGAGAAATGTTATCAGCAGAGAAAGCTCTTTGTACGTTTATAACAGCAGACCTGTCCAAATTTCAGTATACGTCCATTAGAAATGACGCTATACTGTACAAAACCAATCAATGGCCGTCGTATGCGGCATTATTAAAAGAAAAAAAAATTGTTATCCACCAAAGGAAGCTATAGACGTAACCGAAAAATATGCAAAAGTTGAGTTACAAAGTTTGCTAGATGACGCGGCTAAACGAATTTTAAAAAGCGTAGGTGATTTACAAAATAAGTCAATTGTCTGAAGAGGCCTTAGAGAGGAGACATAAAGATTTTCAAAATTATAGAACTAATAAAAGCCGAACATTTTCACGCACTGCTACAAATGAAGATATATTTCATAGATTATTACTAACTTCTGATCCATATATATCTTCCTTGCGTATAAAGTCCAACAATAATAAACCTAAAACCCTGGACTCAGAGGCTGAGGAACTAATAATTAAATAGAAACTTTTAACAGAGAAGGTAAGAATAATTAATTTAATTCTGTGTCACATAATTCTCAACTGATCACGAATTAAACTTATTGTATTTATTATTGCTTATATTTTAATTTGTGCTTTATACAGGTACCATAGACTTTGTGAATTTTAAAAACTTACATGGAGATTCTGGAAAATACAGAAACAAGTTTACTCAACTAGCGATTCGTTAAACAAGTGGAAGAGTATTATTAACTAATTAATTAATTTGGACCTGTTTATTTAAAAAAGAAAGTGCTAAAATTTGTTATACTTGTACACATATTTAAAAATTGCAAGAAAGGCTATTAAATAAACATAAAGTATATTACATTTTACAGTATTAAAAATGAATTCTTGTTAATATTCTTCACTCCAAATTTCACTTCGATATCTTTAATAGTTTAAAAGTTATACCAAAATGTCCCCGTATTTCTCGATCGGGACCACTGTGCGCCTCTCGAATTTATGCTAATCATTATTTAACATATAAGTATTAATAATGTAACTTTGTGTGGATTTAGATGAAATTTTACTATCTCACTAGGCTTCTATTTATCACGTCGATAGCGATGAATATTGAATATATTAATTGCATCATTGCATTTTTAAAGTACATTTGGAAGGTTCACTTAAGTGTTAAGAATTTGATAATTCACTCTATTAGATGTTTTTTACTATAACAATTTTAGATAGGTTACGTCACTTCTAAAAGATTCTTGTTCATTCTTCATTTCAAAATGATACGTGTTATATTATATTGCTGTTCTATAAACTCGAAATTCCACTATGACATAATTCCACATCAAACATACTGGAATTATTTTATCTGTTCGCGCGGTCATTGCCAATTACAAAAGCTTGTAAAGACTGAAAATTAAATTTGAAAAGAAATAGGAGAATAGAAAGTTATTATCTCGTTTATTGTTTATTTTGTCTTTTAAACGAGCTGTCAGCATTTAACAAATACTTCATGTTCATGCCATTATCTTTTTTCATGAATTCAGCGATATTTGTCTGTAATGTATAGTATCATTATTTACACTCGAAGTTTTAGCATAAATGGCTGTTGGTACGGCTGTATTAATTTTATAAATACGTAAATTAGGAAACGAAACTGTTAATTTATCATCCGTTTTATTAAATTGTCTATCAAATTGGGAGAGCGTATAACATGGAAAATTCGAGTGTTCCCAGTGCTTAATCCGGACGAGTTAAAGTGGCTGGTTTTTACTTCCTGATAACAATTACTAAAAAAGTTATTAAATAAACACGAAAAGTTAGAATTTTATTATGCACACGAATAATATTTGGAGCTTCGTAATCAATCTGTTTACTATAAACATAAAACTGTTATTAAAAATCTAAGAAATTAACTGAATTTCTCATATTATTTATAGTAAGTATTTTTTGTTTTTATTCGTCATTTTTAGTGCTTGTAAAAGCTTTGGAACTTTTCAACAAATTATATTGGAATTTATTACATATGGAACTTTGTCAAAAAAAGTTTTTATATTATAAGTTATGATGAACACGGATGAAGAAATACTCTTAAAAATAAATGTTTTGGTTTGAATAGAACCAATAAAGTATAGAAATAAAAGTTTTTCTACAACAGAGTCATATGTTTATCAATATAGTGAAAGTTCTCAGAGGTTATAACAAATACTGAATACTATTTAATAAATAGAATTATAATAATATCAAAAAATTACAATCATTTAAACTCAAATATATAACTTTTTATCTAAATTTTCAGAAATGTAAAATATGCCCTTTCTAGATCTAAGTAAGTCATATACCGACATGCACGAAGTTTCATAAAAATCAATAAGATTGCTACGAGCTATAAATAATTAGAAATTGCAAAAATTGTGAGAAACTCCGATCGTAAGCCTACAATAGAAAGATTCTTATATCTATGAATGCTAATAGCAACCTTTGTACGTGTATATAACTTACATAGACCTACAAACGGCATATTTTAAATTTTCAATATAGGCTCGGATAAAAGAGTTAAAAATCGCGACCATCACGGTTTTCTTCCAAATTCCGACCAGAAACAATTTCAAAAAATATTGTACACATTACCTAAAAATAAATCTCTCTAATATCTCGAAGAACTCAAGTCTTTTGGTCAAATTTTGAAAAAGGTATTACTTTTTAAAGGGTGTCATCTTAACTCCCCGGTCCCTCCCCGGACTGTAGTTCCCTGAGCGAAACAGACAAAAAGATGGAACAGAATTTTTTGAAGGGCAACGGATAATTGTTTATTTTCGAACCCCGGTTATTATAATTTGAAATAAAAAGTGACCAACACCGGTGCAGTTAGTGCTGATGTCTTGGACGATTTGAAATGTTGGTGAATCGGAACGATATGGTTCGATGGTGATAACAGGTGAACTTGACGTCAAGCGGTCCGATTCACGGCATTCCGTCGTCCTGAAACTGACGACCTCCGATCCAACGAGCCCACAGGCAACGGACGCGCAACCGTGTTCCAGCTAGGGCCAAGGACCTTCGTGCCGAGCAAACGACCCAACTACCGTTCTCTCTTTACCATCCCCTGCTGTCATTATTGTCGCCCGACTCACAATGCTCACCGGCAATCGCCATGCTTTATCGAATTCTTCAGCATGAACCTTTTTAACCTTCGATCGTTCCCGACGCTTTTGTTTCGTGCCGTTATAACGTCGTCGTTTCTCTTGTTAACCGAGTTTTTCACACACCAGCCATTATCATTGGGAAATTCTATCGCGTTATAAGCAGCTTGCGAACGTTTATGCAAATTCTCACTTCCGCATACGACATTATAAGACCCAGTTTATTCAGAAAAACATCAAGAAAATTCCATTAACTTTTGTGCAATTTCTTATTTTAGCTCGCTTCATGCGCGTTGCCGTTTAACGCGTTGATCGCCCACTCAACAATTACGAAACTTACACGAAATCGAAGCAATTTATTTAACAAAACTGACAAAACAAAAACTGAGAAGTTTACACTTACTATAATTCTTTCCTTACTCATCCATTTTGCAGATCCAAAGCAAATTTTCTACGCTCAAACTACCAACGTGAAAATTCATTTAAAATTCTGTATAAATAATTTCGTCATCCAGATATGGGTGACATGGCGATCAAAGTGTTCAAAGTATGCGAACTATTATCTGGTTTCAGAAGGAAAGTAACAGGACGAATAAAGTCAAGTTATCTTGGAAACTATAAGTTTTAGAACAAATGTTCCCGAGTAGTTTTTGGTTCAGAAACTACCATTCTATCGAAATCGTGCATAAAAAGTAAGCAATTCGATTTGTAAAAACAAAAGTTATCTTCGTATCTCCTTTACGTGTCCACTTGTCAAAAATTGTTATTACTATATTATTAATTGCTTTAAATCCTATTACTTTTATTTGAAACATTTTCGTGTATTGTTTAAACTGACGAAAATATTTCGGGTGCATAGAGTGAGCCACAGTATACGTACAATACTATACATATTGGTCCTTATTCATAGATATAGGCTCATATTAACTCATCGGTATTGACATTTGTAAAAACATTGGTATTATTACATATGAACATTGTGCTTCCATTACTATTCTCGATGCAAAAATAAAAATATGCGGTACATGTTTTACGACACGATCATCCGGTAAGTAAATAATTTTTCCTTGCATTTAGCGTCTAATGCTTATCATTACACGTGTCAAACATTTATTTGGTAAACGTTTTTCAGTTATTTGTCAATGACATGCTTGACATTTTTTAATGTGACATATCAACAATTTACGATTAACGGAAAGAAATAAATATGTTAGCTGTATCCTTTTAAGCATCCCTAGTATATCAACTTAAATAGAGATAGAGACTGAAAAACAAACTATGCGAAATAAAGTACATAATTACGTGAAAACGAATGCTTGAATGCACTAAGTATTAAAGGAAGGAACAGTTAATTTATGGCGAGGCATTCTGTTACCTATTAACTTGGCATTCTCGAGATATCAGTGGTTCTACTGGTATCAAGTAGGTGCATACGCAATATCATTTTTCAGAGTCACTTTTGCCACGCTATAATACAGAGTCAACGTTCATTTATCGATTACTCTGCACTGCATTAACCTTTTAACTGGATACGACGAGTTAACTTGTCATTCGTGTGTTATAACCAGCCCAAAATTTTTCACTTTCTTCCGAATTCAACAAATAATTCTTTTACTGTATCGTGTGATAATATCCATATCAGTATAAACTACAATCTACTTGCATTTGATTTTATTTATCTTACGTTACGTTTCGCTAAATGTTCACAATTGAACTCGGTTGAAAGGTCAAATAGAAAAAGAATGTTGGGCAACGGACACATTTCGAAAAAGAGTCAAATTCGAGTATGACTTTTAATTCAAATTCGAGTACGACTACTCCGATTTCAATGTTTAGCCCCGCCACGTTTTTGTCGTATATTTTCTACCTAATCAAATTTTCATTTTAACCTGTTCACCAATGGAATTATGTTGTCGTTTCTAACGTAGTCGTATTTCCATTTTTGTCTAACCGTTTCTTTTAGATTCGACGAAAGCATGAGATATTTCAATATAACGCAAAATCGCAGTGTACGTACATACGTATGTAAATAACGTATTGTTGGTTATAAGTAAATGGCGGAATTTATGGGTTTATGACAAAAATGGGTAGGTGTAATTTAAAACAGTGAAGCATTAGAAGAATTTAAAAATACTGTTATGTATGTTATTTTCAATCTATTACAAATATAAATAAAAAACATTCTATTCTACCCCGGTTTTTGTTTTTATTAAAATTTTGATTTTGTTAAAATTTTTATTTTGCATACAGATTCGTTGTCTAGTTACAAGACTCTTTTTCAAATTTAAAAATTGTGAAACCTAACCTATCCAAAAGAGAACGTCTGTAAATTGTATTTAAAATGTTCCTACATCAAAAACCGAGCTTTATCAAATCAATAAGTAGTTGAAGTTGCAAAATAAATTACCAACACTTAATTAATACTAGTAGAACGAAATATCTAAATAGAAAATTGTTTCCTGACCCTCCGTTCGAATCTTTCATTTTTCTTTTTATGATTTTGTACTCGAAATTGCTGTTTACAATTTCACCGAGCCATGAAAGTATTCGAACGTTATGAAATCAAATATGTTTATTAATGATTTAAAACATCTACTTACATTATGAATTCCGTGATGCTCTTATTCTAGTAATAAGTTATAATCATCGTGATGTACGTGTCAAATTCAAAGAAAATACGTTAACGTTAATAATATGCGTAACATATTTTTTGAAAGCATCGACGATATGCAGGCTATGAAAGCATAAGAACAATGACATATTTATAACAAATATACTAAATTTTAGCACTTCGAAGCTCCACCGTGAGCATTTATCACTAGACTGCGGATCTTTATGCAAAATAAAAATTGTTTACAATTTGTTACCGACTGCAAAACAGAGAAATCAAACAATAATTTCTATCTTCCTATAATGATTTTAATAAGTTGAAACTAGTATACAGATATTCTTAATATTTTAGGTTCTATTTACTACTTCGTATTGCACGTGCTCCTTTTTTGTTATAAATACATAAAATCTGCAGTCAACTTCTTACAAACGCCATGTACTATTCACAAAATTTTTAAATTATTCCAAACTTCCATAATTTTGTTTCTTAATATTTCCTTTAAAGTACTTTTAGGTAATTGTTTCCCAAGTTCTGCCCTGAAATGCTCGATTTATGTAGGTATTTCCATAGTGTAAGGAATAATATGTTTATATAGCAAAAATAGTTGGTCTTTTTTTATTTCCCGGATAATTTTCCTTCCGCCACGTGAACTTCTTAGGCAGTCCGAAACGAACTTCGTTGCAAAATAGTCTGTGGGTTTTTGATTTTTTTACTATTTCTTGGATGGTAGAATTAATTCTTCCTAATAATTTTTCGATTTCATTATACGACTTGCCTTCTTTATGCTCCGTAACTATTAATGCTCTACCAGAGACACTTGCTTCCGTTTTCTTCGAACATGTATTACTAACAATTACATACCGATATTCTTAATACTGGCCACAGGAAGCGTGGTACATTAACTAATCATGTTAATCTCGACATTATGCTGATGTAATATTTGTGGAGAAACCCTTACATCGTTCAAATACCTTTGAGGCCTTCGTAACGTTGGTTTCCAAAAGATATCTTACAAGTAAATTGCGAATTTCACACATACAGTGGATGCAGAAAGTATTTGATCACCGACATTCCGATCCAGCAATAAACCTGGACTCAGTTTAAAGCTTGAAGCACTTTCGCGCAACAGTGTTTATTTTCTTCTCGGATATTTTTTGATGTAGCAGGTGGCAAACCAAAAACCCATTTTTTCGAAAAATGTTTCAAATTCAAAAGTCCCCAAATACATTGGACATTTTTTCTTGTAAATAAAACTGCCATGGATTGAAAGATTGAAGTCTCCTCTTCTCAACGACTCCTTAACAATTCACGTGATTTTTCACTGTTTTATCCAACAAAAATAAGGAACAAGTTTGGTCGTGCGAAGCCCTCGTGGCGTAACTTATACTATTTTCAAGTTAGCAGCATACCTCTCGTTCAATGCTTAATAAACCGACTAAAAAAATTCGTACATCAATTTTTCAATCTTTAAATCTATCGTGGTTTCAGTCATGGAAAAAATTTTTCAAAGTTTTCACAGACGTTTGGATATATAGCACTATCGAGATAAGACACTTCCTCGGATACTTGTCGGCTACACCATGAAGCAAATCTTAGGATAAAATGAACGATGAATTATGAAACTGCAGGCTTCTAGTTTTAAAATGAGTTCAAATTTAATATTGTCTGATCATTTTCTACAAAATTATCATAGTTTAAATATAGACCATTCTTCGAGAATCGGGTGTTTAATGTTTAAATACTTCGTGGATCCACTGTATGACAAAAATAAGTAGCTTCAATTTGCAATCACAGAAATTCCTACGTTGCTCCTGTTTCTTGCGACAGACGCGGAAAATTTTGACTTCACACGAAGATCCGCAGTTTACTTATTTATTTACTTAAGTATCGTTGACAGTAACGTATACCTTTTAAACACACGTACAACCACGAAGTTAGTGCAACTTCCGATTACCGGAATGAGAGCATCGTGGAATTCGTAATTTAAACATATTCGTTAAATCATTAAACATTTTCGTGGTCACTGCGTATGTTACTCCGAATTTGATTCGGAGCGGATATGTAAATAGGAACTACGGGCATCGGCATTTTCGCTTCTGCCATGGAATACATTATACATAGTTGTAGCCTGTGCGTTTCGATCATCGTTACGTAGAAATTTCCACCATCTACTCTCGAATTCGATCGTCGCGAAAGGAACGGAACCGTCGATGTCGTCGGACAGCCGTGCCAGTTACACGTGTTACCATGCTCGTCGTGTTCCCGCTCAGATCGAGAAGATCACCGATCGAACAATAGACAATTTCACAAACTCGGCGCCTGCCCGCGCGTCACAGTCAGGGGTAATTCGCATCGGACGAGGACGAGTCGTTTTGATATACCTTCCGGACCTTGAAGACAAGAGAGTTCGATGGAGTAATCCCAAGATTCCAAGGAGTTCATCTGCGTCTGCGGGTCCCAGACGACGTCCATGCTCGGCCCGTTCATCTCGTTGGAACCAGAGCCGCGACAGGTTACACGGGAACGCCTCCAATTTGATTCACTCTCAACTTCTGTCACTCGCCAGTTGCAACCGCGCCCGGGAATGCCGCACGATCACGATCGCGATTCGCGGCTCGCGAAACTGTTTCGCCGACTCGAGGTCGCGAGCGGTACTTGTATACGGGACCGTGGATTTTCGGCTCCTTCGGGAGCGTCCATCCAGGTGATACGATTCTTCGCGGTGGACTCGGGTTATCGACCACAACCGGTTCCACCGAAGGTAGCCGGTCTTCTGTGAATCGCTAGGTAGCTGCGGAACGTGTGCAGCCCAAACGCCGAATGCCCATCCACCGCTAACGTAACTCCCTCTCTTCGAGTTCCTTTCCCCTACTACCTGCATTCTTACCCGACCCTCTTTCTTTTTCCCTTGCGGAATGCCTCTCCTCTTTCACCTGGTGTAATTCCCTTCCTGACGGCGCGTCGGTGAGCATCTTTCCTCTCGGGTACTCTCACTCCGCGAACAGCCGCTTCTTCTTCCTTTCCCTTCTTCCCATTTCGTAAACGCGTATCTGTTTCTGCGGGTACACCTCGATGCACGTGCAAAAGCTGTGCCACTTCTGCTACTTTTATTTCGAACACGTGTCTACGGGTATGGGAATCACCTTCGAATCCACCGATTTTCTTTTGTATACCCCCCCCCCCCCCACACACACACACACACCTCTCCCACATCACGCTTTATCGCGTAATCTGTAATTCGACATCTATTGTTCGGATGCAACTAGAGCAGAAGCAAATAGCTATTCTAACGCGTTGCCGCCGTGTCACCCGTACACGAGTGATCGAATAATTTATTCAGATTCAACAACGAATTTTTCCGCTAATATATTCAGTGTACTAAATTGAGTTAGATCTGCAAGATATAAGGTGGTTCCAAGAGTACTCGTAATCAGCATCGTATATCTTAACCCCTCAGGACAACGTCTGTACATCGTACTGATTTTGAGGAATATGTCAAAATTGATCACAGGAGGTCAAACTATTAGGTACGATATGTATTTTCATGCCTTTTCTACGTAGAATTTCACGATAGCTAGGGAAAATATCAGAGAGTCTAAATCATCCAAAGATTATTGTAACGTATGCAACCATATGTCAATCATACAGAAGCAAGATGACAATCCATCGTCCCTGGAGGGTTAACTTTGAAATTCTGATTTCATTCGATAAATTATTTTGATTTCATACCATTTTTGAGTTGTCAGTCGAAGTGTCAAACAATAAATAGTAAATAATTCTATTTATTTTAATCCTTTGTACTCCGATTTTTTCAATTTTCTTCGCAACAACTCCTTATCATTTTAAGTGTATATTATCAATTTTTGTTTAGCAATTATATTAAAAATAGCTAAATATATGTATATCGATTACCCAAGTAAAGGCAGTTAATATTATAAAATATAATGCATATTTAAACTGTTGTAATAATTTAAACTCAGATAAACCAAAAAAGTGTGAATAACATTGATGTCGAGTCACACTGGACATACGTATGCAAAGGGTCGAAGTGTGTGTATGACTCTGAAAATGAAATATTTCATTTGATAAATTGAATTTTTAAAATAGTATTTTATTTGAAGAATATTGGAAATATTTGGATTTTGTCTCGAACTTAATTTATTTCCTTTCATTTAAATATTATTGTTGTAAATAATGAAATATATCGATGACACGATGTTTATTTATTTCCTGACAAGGCTTACAAGAATTACTTCATTGTTAGGAATTTCCTAGCAGGAAACGAAATTACACATCGATCACAGGTGCACGTTTACTGTAAAACTATAATTCTTTGCACTCGAAGCTATTAACTCCAAAAGGGAATTTCATCCAACATAAAAATTTGATTGATGTATGAACAGGGAACAAATTGGAATCTCATCGAATAAAATGTTTGTTTGCTGATAATGTATTTATTTGTTAAGGATTTTGGATATAACCTGGATATCAGCCACCTTATGTTAATGGAAGTCCGATTTATGAAACCTGGATTACGGAAGACATACTCTGGATACCTAATAATGCCAAATTTATTGATGCGATTCTTGCTAGAGCGACTAACATCGTAAAATAGAGCAAGTCGAGTGAAATGAAGTTACGCGTACATAATATTATATAATATATTTATTCGATGAATTTATTAGTTGATATTATCAAGGTAATGTGTATAATTAGCTTTAATAATATCAATTAAAAGATTTCCTGCCACTATCAGTATCACTTAAGTCTTAAGCTATTGTTTTTATTTTCGTGGAATTCTATTGTATGTCTGAGCACTGTTACATTACTTACATACAAGTTATCTGTCATTATCGATCAGTTGTTACTCATAACTGTCAAACAGAAAACGAATCTGCAAAATTTTTACTACTCCAATTTAATTATGAACTTGTAATGTGCAACTCGTGTGACCATTCATCGGAGCAACAATTGCATAATTTCCGACGAATATAGAATCTGTATATTTGCGTTGAATTATAAATAAAATTATCGTTGTTTTTGAACAATTTATTGAGAAATTCTCAGCTGTTGTTCTTTGTTCTCAAAAAGGACTATTAGAAAATTGCCGGTGAGCGAAGGGTTAAAATAAATCAACTAAAATAAATAAATAAATGGATAAATAATTTCGTTTAGTAGATGAAAAGAGAGTAATAAGTACACGAATGTCGTACCATCAAATTTCGTTATTAATCCAGACTGAATAAATAAAGAAAATGTTTGCAGGGAAAGCGTGGCCCTAAGCCAGTATTGCGGATAAGCTGCGCGTTGGAATAGCAAAGCAATGCCCGTTATGCCCCGTAAACTTTCGATTATTTTTCTGAACCATTTGCATTTCGATTTGCAATGTAAAGTGAGCGGCGTGGATGCAGAAAAGGTATGTTCGCAGACACAAGACACAACGCGGTTGCGGCGTCCTTTCAATGCTCCAAACTGTATGTATTGAATGGCGACGCGACTGCAAAGGCAACAAGACCGATTTTCCAGTCTCGAAACTCGAGCGATCGGCAGGATACGTTACTTTTTCCGCATCGACAATCATTTTCAGATCCAAGCGAACAACTTTCTCGTGTGTATACACGCCTTGTAACCAGGAAACGATTTATTGCTCGATTCGGGAGCGTAAGTATGAATTAAACACATGGAAATCTCACGCCGCGTTGCGCCGCCATGCCATGCCGCCACCGCGAATTCATTATCCGCATCGATATTTTTGTTTCGGTCAACGACAGGCATATCTGTCTCGTAAAATACGTTATGTTTGCGCAGATATTGGTTTTAGGTGATTAAGATAATTTCGCACTACAGTCTCGGCCGGCTTCCTTAAGCTTGTAATTATCATACGATCGTTTTTGAGAAACTACAGGGCCGTCGAGATAAATCTGGAATTTTTCGGGTAGTCCCATAAATAAGATGTAGATACGGTAAATATAAGCAAGTGGGAAAATGTCAGCCATCAACCGAGACAACGACCGAAGAGCGGCAATACTCGAATCGTTGCGCACTGGAAAATCACCCGCGGAAATCATGGCGTGGTTTGGCTTCGGCTACGAGAAGACGCAAGTTCACGACCTAGGCAAGAAATTCTGAAATTCTGACAAGCAGTAAGAGGTAACTGTGTCCCGGGCAACTCACAGGTATCGTTCTGATGGCAAGAGCAGTGCGGAATTCCTAGTCGAATTGAAAGAAAAGATTAATCAGGTTTTACGAAAACTTCTGTTAAACTGGTCTCCCGATTTGCGATCTCCCTGTGTCCCTTGACTATTCGATGTGGGGCGTAGTCGAGGCAAAGGTAAATCCAAAGCATCGCAACACCAAGCTACCATAAAGCCGACCATTATAGAGGTGACGGCGAAAATGGACAAGAAGAAGGTGAAGCGAGACTGCAGCGGGTTCAGGTACAAACTAAAGAAGGTCGTGGAAGTTAGTGGAGGCTGCATCGAGTAATTCCATTCTTTATACTAGCTTCCTAACCTTTTTTGAGATGCGATTCCCTCTTTTAATGTTAGCATCATCTACCCCCCTCTCCCCCTTTTAATATAAGATAAATTTAATACTGTTATTTACGAAAATTTACGTAAAAAATCATATTAAAATAAATAAGTGCTGAAAATCATCAACTAAAAATAACTACGGCGACCTCTTAGAAAACACTTCGTGACACCCAAAGTGGTCGTGACCCACAAGTTAGAAATCACTGCTTTATACCATTCATTTTTTTACAAACTAGCGAAAAAATATATATTGAGATTTTCCTGGAATATGAACTGTTTCTCTTTAGCCAATGACTTTTCTGGATTTACCTCGACGACCCTATGTCCAACTATAAGTGTTTATCATTGTAATTTTTCATATTTTCAATGCGGAATATATTTAAATTAACGATAGCAGTAAATGCAATTTTAAAACATGTCATATATAAAGAAAATATTAATATACAAATGAATATGTTTGTTTTTTACAGTGCATCAAATGAGGAAATTAGACACTGATTCGAGGGATGGATTAGTTACCTTCAAGTATTTAGAACATTTTTATGGCTATGCTTATTGTCATCTTCACCGTTAGAAATATTAAAAAGTGTTCTGTTATTTTGTTACGCTATCGAAATTTCCTTATAATTTACTCGTACAGGTAAACAGATATATTATTTACGGGTTGCTAACAAGCAAAACAACTCATCGTCTCATTTATATTTTTCTAAAATATACCTCTTATACCATATTTGGACTTAGACTATTATTCTTATTTAATATATGCTCAAATAATTCGTTCACTAATCACATTTACAATTTTGATTTAATATTTTCTGCCAGGGGTATTATCCACGAGAAATGTACTTAGTTAGTCATTAATGGCAACGAGATACTTGCTCTGATGGAATAAATACAATTTGCATACAATATCGAATGAACATTCTGAAAAACTAATTTACATATCTTTATATTTTCGTCACTGAGAGCTATCTTTTGCATGGCTCACAACCAAATTTAGCATTGGAAAATCACATTTTTAATGAGCGTGAAAATCGAAACGTCGCGTCTTCCGTTTTCAAGTAAACCAATTTAATGGTTACATATGTATGTATTGACCGAAGTGTGTACAAATTTCTGCTATTTATGGACATATCATAAATTTGTTTAGCCAATAGTCAACAGGAATTTCTTTTCTACCGTTCATTTACCTGTTTTCTATTGGTCCAATAAAAAACAGGTAAATGAACGACAGAAAAGAAATTCCTGTTGAAATATTTTTTAATGTGCAAAAGTCAACTCTTTTCTTTTAATGAGCAAATAGTCAAATGCAATCATTACAACAACATAGTATAATTTTGTAATAATTTCCAAATTATAATATTTTAGGACTAAATAATTAGAATAATTTTTAATATGAACATTTAATTTTTTTTTAAATTTCCTAAAATATGATTTTAAGAGGAGTTACTTTTCTAACTTAACGTTTGTTTACTTATTTAAATGTTTCATTATTATGCGTTGTAAACAGTGTTTCGTACATTTACAAGTGTTAGAGAATTTTACGCCACCATGTTTACGTCACTAACCCTATATACATATGTATATTATTTCAATTATTTCGTACTAAGATGGTATTACCCAGATCACATCATTATTTTATAAGCATTATTGTACCACAATTCTTCCTTTTTAGAAACTAAAAAGAGGTAAAAATACTTCTATCCGAATTTGCAATTATCAGATCCGATATCTGTTGACTAGGCTGCGGATTTGATATATTTATAATAAAATTGAGCTAGTGAAACTTGAAACGGTAGAAAGATTAATCAAATTTAAGAATGTCAATATATTATTTTCAATCTGTGAAAATGATTATGGTTAGACCAAACTTTCCGTTTGGTTCCTATTTCTTGCAATTGTTGTGGAAGATTTTTATTTTGCATAAACATTCGCAGTCCACTGATGACACGAATCACATGTTAATGGTTGAAAATGGTGCTTTCAATAATTGAACGATAGTGCATTTATTTTTTCTTCTTTAGACAGAGCGAATCAAATTTGGACAACACAAATGTTTCTAACTTTTTTTATTTCTTACTTCGCAAAGCGAAAAACGAAGATTAGATGCAATTGAGAGAATTGTTTATTACCTGAGAATCGAAATACAACGATCACAACAATAGTCGGCGGTTCATTGAATTTATCCTCGTGTCGATTTCTTTCAAGGACAAATCAATTTCTGTACCAAGGTTCGAAAGTGACTCTTCATAATGAAGTCTCGCGAGTTTAATGATAATGCTTCGATACCGTGACCTCGCGAACTCGATTCATGCATGACACTTATATTTTATGTGATTGTTTATGCAACTTCGTGGCTATGTACTGAAAATATTGAAAAAGTAAATTGAATCGTTTCAATTTTTCAAAACTTTTCTAGAAAAATTTACAGTTTGTTCATACCATTCAGATTGTTGAATTGAATAGAAGACATATTTGTACTGTCGTACAAATTATTGAATTGAAATTAATAAGTAGCGTATTGCCTAAAAACATTGACAAAATCATTGCATTTAGTGTAGTAAAACTTAATAGCAGTCTGAATAACCTATTAATTTTGTTATGAAATAAGTGCACTTAGTTTCGTGACACAAGTGGTCGGTGTTTATTGCACTACAACGACACACGTCTACGACACGAATAAGAGCAGTATTAGAAACTACATTAATTTAAGAAAATACGTTATTTTATTCTATACCTGCTTCAAAGTTCTATTTACAAACGATAACTAGCGAAAAATAGGTATTTTACCTTTACGTAATCATTAAACGAAAAGATATTTAAATATAAAAGTATTTTTTTTAAATAAAACGAGAGAGTTAATGCACGCGATATGACCCTCGTTCTGATAATTCCCGCGTATACGTTTCAAAATCACTAATCGTAAAAAGAGTGCATGCTGAAAATGAAATATTCCTAATCCGTGTTTATTAAACATTTCATTTATGCTAATAGTACTTATATGTAATTGATTACTATAAAATAATGTTGAATAATTTTTTGAACTTCAAAAATATTCTTTGGAAGATGTTGAAACTTTTATCTAAAAATTTCTATCATAAATGCATAAAATGCGCCGTCTAATAATAGCGTTCAAAGGAAAGTTTAGTAGACTCGAACGATAGGTTCACAAGGCAATAGGAAATTGCAGTAATATGATATTTATTGAAACGAAACGTGCGTATGGGACATGTTGGTGACGTTCTTATCAGCCGAAAGTATGCCATACGATGTACCGGTTGTATCTACTCGTCCCGTTGTGCGGAATCTGCATAAACATTTCCTTAATGATGGTAAGCCATGGTTTACTGAGCGCGGGCTCCCAAGAAATTTTGTAACTTTTGTAAATAGGTGTCGCTCTAACCATTACAACTTAAATGCCTCATTAGCCAGAGTTAACTTTATTTTAGACAGTGCTCGTGAACGTGGTGCTGAATCATAAGACTTAAATCATGTAATTTGGCAATGCCCAGTCTATGAGGTTGAGCGTGACACGCTGGTATCAGCGCTTCTCCGACACAAGTACTGTCTCCCGATTTCTATCCACTCTTTCTTACGCGGCCCAGATATTAGAGGCTTGAAAATTATTTTTGATTTTATTAAGTTATGCTCAATAAAAATTTAGTTTCAATAAGGTAGTTGTATTACAACAAAACTAATATTAACTAATTGTAGGTTAGTCATTAAGTCATATTGTAACACAATAATATATTGTATTGTATAATTTGTATGGTACATGCTGTATAAACCTCATATGGTTTAAGGCAATAAATAAATAAATAAATAAATAAACATTTCCTTATGTCAAGGATAAATGATTAGTGAACCTAAACGAGGCATTTAGTTATACAGTGGGAGCGGAATATTTAAAATTTATAGAGGTTTATTCGCATAAAGGTTCGTATACTTTCAAAACCATTAATTCGTCGGGATTAATTTTTCGGGTATTAACATTAACCCTTCGGTGCACCGATTGAGTCTATGAAATCCATGAATTGAATTTGTAATGTTTTAATCCTCTTCAAATTATCTTGAAATTTCGTAATGAATTTTTATTTCATTAAGAGTATTTTTATGCAATATAACAAGAAAACATCATCCAAGAATAACTGTATGTTATTATCAGAAATGTCAACCAACAAATGGATATTCTTTATTTATGCACTGGACAATTAGATTAAAGAATTCAGTATTATAATCACTTATAAATTTAACAATAAGACGACTGCCCATAGAACTAGAACTTTTGTGAAGGGTGAAATCTATGGGGGGTAAAAGGTATTGGAGCCTAAACGATATGCACGAGTTGCGGACCCATTGTCTACAGTCTACAGTCTACAAACTAACAGTGTCGCATCTGACGGTTTATGATACGGCAATAAATATTGAGCTGGGAGCTAATCCACTGAAATAGCACCTATTTGCTAAAAATCTACAGTAATAAATGCACTTTTAAGGCTCTAACTCCAGTGTGTTCTAACTTTTAACAAAAGCTAAAATTCCTGGTGGTTCGGATTAGCTTAAAGGTAGTAAGTTCCAATATCCAGACCTTGCCATAAACCTCTCTATACATTTTTGCCTCTGTATACATTTTTAAAATTATCTACAGTTTTATCGCAGCGAACATTAAATATTTTTCAAATTTTAATTAAACAGTACAAAGTTACATAATAGTATCAACATATTAGATTTAAAATAAAAACAAAACGCTTACTTTTTCCATTCAAACAACACTCAACGATGTATGCTTACTCTATAGTGCATCAAAAAGTATGCTTACTCTATAGTGCATCAAAACTTCCATCGAATTAACACTAGGACTATCGAGTATGAAAAATTAGTAGTTTGTACTGTCTTTTAAAAATAACGAGACCGCATTTATAAAGGCATTGAACGGTCTTTTTTATAAAATATGTTTGAATACACAAATGTCTTTAATAAGTGTCCACAAAAACAATTTTATAATTTCAATAACTGTAGAATGAAGAAACTGAAATTTGTCAAATTAACGAGTTCAGTAGTTATCTTGTTAATTTTTGGTAATTAGCTCTGCTGACGTTCTATTGCCCCTGTTTTCTAAATTCTTCAATTGAGATGTTGATCTTTCTCCTTATAAGAAGCGTTTTCTCTTCTTTGCTTACCTTAACCGGATTTTCTTAAAACGCGGATTTCAAACGAGAAAATGTGGTTCTTCGTTTGTTATGTATTTTCCCATATGGAGAAACCTCTTGTCGTTTCGACAATATCGTCTATATTCCAAACTTGTTTTTCTTTTTTAAACTATATGTGGAATAAAATGATTATATTACGTATATAAAAAGATTATATTATACAAAGGGTCATCCCCTTCCTAGGAAATGTAAAAAGTATCCGCACACCCTAAAGAAGGATTATTTTCCTAAAAACTATTATATAGTTTATTAAAAATTGCTTATAGTCGTAATTTCGATGAAAAAAAAGTTCACGAATTTCAAGTTTTTTATCTGCGCCTATAATGAAAAACTAAAATATGTCTGTTGTAGATCTAAGCAAATTATATACATGTACAAAGGTTCATTGAAATCGGTTGACGCATAAAAATCTTTGAATTTTGGGCTTACGATTGGTCTAAATCGCAGTTTCTCACAATTGTCACCTCTCTTAAATATTTATACTACATAGCAGCCTCAATGGACCGTGATAAAACTTTGTGTATGTACCTATACAGGGTGTCCCAAAAATGTCTGAGTTCCTTTAAAGGGGAGGTTCCTGAAGCCATTTGAAGCGACATTTTCCTTTGCAAAAATGGCCGTTTCGGCTTTGTTAAGGAGTTATTAACGAAAAACACGGACCAATCAGAGCGCGACCTAGAGGCGTGTTGGCAGAGACGGCCGCGCGCGACAGAAGTCGAGCGATGGTGATACACCGCGGTCGAAAGCAAGGAACAAACAAGAGAAGAACATTTTTCGAGTCCTATGTCGGATAGTTCAAATTTGAATATGTTGTAGTCTTTAGTAACCTATGAAGGAATCTCGAAGAATTTTTCGAAATCTTAAAAAATGTTGGTTTTACAGACGTGCAAAGAATTTTTTTTCATTAAATTATAGCACTAGAACTAACGTACCGAGGAGAATGAGATTTTAGGAGCTTGTAGTGAACACAGAAGAATATCTATTGAAAATATTTCGATTTGGAAAAAATGATTTTTTGCATACATGCATACAGGGTGTTTTGTCTAACACAGGACACCTAAATATCTCCTCTACCTCTGAAAATACAAAATATGTTTCTAACGTAATCTAGATGGTTTCAAAAGACGAATCAGATGGAAGAATCGTTTTTTATAAATTGTAATTTTTTAATCGTTTTCTCAAGGTCACTCGTGTTTTTTTACATATATACACACATTTTTTGTTGTTGTATGTTATAGGAAACATTATTATGTTAACAACGGTCAACTTCCAATTATTATGCATTCATCCATGTTTAATAGCACGACCTTGAAATATCCGTGAACTCTAAAATTTGCTAATTAATGCGGAACTTACCTTCAGCGACATTTCAGATTTCAACGGTAACAGAAATTCAAAAATTTAAGAAAGTTATTACTTTTGATCGGCACTGTAGGTCTTTGTCGGCCTTTCGGTACCGAAATTTTCATACGTGTTGAGACATTACTGTAACTCGTGGTTGTCTGCAAGACGGAACCTTGAACTTATTTTCATCGAGCGAAACGTCGAGTCGCGGAGGAATCGCGGGAACTAGACGCGAGGAAGCTTCAGGCCAGAAGCCAGTCGGAGCGGTTCCGAAGCGGATGTTGCACAATGAACCCCGCGGAGGATTTTAAATCACGGCCTGGCTTGCCGCGAATCGCGGAGTCCTTTCCCCGGGGAGTCGTGGAAAAGACTTCCTAGTGGTATTTCGATTTGAATAACCCCGCGCACGACCCGATCGCGCCGACTGGATCGGCTCGACTCTCCTGCCGAATACTTTCTCCTGAGAAGGCTTCGCGGAACGTTATTAATCTCTTCATCGGCCAAAATAAAAGAGAGGGCCCCGGCTATTGTTGCCACGGCGCGGGCTCAACTTAAGCAGTACAGGTGCGCGTGTAAAACGTTCGTTCGGGCTGACCTTTCGAGAGCGCGGTAAACATCGAGGAACGGTGTGAAACTCTTTGAAAGATATTACTGATATTAAGTGGAGTACGTACGTCAGCTAGTCGGGCCATTATCCTTCCACCACACCTTTCGATCGGCCTGCATAAGCGTTCACCGAAGCAACAATAAAGCACGTACCTTAATTTGCTCTAAAATATAATTTCACACTTCGCTTTCGCACGAGACCAGCACCGAGTGTGGGAATTGGCTGGCAGATACTATGCTGAAGCGTGCGCGATCGCGTGACTTCCACTTTGGCGGCCGCACAATTTCTTTCATAATTTATCATCTACAGGCCCGTCGAGATAAAGTTGCAGTTTTTTTCGGGTAGTCCCATAAATAAGATACAAGTAAGACAAATAAAAGCAATGCAATTGTTGACGAGGTAACTCAATGTGTACGCCACCGGTCAGTGAACAGCTGGGAAAATGTCAGCCATGAACCGAGAATACGACCGAAGAGCAGGTATACTCGCATCGCTTCGCGCCGGAAAATCGCTCGCGGAAATCATGGCGTGATTTGGCTACAAGAAGACGCAAGTTTACAACCTAGCTAAGCTATTCCGAAATTCTGACAAGCAGTAGGAGGTAACTGTGTCCTGGGCAACTCACAGAAATCGTTTTGATCGCAAGGAAACCGTGGAATTCGTGATCGAATTGAATGAAAAAGTTACTTAATCAGGTTTTACGGAAACCTCTGTTATAACTGGTCCTCCGATTTGTGGCCTTCTTATAGTCTCAACTGCAATCCACTTGACTATTACATGTGGGGTGTAGTCGAGGCAAAGGTTAATGCAAACCGTCGCAACACCAAAGATACCCGCGAAAATGAACAAGGAGGAGGTGAAGCGAGCCTGTAGCGGATTCTGGTGTAGGTTAGATCGAGTAATTCCATTCTTTAGACCAGTAGTTATTTTTGTACAAACTAGCGAAAAAATATATTGAGATTTTCCTGAAATTTGAACTGTTTTTCTTAATCCAACAACATTCTCGGGTTTCTCTCGACACTGTACTTGTCGGTGTTTTCCGAAAACTGGTACGCACGGAATCTACAGGGTGGGGCATTTGAGACAAGTGAGTGAAGCTCGCTTGGCTTCAAAGGGTTTACAATCTCGTGTCACTATCTTTTTATAGGCAGAAACTTGGAGGAGATATACGGGTCAACAATTTTTTTAATGGAAACTTATTGACAACAGATTGTTTTTTTCTGGCACGAATAGCAAGCGAGATATTTAGGTGACCTGTTGCAAGAGATAGACGGTGTCATTAAGAAACGTTTCATTCAACAGAAGATTTAAAGATTCACTAGTAAAAATTTCAACTTGAAAGACAAACAAACAAAGTGGAAGACCGATAAAGATAAATATCGATAATATGCATTTTAAATAAATTAGTTTGATTATATTTAAGAATCATGATTAATAAATGAGTTGTACTGCGATAATGCGGCTACGACCCTCACCTCCTCCCCGCATCTTTAACTACAGAAAATATTGCAGTTTAGTTAGGATGATTTACTTTTCGGACCCAATTTGTTACACCTTGTCCCAGCTAGTTGCCATTTACTTCAAACACTGTCAAATTTGTTTAACGTGGAATAATCGTTCAAAAGCATTCAGAAAGTAAATATGCAAGTGCTTGAATTTTTTAGTAAAAAATGCGATCAATTTGAATAGCGAATAAGTACTATACATACATACACACATAGCCACATGCACACATACAATAGTAATAGAGAATCATAGAAGAAAATGGTGCATACATTATCGAGTAAGTTAGTTTTATATGTATGTATATGCAATTATTACCTCATAATACGGTCTCAATTGCGTAAATAAATGTGAACGAATTTATTACAATCTGGTTTTGTTAGTTTTTATCGAACGCAGATCGGTGCGATGTAAGTATTTCAATGTGTAAAATTTGGGAGAACGGAATGAAGTTTGTGTGATTTCGTAGGTAATTCATACTCAGAATTCCTTTGCGAATTACAGCTGTTTTCGTGTTATACTAGTTGTTCACCTTCATTTGCAGATTGCTTAAAGTGACAATCTTTAAAACGAATACGACCTTCTTAGGAAAATTCTGTCTCGTTCAAAAGTTCCAGGCGTGATTTACACTCGTCGAAAATCCTTTTTCCTCGCTGTTACAATAGCGTAAAATCCTGTCCTGATATGCTGTAAAACTGTCAACCAAATACTTTGAATCTCTGGTACAATATAAAAAAGATATCTTAAAAATAAAGTCATATAATAAACAAATATTCGTGAGCAACCAGTAGTTTGATACGTAAAAACGAATGAGATTGGAATTATTAATGCCATTTCTCTTTAAAAAGAAAATTCTTTCTCGAATGTGTTGCCATTTTTCTTTCAAAATTTTCTTTAAAAAAAACACATTTGATCCTTGTGTTATATCATGCATGTACCATATGCAAATTGTGTTAATTAAGTGGAATTTAAGTCACCAGGCAACCAGCTAATAACTAACATGTAAGGCCCTTTAGAAGTATATTGAAAATACTTTTAGTTTTTATTTTTAATGCTTTCTAATACTTCTTAATTTTACACTATAAAACAATTTGTTGGGATGCGCGTAATTTTAATATGCGAAACTGAAATGTTAAAGAATGTGATAATTTGCCGTTTCATTTCCTTTATGTCACAAATTATCAAAAATTCTTAAATGGTTACAAACTTTCTGACAACAGAGTCGGATGAACAAATAGGTTAATACGATGACAAGCGTGGTATGTTCTTCAAGATTTACGTACAATGGACTGTCGTGCCAAAGCGTCTGTGCTTGTAATATTTCTCTCGTGTCGTCATGGAAGAACACGTGTCGTGCTAAGTAACATGTAGTGAAATGAGCATTCAACGATTCGGTGTATTATAATGTTGTTCGCACCTTTAACGTACAATTTATTTATTTTTTTATGTAAACAGCTTTACGAACGTGCATGGCATTAAGAAATTGCATTATAACGCAATGTTCTTTGACATGACAGCATTGTACAAAGGATCTATGTTATTATTCTGTGTAAGTCTACATTCTATAATTGTAGACATTAGAAAGCAGTGATATCAATGTGCATACGTATTTATCTGTACATACATATATTTCCTACAGTCTTAACGAAATAACGAAAGTGTTTACAATGTTTCCCATTCACTCGTCGGAAGACTGCGAATTTTTATTCAAAATTAACATTATTTCCATCGATTGTAAGACACAGGGGCCAAATAAGGATTAATTTCTTTCTTTAATGGTTTGAATACGTTATCGGTAATGTATAGATATTATTAACTTCTTCTAATCTTACCAAAATCCGCAGCCTATTTATCGGTAATTAACAAAATAAATCGCTCAGCGATTTTTACCACACCTTGCATTTGACACAGTGAACCGCTTACATCGGCAAACCCTTCCATTCCCACTTAAATGGAATCCTGTGCAAAAAAAATTTGCCATTGGCTCAGATAAATGAATCCACTTCCGTGAGCCGTAGAGATACGTGGGCTTGGTTCCCACCATTGTGCCGGTCGATGCATAAAGCATACGAACGACGTTCTAGAAGCATTTCTCCCGAAGATGCTCGCACCATAAATTCCGAGAGACTACGTTGTCCTAAATATTATTGTTTATTTTCACATGCCGTTTGAAAGGCGCATCACTCGAGTGAAGCGTAACGGTGCGGGAAAAACGGTCTCTTTCGCAAATATGCGCAGTCATCTTCGCGAGGAAAGATTTACTAATAAATGTAAAC
This sequence comes from Sphecodes monilicornis, assembly GCA_913789915.3. NCBI lineage: Eukaryota > Metazoa > Arthropoda > Insecta > Hymenoptera > Halictidae > Sphecodes > Sphecodes monilicornis. The sequence continues at coordinate 2,164,577 of OU565291.1, read as the reverse complement.
TTTGTTTTTATAACCCGAAATTTATAGACTAGAGGCTGTGGCAACCGGCTGAAGTTGTGGCTGCGAATATGGCATACAAGCTTCCAATCATGTTGTTTGGCAACAGCGAGTCTTACGACTCGCAAAAAGCGACATCAATAATTGATAAACTGAGGAAGTCCAAACATCTTTCGTTTCTCATGCAGTTTATGAAAATAAAACCAACAGGTAACCGAATTTAATAGGTTCTACACTGTAGGTCAAAATGGTAGTACATACAGTGGCTCGCGAAAGTATTCGAACGCTTACATTTACAAATTTTAATGAATAAAATAAGATGTACTAAACTAATTTGTTTAAAACAATTTGGTATCTATGGTAAGGGGGAAGTCTCAAGATTACGTCAGTCAAATTTCCATATCGACGTTCCATACTATAAACTAATGATTTTGTAAAAGCACACTCAATGGAATTCCATACTTCTATCATTTTTTCTTTCATTACCTCCTTTGAAGATATTTGAAATTTATTTAATCTTTTGCCGATTTCAGCCCATAAATTTCAATCGGATTTATGTCTGGACTTTGCGGTGGAGCAGTTAACATATGTGGTGTGTTATATATGATCCTTTCTGTCACAATTCCGGCAGTATGCTTGGGATCGTTATCTTGTTGGAAGTCTTCCAATAATCCTAATTTACGGGCACTTTCTTTAAGGTTGTTCTTTGAAATATTTAAATACTTCTTTAAAATAATGCCTTAACATCAACTGAACGTACCAATGTTTTCATTTAGTAGTAATGTGTACATTCCTTTCTAAGAAAGATGAAAACATATCAACAGCGTTACAGTGTTCAAATATTTTTGCGAGTTACTTATTACGCGTGTTTCCAATAAATATATCATAACTTCTGCCTACGTTGTTGAATCCTTTTCAAATTTTACTGACGTGATTTTGAGACTTCCCCCTTATTATCGATACCAAATGGTTTTAGACAAATTAGTTTAGTACATCTTACTTTATTCATTAAAATTTGTAAATGTAAGCGTTCGAATACTTTCGTGAGCCACTGTACGTGCTATCTTAAATTTCTCGCAAGCTACATAGAATTTCTGAATGAAAAACGCAGTATTATAATTGTTATGATGCTGGGAGAAGGAGCCTGTTGATACATAAAGTTCACCTAGCTGGGGCATTCTGAGGAAACAGAAGAAAAACAGAAATCTTCAAGCCGAAATGATAGCAGACTCCAGCTTAGTGGTAATATCGTTCACTACTTTATGAGTCATCATACAAACAACAGCGAGGTTCATGTTTTGAAATTACAGTGAAGCCTAACTAGTTTAACTTAAGTCAACATGGGCCGCAGCGAAAAGTTAAGCGAAACTAAAATTGCAAAAATTATTGAATGAAAACAACGAGCAAGCAACTGTTACGTACGGAAAATTCATCTATGTGACTTTTTGAGCCTTCTTGAAGCCACATGTTGCTCTGCAGTGGTCCGCTAGTTTTATCTAAAAAACCAACTCTCCCACGGGGGTGCTGCATCTGGGAAATTCTCAGGAATTTCCACCCAGATGCACGCCTACTCCCACCCAAATTTCTAGACAATTCTTGGGTATATAAAGCCCACGATTCCAACCACAATCGGGCACAGTTGAAACCTAGTCACGTTGCAACAAGTTACGTATAAGCAAGATCGGGTATAAAGTCCTTTTCGAGCATTAACTCAACAGTACGTATTCCATCGCACAAATAACTAGATAACCGTAACCCCCGCATTTCTCAGTGCGTCAAAACCGAGAGTTAGGGATATTAGTATCCGCGACTACGCGTTACACAATTACAATTGTAACCCCTACTTAATTATTGAATATATTGTACTACGTTTTTAAGGAATTCAATTCTATTAATTCCATATTCACATCAGATTTCTATCCCAGAACTAGTATTCCCACAACGATATACTTTAGCCGCTCAAAATATATCAATTTCTATATAACGTTACGAGAGCCGATAACAATTATCCATTTCCCGATCCACGCGGCGACCCGACGGTGAAATACACGTCGGCCAGTCCTCGTGTCCCTACATTTCCGAAGTGGCGACCCGGTGGTGAAATACACACCGGCCAGTCCACGGTATAACCTATCCAATAAACCAAGCTGGCGACCCGTCGGTGAAATACACGGCGGCCAGTCCACAGGTTCCTTTCCTTATATGGCGAACCGACGGTGAAATACACGTCGCGTCGGCCAGTCCATTGTTCAAGGTGGCGACCCGGTGGTGAAATACACACCGGCCAGTCCACGACAATCCTTCCTTTTCCAAGGTGGCGACCCGGTGGTGAAAGACACACCGGCCAGTCCACGGTAATCCTACCCTCCCGAAGTGGCGACCCGGTGGTGAAATACACGCCGGCCAGTCCACGGTATTACCTATCCTACAAACCAAGGTGGCGACCCGTTCCTTTCCTTATATGGCGACCCGACGGTGAAATACACGTCGGCCAGTCCATTGCTCCTTACCTTGGCGAGGTGGCGACCCGTCGGTGAAATACACACCGCCAGTCCACAAAACCAAGTCTCCTAATTATATAACCACGCATCACCCGCTTAGCCCTCGGCTCGTAACACAACTGTTTTCGAAATTTCAAATATTGTAGAAAAAGCTGCAATGTAATATGTAATTTGGTAAATGGTCCTGCAAATTATGGGAGAAAAAAAGTGGTGGTAGACCGACAACATTATCAGACCGGAAAAACGAGCCTATTCATGTTGCCTCTATGTTCAACATTGACAGTAGTATCAAATATTCGCTGTGTTGTTCAGACCTCTAAGCTGATTTCATGATTGAAAATCAATCTAAAGCTCGGCTAACAAAACAATAAAAAGAGCAAAGATTAACATTTGCAGATGAACATGTTCACTGGAAGAAGAAATAAAAACGTATTTTGCGTCTTAACGAAAAGAAATTCAGCTCGAACGATCCAGACGGATTTTCATTCCATCGTCGTATGACCAGAATCCAATAGAAATGCAAAATCGATATACGATTTCTTGAAGGAAAAATGATTAGTCAAAAATATATGCATTCAGTCTTAGAACAAATTAATGAACGCGCACAACAAATTACCATTGGCACATTTATCTTCCAACGCGATAATGCTGCCATTCGAAGAGCATAAGTTGGTGAACAATTTTTTTCAGAGAAAACATCTGCATTTCCTTTGCCACAATACTGCTCGGATGTAACTATTATTGAAAGTTGTTTGGGAGGGCTTTCACGAACTACATGTACGAATGAAAAAAAGCTATTACGTAGGTCATCCCATAAGTTCGTATCGCCGTTATGTTTATACTCTTCGCGGTGTGTTTTTCTTTTTTAATGAAAGACCACAGAAATTTTATAGTGATTGTATAATGTCTACCAAAAAGGTGGGAAGAGACTGTGGAACGACAGGGCGATCCCATTTTTTCCTAAACTTTAAAGGTATGTTTGAGATATTCATTTAAATAGTAGAACAGTAAACGGCACGAACTTATGGGACAACCTAATATTATGATAGGATGGAACGACTTGTCGCAGTACGCAATTAAAATACTATATAAATCCTTACCAAATCGGATGTTTGACGTAGCTGCAAATATGTCCGTCATTAACCAGTTAACTGTGTCGACCTCTTTGGAAAATGCGTATCTAAATTGTGTCGCTCAAATTTAGCGATGACGAGTATACTCGTCAAACTCAATTTGGATGATCCTTGCAACTCCAATCCTTCACACGAACTATAAAAAACGCCGCCTCTTGAATACATGTAAAAAGGAAACGAAGGGATCCTCATCGCGTTTTTTATTACCAGGCGCGCCACTTATTGCATAGTCTAAAACAATATATAAATCCGTAATTGTCTCTGTGATGACTAATAAAAGGCAACGATACATTTACGAAAAATAATTCATACTATATGCAGTGTTTTTATATTAATTATTTATAAACTTTTATTTCTTTCTTTTATTTCAACAGGCTCCAAAATATTTCAAACATCTCGAAGTTCACGAATATATTTTAGTTTTCACTAAAACTGCAATTTAAACTGCAAATTGTCAGTGCTCGTTACTCACGACGAATATACTCGTCATAGCACAAAATTTTGCACCTTTCTCGTGACAAGTATACTCGTCGAAAACAGTTAACTGGTTAATTACCTGGTAATAGTATAGTCTTCGAAAAATTAAAGATAGCACGCGTGTGCAATGATTTTGTCCAGAAATGTAATTAGAAGCGTTTCTTGTCTCGCATATCTTTTGAAATCGTTTCGACATATTCGGCTTAACCCGACGACGGATCGAGAAGAAACTCGCCGGAACGGGGCTCTCCATTCATAAACACGAGCGCACGAGAATGTTACACTCTCCGAGAAATCTGGTTCTTCTCACGGACTAGAAAAAGCTGATAAATACAATGCGCAACCACGGCCGATCTTTTCTTGACAAATTGACGAGAGATCGAACGCTCGAAGGTGAGCGCGTTCCTAAGGACGCTCGATCGAAAGCAAAGAACGAAAGTCGTTGAAAAGCGGCACGCGACAATTACTCGACCCGCGAATATAATGTCACCGCGATATCCATCTGTCTGCCGGGGTCTAATACGATGGGCATATAATAGAGCGGCTGCTCAATTAGCGAGCAGCAGCTGATGCGCTAATCTGCGAGACATCCCTTGCTGTTGTACGTTGTACGTCGCCGTCTTAAGAGAGTGTAATGAATGATCGAACAAGTCGGCACGCAACTTTGATCGATGGAACGCCATTTGCACGCACTAGAAAGAACTAACGAATCTCACCGTGGAAAAAGAGCTAACGATGAAGCGAGTAGAAATTAATCACGATAAATTATAACGTAGCCTGCGCGAGCATTTTTTCGGATGTCCGATCGCCGGATCGATTGTTGTTGCTGGTCTCGAGTCGATCGACGAACCAGCCGGATATTTCAATACCAGTTCTTAAGGTTTTTTTCTACAATTCTATATTTAGATCCCGAAAATGGAATTTTGAAGTTGTTATGGACAACGTCGAACTTGTTAGTTGCTCGGACCTTGAAATGAAACGTCTACTATTAAATGTGACCTGTCCAGTGAACGACCATAATTCGTATTAAACGGAAATTAATAAATTGCAATTAATACAGTAAATTTATTGTAAGTTCACGGATGTCTTGCTAAAGAGATCTTCTTTTTATAACCTATTCGACGTTATATTCATTTATTTTGGCAATTGTTCGAATGACATCCACGTATTGAAAGTAAGTGTTGTTATATAGCGAGATCAGCAATTTGTATTGCGAGGTGATTCAATGGTCCTATGATAAGTTTGTTTGTGCAGTTATCATTCGCTGAGGTATCTTTAGGTGCATTGATTAGAAATTGATGTTTCATTGGTCATTTGGCCCATTTTTCGTTTAATCCTATGGCAGATTTATTATACAAGCTATAACCATCAAATATTGTTAGAATTGTGATCTGGAATGTAAAATTTTAATAATGATCGGACTGTGCATTTTATGCATTAATGTACAAAATTAGTAGGTGCAATTTAAAATAATAAACAAAAAAGAATTTAAGAACACCAACAAACTGGATTCAGCTTATTAAGATTATAAAAGGACGAATACAACTTATATTTGACTTCTATTTTTTGCAATTGACGCAAACAACTTTCATTTAGCATGAAAATCAGCTGTCTACTAATGACACAGCCTTCTTAGAGAGATAGTACTCAGAAAATTAAACCACGACTTGAAAACATTAATTTCAACAAATATGCAACTTAATTGTCCATTCATTCGACAAGACATTTCAAATGATTTTAAAATTATTGTTACACGATGTCTTGTCACGATGTTGTAACAGTTAAAATATCAACAATTGTTCGATGGAAGGTGTTCTTTAATTGAGATACTGCAAAACGTTTGATTTCTTTATCTTTGTGTTGTATGATGTAGGTATTTCATAAAAGTATGCAATTATAAATAAAAAAAATTGATTGATTTAAAGTGTAAAGTGAAAATTAATGAATTATTATTCTAACATTTTTTCTGAAATTATTTTTGAAGATGAGTGCTGAAACATTATATATTATTCCTTATAATATTTTACATACATTAGTTTTATTTAATTTTGTATATAGTATTCTTAAGGATGTAAATCACATGTTAACAGGCAATAATGATGCATTAACTTTTGTAGCTAGTACATTTCACTTTCACACAACTAAATTCATGCTTAACAAGGCGTCGGTTCATAATTTCATGAAATTTCCTGTGCAGTAGATCCAAAAAGTATTTCAACACTAGCTTTCTGATTTACGAAAAATCGTCAATATTTAAGCTGTAATAATTTCGTTAAAAAATGGTACTTCAATGAACTTGATCTCATTTTAAAGCTTGAGACTTCTACTCTCATAAACTATCTTCCTTTTTTTGTCGAAAACAATTTTACACGATGTAACTTGTAGAAAACTGAAGAGATGTTTTTCCTTCGTCTCAAAAAATATTAAAAATTTTTATTTTTCGAGCCATTTTAATAAGCTTTGAATGCAAGCTGTGCTGCCTTCACAGCGATATAAGGTACACCATGGGGACTTTACACGACCGAACTTGGTCCACATTTTGGTTCTATAAAGCAGTAAGAAAAATCCTACAATTTTTAAGAAGCCGTTGCAAAGGAGGTACTCCAATCTCCAAATCTGTGATAAATTCAGCAACCAATAAAATTTTCTGATGTTTTTACGGAAGGTTTCAATCGATACCATTTTTTAGAAAAAATGGATTTTCAGTTTCGCACCCATTACATTATACGAAAATATCTTAAAAGAAAATGAAGCTTCAAGCTTTAAAATGAGTACAACATTATTGTTTTCTATGAAATTGCCACATTGAATGTTGACAATCTTTCGAGAATCGGAAATATAATATTCAAATATTTTTTGAATCCACACTGTATATTAATTTCATGTTGAAATGCAGTACTAACTCCCCTAACAGTATAAAACCAGTCTTATTATATTATGCTGCTCACTAAATTACTATCAGGTGAATAAAAAGGCTCCTTATTCTAACTGTACTTTTCACCGAATACTTCGTTTAAAGTATTTTAAAAAATTATACGTTTCGTAATGTTTGTAAAATCTTCTTCGAGCAGAACACTCCAGCATTCCTAGTTCTTAGGTCAACGAGTATGTCCTAAAAGATGAATAAGTTGTGTAAAATAAATGGATTGATTACAGAATTACAGTAAATGGCATTCTGCTTAGCGTAGAGGAGCAACGTTGCGTAGTAACTCTCGACATTACATAAGATCGTTTAAAGAGAAATAAACAACCGGCAGTGCCAGTTATGGCGTAAAGCTGTTTAGAACGAGTAACTGAAAACACATCGAGTGTCCTGTAACTTTCAACCCTACGATGACATAATAAATGCCTCTGCTGCAATTAACCATGCGAAAATCAAAATGAATAGTAACTACGGTATACAATTTGAGGGACCCAGTTCCACGTTCGTATCAGCTAATTGCAAAGAGGGAACAAATCCTTCAAAGAGAGACCGTTTCCCAGTTAATTGCGTACGAATAATTACGGCTTATCATTATCTTCGTGTCATCGATGCATTCGGAACGTAATCGCCCAGCAGAACACTGGCCGCGAGAATGGCAAAAGATTCTATTTTCTAACGAGATACGGCGACGTAATTACACCTTCGTAAGCATCTTTCTTATCCGGCTGCGTTCACTGTTGGACGTTCGCATGTAGACGGCAATTTACGAAGATGCGTATACCTATGCGCCGAGCGAACATCGTTACGTGAAAATTACTGCCCCGGCGATAAATACCGAATGGCTGGTTTCACATCCTTAGGGACCTCTTGTCGTGGTTTCCGCGGCACAAACGGAATGTTATATTTGCTGATGAATTTCGTGTGAAATTTAATCAGGATACAATGGCCGGTTTGCGCGCAGTTGCTTTCGTCTTGCGTATAATTACTGTATGGTAATGAACGCCGCGCAGCCACGGCGCACAGTGGTCCCGATCGAGAAATACGGGGACATTTTGGTATAACTTATAAACTATTAAAGATATCGAAGTGAAATTTTGAGTGAAGAATATTAACAAGAATTCATTTTTAATACTGTAAAATGTAATATACTTTATGTTTATTTAATAGCCTTTCTTGCAATCTTTAAATATGTGTACAAGTATAACAAATTTTAGCACTTTTTTTTTAAATAAACAGGTCCAAATTAATTAATTAGTTAATAATACTCTTCTACTTGTTTAACGAATCGCTAGTTGAGTAAACTTGTTTCTGTATTTTCCAGAATCTCCAGGTAAGTTTTTAAAATTCACAAAGTCTATGGTACCTGTATAAAGCACAAATTAAAATATAAGCAATAATAAATACAATAAGTTTAATTCGTGATCAGTTGAGAATTATGTGACACAGAATTAAATTAATTATTCTTACCTTCTCTGTTAAAAGTTTCTATTTAATTATTAGTTCCTCAGCCTCTGAGTCCAGGGTTTTAGGTTTATTATTGTTGGACTTTATACGCAAGGAAGATATATATGGATCAGAAGTTAGGAATAATCTATGAAATATATCTTCATTTGTAGCAGTGCGTGAAAATTTTCGGCTTTTATTACTTCTATAATTTTGAAAATCTTTATGTCTCCTCTCTAAGGCCTCTTCAGACAATTGACTTATTTTGTAAATCACCTACGCTTTTTAAAATTCGTTTAGTCGCGTCATCTAGCAAACTTTGTAACTCAACTTTTGCATATTTTTCGGTTACGTCTATAGCTTCCTTTGGTGGATAACAATTTTTTTTTCTTTTAATAATGCCGCATACGACCGCCATTGATTGGTTTTGTACAGTATAGCGTCATTTCTAATGGACGTATACTGAAATTTGGACAGGTCTGCTGTTATAAACGTACAAAGAGCTTTCTCTGCTGATAACATTTCTCTTTTATGCATAGAATTTATTTATAATTGCATTCAAATTACAATGCAACGCTCAAACAGTTGCACGATTCACTCTCGTATGGCTTTGTATCAACTGAATGCAGAATGACAGTGAATATCATTGTTGAAGGTTTATATATATTATAGCATAAACATTTGAAAGTGTGTATCTTCTGAAGAATTCCATATGATGTCGCTCTATGTCCTGAAAACCTCGCTTCGTGTGGCCAAAGGAATTTTAGTGTAGCATAGTCTCGACGATGAATGCGCCCATAGCACCTATACGCACAGCGAAGCGCGCAGCTTTAAACAATGATAATTTGTAAAAATGGAAGAAGGTGATTCCGATTCTTGCAGGATTATATAAAAGAAAATATGCTGAGAATAGTCCACTTTGTCAAATTCTGGGAATATTCGAGAGTCAAAAGATATTCCATGTGAATTACTAAGAATTTTTAGGATTTTCTCCAATGGAGTCAGCATTAAATTTGTTTTAAATAACAAACAGTAATGCTTAATTGTCAGTGATAATTTGTAATTTAAAGATATACTTTTCATTTAAAAAAAAGTGGTGGAAAAATATTGAAAGAGTCGTCAGGACATGTTAAAGAAAGGAACCAATTTCTTCCATGAAAAATGCTATCTTCAAAACATCCAACTTTAACTGTCGATAACAGTAACAATTTTTATTGCAGTTTATTACTTTTTTCATTTTCGAGATTGCTGGAAATTGAGAAAGCAAAACATATTCAACAGACATCTATGCGAGATAGTTGATTTTTTGGCAAAATGTCCCCATATTTCTGGATCGGAACCAGTGTGCGGCGCGGCGTGGCCCGTTTTGGTCGAAACTGGCCCGTAGAATCAATTGTGTACAGTTACTCACAAAAGAATGATACACTTCATATTTTTGCATATTTCTTAACAAAGAAACGGGAATGTTTTCAATCACATACATGCCTATCATTCAAATGTCTGTGAAAACATTGAAAAATGTTTTTCACGACTGACATCACCATAGATTTATAGATTGGAACTTTTTCTTTACAACGACACCTTAAAAAGTGATATTTGATTATTTTTAGTCCTTTTATTGAGCTTTGAATGGGAAGTGAGCTGCCAACTTTAAAGTGGTATAAGTTATTCCATGAGGGCTGTACTATATACACTAAAAAAAAACTTTTTAATATACATGTATATCTATTTATTAAGATATATATTTAATACGTCAATTTTTAATGAGTCATTGTAAAAGGGAGGTTTCAATCTTCAAACGATCAGTTTCATTTACGACAAAAATAATTGAAAGTTTTTGAAGATGTTTGAATTTGTAGTAATTGGGGGGGGGGGGGGGCTTCTTCAGTCACTTGCTACATTATGTAAAAATATCTTACGAGGAAAATGAACACTGATTCGTGAAAGTAGAGGCCTGAAACTTTAAAAGGAGTCCATGCATATGGTTGTACAGTACTATTTGTTTTTACGATATGTAGTATTTAAATACTTTTTGCGTAGTTTAAGTTAGATAACTTAAACCTTTTGTTTCTACAGATCTTTTTCTGAAACTTTCGCCAACACATTCGTCACCCCTGTCTGATTGAAATGACACCAAAGATGGCACAGTTTAGATCATATTTACTTATTTAATTTATGATTCAATAGAATCTCGGTTAACCATACTAATCAGTGAAACATGAATGTTTGGATAATACAATAGTTACCTAGCTATGCACAATATTAGATTAAATCTTTACCGATTTGCACAATGAATCATGTTGTATATGTATCGCTTTTGATCGAACTGTTTACATGTGACATATATATGTACAGATAATAGAGAATTCAAATATTATTGGTTCAGATAATCGAGGTTCTACTGAATCGTCAATTGAATGAGCAAATATGTTTTGAATTATGTCATGTTTGGTTTTGTATAATAATTATACTGCGGATCATTATGCAATGTACAAATTTTCTACCCCGGTTTCAACAAACTAGAACAAAATAGAAATTGTTAATAGTTTTAAATTCGTCTAATGCTTTCATATCTCTCTTACTCATTTATGTCATAAATGCATAACATCCGCAGTCTAATCATTTTTTTCCAACTGTGTACTTATTTAGCTAATTATTTGTACACCGTGTTTTGTGGCAGAGCACACATATAAAATATAAAAAATTGAAACAGTAGATTTGCAGTAACGATGAAATGTTATGTTGTTAGAAGAGTGCTTTGTAAGTACTTTTTCAAAAGAATATTACAACGCATGTGTGATCTATAACATCAAGTTCTTTTACTGATTAAAATAAAAAAGAAATGCATGGTCTGCGATTAGGGATTTAAATTGATTGTACAGTGTGGAAAATATAAAGTGTTACAGACGAATATCTCAAAAATGTTTCAGATGAAAGTTGTTCAGTACCGAGGGGGGTATCATATGGTGGAACTTTTAATTTTCCCGGTGGGCACACCAAGGTGAGGTGAAGGTCAACCTTCTTTTTTGAAACGGAACGATATGTTTTCTTATCCACCATCAAATAACGCGTTTTAAGATGAGTTCAATTACCTATGACTCAAGGTTATTCAAGGTCAAACTTGCAGGGAAATGCAGAAAAGGTGCGATCGTTTTACTTGTTTTAGTTCGTGCCTTCAAACTTTCACACCAAAACAATAACATGTGTTTAATATCAGCATTATTCAGGACAACATCAAAGTCATTGTCAATGAAATGAAAACAAACGTATTTATGTATTACTGTGCTCTTCTGCAAGATAGATTTACTTTCATTACAAGTAATCATTTTGAACACACTCAACCGAGGTAGAAATAAAACGATCACACCTTTTCTGCATTTTCCTGCAACTTCGACCTTGAATGACCTTGCGTCATAGGCAATTGAACTCATCTCAAAACGCACTATTTGATGCTGGATAAAAAAACATATCATTCCATTTAAAAAAAGAAAGTCGACCTTTACCTCACCTTGGAGTATCCTCCGGAAAAAATAAAAATTCCACCACATGATGTCCCCCTCGGTATTGAACAACTTTCATCTGAAACACTTTTGCCTATAATCAATATTTTTGAGCTATTCGTCTGTAACGCTTTATAATTTCCACACTGTTATATGAATATTTAGTGCGTAATCACTTGTGCACCGGCTGCATTGTTAATACTGTAGAATTCAATATCCAGCGCGCTCTGAAATGATTAGGTAGGTATTTACGCTCGATAGATTGGCACGCATCGACCATAATTCTGCCGTGTAAGTAATGTCATTTCTCTATCTGCGTAAGAATCTTTCCAACGCACGTTACGCAGGAAAATTCTATTAAAGAAAGCGAAAGTACTGATGAGCACTTGGTCTATTGATTACACTTTCATGGAACGAAGTCATTAAATGGATTGAAAGTGACAGACATACGTGCCTGTTGCGGAAGTGATAAGTGGAATAGAAAATACCTTAATTTAATAGTCAATGGTACAATATGTGAATAGCACTTTAATTACTTGCAAATAAAGTAGTGAAATGCATGTAATATAAGATAGAGAGCGAAACAAAAGTATTGGAACAATATAATGTGTAAAATATAAACATTCAACTATGACAAAATTTTACTAAATGTTAGCTATTCAAAATATACATATATGTATTTTATACATTCTGGGATATTATATATAGTTTTCAAATAATGATATCTAATTGAATGCTTTTATAAAAAAGCATGCATATTCATAAAGAATATTTTCAAGTACGCAACAATAAGTTTAGATAACCCCAGGGACGAAAATTAAATTTATTTTATCATATCATTAAATTTATCTACATTTTTGTAAGGATATTGATTTACTAACAATATTTGTTTTCAATAAATCCGTGGAAGATGATTGTGCGAGTAGATAACTTTCTTAATCTTCATGCTTACAAACAGTTTTTAGGGTTAATATATATATATATGTATATTGAATTACTTTGTAGATGTTTACCTATATGTAGATACAGTCGTGGACAAAATTAAGTGGACAAAACATAAATTCAGAATAATCTCTATTTTCATTTATTGTGTTATAAATTGATTGCAGATGTTTAACATGAAAAATGTTTATACACAACGAAAGAATTTATTTAGTATGTAAAGGCATAAATATAATGTTTCTGTTAATATTTATGCGTATTTGTTTGTATGGATGTCTTTGAGACCGTGGACAAAATTAAGTGGACGCAGAAGACATTCTGTGTTGGGACGGAAAAAAATGTAAACAAACGTTTGACTCTCGCATTGTGCGGTGTCATTCGTCCTCGGTAGACATTGAACTTTTGTTTAAACAAGATTAGAAATATAAACCGAGCATGTCTAAGAGACGAGAAGAATTTCCCGTGCACCTGCGAAAGTTAATTGTTTCAGAGTGCAAAAATAAACTAAGTTATCGTAAAATGGCTGAAAAATACAAAGTTTCTAAGAGTACAGTGCATACAATTTATCACAAGTATTTACAGTATGATACTGTTGAAAATTTAATCGGTCGAGGACGAGAACGTAGCACAAATTCATACGATGATAGACAAATTGTAAGAGAAACTCAACGTATTCCATCGATAACATCACGAAATATTGTTGAAACTCTACAATTAAATATTTCTTCAAGAACTGTGAGACGAAGATTAAAAGAAGTTAATCCGAAGAGTTGTTTAGCTAGACGCAAGCCACACATTAGTAAACTTCATAAAAAGAGACGTTTAGCTTCTGCAAAAAAATATGTGAATAAGCCATTATTATTTTGGAAAAAAATTATATGGAGTGACGAGAGCAAATTTGAGTCATTAAATAAAAAAAAGAGGAACACGCGTATGGAGAAAACCGAATGCAGCTCTCAAGAAGCAGTATGTGTTGCCTACCATCAAACGTGGATGGGGATCCATAATGGTATGGGGATGTTTTTCTTGGTATGGGTTGGAAATTTAGCACCCATCCATGGCATCACGAATGCAGATATGTTTGTTGACATTTTAAATGAAAATATGGAATAGTTAACCCTAAAAATGGATTTCGATGAAGGATGGATGCTACAACGGGATAATGATCATAAGCATACGGCGAAGAAAACGAAAAAATTTTTATGAGATTGTGGGATAGATGTTCTCTATTGGCCTCCACAAAGTGCAGATCTTAATCCTATAGAAAATTTATGGAGCTTATTAGATTCGGAAATACCATTAGGAAGACGTCATAATAAAACAGTGTTTTTAAACGAATTGCAAATAAAATTTCAACAAATTGATCGAAGTTACCTCCAAAAACTTGTGGAAATCATCCCACGACGATTAGAAGCAGTAATTAAAGCAAGAGGTTACAATACCAAATACTAATTGCTTATTTTCTAAATATTTATAAAGTGTCCACTTAATCTTGACCACCGAAAATTGTATACAATTTTGATTAATGATAATATATTCTATTATATTAACTTTTATTATTGATATTGTTGTTTATTTCATTAAAGTACACTTTGTTAACTTAAATGTACCGTACAATTCTAGTTTATTAAAATTATTTTTTAAATTGCGTTGATTTTTTGTCGATCATTAGACCTGTCCACTTAATTTTGTCCACGACTGTATACAGTATGTAGTCTATATACTATACTATACACTGTAAGTTCATATAGCGAGAGTATAAATTTCACAACAATTTATGTCCATATCTTGGCCACATCCAATGCATTGTTTCTTTTATTATTGTTAGGTTTACTGTACGACCTCTCATGAAACAAAAACGTCAAAAAACGATGATACTTTCACTAATGACTCTCACAGTCGGAGTCCTAATGCGAACATCGTGTTTTTGTTAGGTGTTGCAGGTGATTGTTCGAGTGTAAAAACTACCAAGAATGCTCTGCCCTAAAATGATAGAACAATGCGACTAAAGAGAAATACTTGCCTTTGTTCTATGTAGAAAAAGAAATGCGAATAAAGGTGGCAGTCATCCTCTTTTGCTTACTTGTATATTCTTTGCTGCTCAAATATGTTCTCACAACGAATTTCTAATAGTAAGTTAAAAGAAATTATTTAACAATATTTTCTCTTGTGCTTACAATAATTTATGACAAATGTTTTCATAACAAATTTTCTACAATTCTAAACGACCTTTATCTGTACATCTATAAAACTTTAATATATTGTTTGCTACAATTTTGTAAGTGTAACAAGAGAAGTATGGAATGATACAGAAGAAATAATATGATTTGAAAGTGGGGAAGATTATAAAGCTATAAAATTATTGTTGATAAGATGTCCTAAAAGTTTCATAAAAAGATAAAGAGATAAATGACCCAAATGACTAGCACGTAAATGTCCCGGAGATATCCCCACTACTGCGGGGTGTACCCGCTTGAGGTGCCGCGAAGCTCGAGAGGCCTCGGTCGCCGAGAAATATGACACCATGGGGCTCGAGTATATCGGTGAGACCACGCTAATCGGAATTTCCAACTTCTTTATTATTCATTATTTTTTATGGGACTTCGATGACCATATTTGTGGCATTTTTCTAATGCGGAATCATACCAAATATGTGTAATTGACAATTAAAGTTTCGGGCGTGAGGAAGGGTAGCGTATGGGAAAGAAAGAGACGCGGAGAGTCGCAGTTGGCAGCGCGTTCTCGCAATGTATTACCAAGGAATAACTTTTTTCAATTATTTCTTTTTTATGAGACTTTTGCTAATAGATTTGTGACATTGTTCTGATTAAAATGATACCAAACACGATATAATTCGGATCATATACAGGTGTATGGTCATTATGTATAGGTCAGGTACATAACATCGGTGAGGCCACAGTAATGCTATGACGACACTTTTTCATGTTTAATTTATCTTTTATGAGACTTTTGCCATCATATTTGTAATATTTCTCTGATCAATATTTTTCTGATTATACATACATATCTATTTTTTTAATTGACGATGGACTAAGTTTTGGTGAAAGACAAAGAGAGTAAATAGTAAAGAAAGGGACTCTGCAAGTCGCATCGTCTCGTTCGTCGACCGTGCGCCGTATCCGCTGCGAATGCATACGCAATTGTTCAAGTTGTATTATTTAGGTAAAGTATTTAACTAAAAGTAATTAGCTGTTATGTAATTACATATTTCATGATATTTTAAGGTTTAGAATAGCAATTCGTTTTTTCTAGGTGATAATCCAAAATATGATCGACCAATTCGCAGAAGACAAGGCGGTTAATGTGGACGTAGCTGAGCTTCTGTCCGTTTTCATTATCACTTAATCTCTTTATCTGTCACCAAAACATACTCCATCGTCAATTAAAAATTAGATATGTATGTATAATCAGAAAAATTTTGATCAGAGAAACATTACAAATATGATGGCAAAGGCTCATAAAAGATTAATTAAAAATGAAAAAGTGTCGTCATAGCATTATTGTTGCCTCACCGATGCTATGTACCTGACCTATACATAATGACCATACACCTGTATATGATCCGAATTATATCGTGTTTGGTATCATTTTAATCAGAACAATTACAGAAATCTATTAAAAAGAGTCATAAAAAAAGGCTCATAAAAGAATAAGTAATAATAAAATAGTTATTCCTTGGTAATATATTGTGAGGACGCGCGAGCCTTTGAACTGTGCCACCGACTGCGACGCAATCCTTCCTCGCGCCCGAAACTTTAATTGTCTATTACACAAGTAAATATCATCGGACTTATATCGTATTTGGTGTGATTTTTATTAGAAAAATGCCACAAATATGGTCATCGAAGCCCCATCAAAAAATAATGAAAATAATGAAGTTGGAAATTTGGATTAGTTATTTTTACATTTCTCGGTGACCGAGGCCTCTCGAGTTCGGCTGTCCTTCTCTACGTTCGGCAAACCTCAAACAATGATATCCCTCGCGTATAAATGACCCTGCGCAGACCCCTGTTGGGGACTTTTATCGATGAAATACTGTATGTATATGAATTTTGCATAAAATGCTTATTCTATTTCTTTTTAATTTGAAAAGACAGTTTTTAAAATTCAAACGTGTTGATAATCTAATTTATAAATTCTAGAATGAAAATTTAAAGCGAAAAGCTTTCAGATTCAATCTAATAAATTATTATTTAAACGAAACAGAGGATGAGTGAATTAAAGCAACGTATATTCGATATTTTTATGAAGGCATGTTCGATTGGATTAAACAACTAAACAAGAATAATATACATAGAAATGTTTCGGTTCCTTATTTACAAACCTACTGAGGTAATATACAATGATTACATTTATCGATGAAAAAATTGGTTTGGTAGAAAAGTTCATACGATTATGGTTAACTGCTGGAAATTTCATTGCCCCCATAATATCTACGTTGTAAGTAAGTAGATAATAAAATATATTGTCTTAGTTAAATGTAAAGAACAGAATTTTAGTACTGCCAGATCAACTTTAGTGAGAATTAATTCCAATTGAAGAAACAATGAATGGTAAATTATGTTTTTTTAAGGCATTAACATTCTTGTAAAATGTCAAATGTCATATGTAAAAGATGATTTAGTAGCAATGGTAGTAGTAGTAATGGAGCAATTTCATAAATCAAAAGGCAACATTATTGCTAATAGCGAGACGACTCAATCATCATTCCGTTCGCGCAGTCTTCAACACGGTGAATTTCAATACCTCGTGTATACGTTCTATTGAGCGGAATACGAAATGAATATACTAGTGCTACTTGTCAATGTACAAATGTATGTACACAAATTCGTATGGAAATGTACGCACGGTAAAAATGTTTCACCAAACATTCACGTAGTCAGGTCTGCTTTTACGGGACAAACCGTTTGTTCGCGAAATATTTATTCTGCCAAACTAGGATAGATCTCCGTTAACTGTTTTAGTTACTGTTACTTATACCCAATTCAAATTAATTACTGGTGCTTGAACTACTAATTCAGTAAAACTATAAGAAACTAAATTGTATAACACTAAAACTAGGGGATTAGACAAAACGATGGGTTCAAAATCTTTTACTTTACAATGATTGAACTTGTAGAGATGTATTTGTAGGGAGCTGTTCAATAACTTTTCTTCTTTGGACATACAGGACGGTCCAATGTCCAATGTGACCACTTTGAATATTTCCGTTACTTGTAACCATATGAAAAATTGTAGCATGCTATAGCAGGGAAATAATTTGTTGCAAACATTTTTGATATAGGTGAGAGAGTTTGATTTCTATAAATGGAATGACCTGTCTTTTGTATCGTAAATCGATACCGTATCATTTTCAGCGTAAAAATATATCGACTTTTATACAGGGTGTCTCACCCGATTTTGACATCTTGATTTCTTCGCTATTGTTAGTCCTACCGAAAAATGTTTCAGATAAGAATTAAATAATGCTGAGTGGGGCATAATTTGTTGTTATTAGTTTATTCGTGGGTGAACGCGTTAATGTTATACGAAGGTCAACTTCGCTTTCTTTAATGGAACTATATACTGTTTAATAAATCAATCGATGCAGTTGGATATTCTTTATAAAAAGGTAGTAACCTATTTATGTTGAAAAATGAATTGTTTAGGAGATATTTCGATTTAAATTATTCCAAGACATCATCACTGTCGCACTAAGGCGTTCGCTTTTATTCCTTACAGGAAAGGTTCAACATAACGACCTTTTGTATCACGACAATTTTGAAATCGAAATATCTCCTAAACGACTAATTTTTCAACGTAACTAGGTTAATATCTTTTTATAAAGTATATCCAACTGCATCGATTAATGTATTAAAAAGTATATAGTTCCATTTAAAAAAACGAAGTTGACCTTCGTATGACCTTAACGCGAACATTCACGAATAAACTAATAACACCAAATTATGCCCCACTCAGCACCATTTAATTCTTATCTGAAATATTTTTCGATAGGACTAACAATATCGAAGAAATTAAGATGTCAAAATCGGGTGAGACACCCTATATGTCCTAAATTGAACAGTTGACGAAATATTTTCATATTATTACAAATAACGAAAATAAAAAGATAAAAATCTTCGCAAATACGTAAGTGTTGAAAAAGGGTTAGAAATGATCAGTAAATTATCAAAACAAATGAATTTTTCATTGATCATTATGAGCAATTTTCCACAAAAATTGTTATAAATGTTAATATTTTTAAATTACATTTAAGAAAGATAATCACCTATTTTAAAATAGCATTCTTCTAAATTATTTTTCCGAATCTTCGTTCAAGAGTTAATGATTTTTCTTCGAGTAGAACCTGTATTAGCATAATTGAATCTGGGCCAGGTGTACAAGTATACGACTAGACACCTGCGCCTGCGAATTAGCATAAAAGAGACGCCTACGCTAAGTGCAATAAACTGCCGAAATAGATTCCTAGTATAAACCATGCCGTGCAGAACAGTGGGAAAATTGAGGTTCTTAAATACAAGCAATAAAAGTAAACGAGTTTCTAAGAATAAGGTTCCAAACAATGCTTATTATAGATTACAAATTTCTATGCTCCAATATACATAAATTGGAAACAAATGAAATTTATTCTTTTATTGAGAATATTATTAAAGTCGAAATAAAATAGAAATTTCATTTCCGAGTTTTAGACTTTCGAGTCAGTAGACAATAAAAGCAATAATTTGCACTTTACTTATTCAATTTTACTTATCAATTTCCTTAAAAACACATGAGGAGGTTTGGGAATGAATTTTTTCTAGTCATCGATAAGAATGTAAACAATTTATAATTGCATTATAGTGTATTATAGTGTCATTTAATGGTTGCTTCGTTTCGCTGACATTGGCGTCTTGAACCCCTTCGTACACATTTATTTAATCCCATGCTGTATACTGTATTGTATAGTAACGATTCAGCTTCCTGGCGAACATTTCAATAAAAATTGATTAAATATGAATGTTATGCTTTTCTCTTATAACAAAATAAAATTCTATTCCCTTGTAACCAATATTTAGTAAATGTAGACATACAATAATTATAAACTTTCTTTCCCGTCTGTGAAATTATTAAGGATAAAGATGTTCTAATAACGGTACGCTATTGTAATAAAAACGTATTACTAAATAAACGGTAAATTTATCTTGAAAAGACCCCGCGTTAATTTTAGCAGTCACAGGTTTGAGGAAATGGAAAGGATGACTCCATGTCTACTATAGAGGAACTACTATACTCGTTTTATTCACTGTATGTGTACGAAAAGGAAATAGTCCATTAGCTTACTAACGCAGAACATACATACATATTTGCTATGCGACTCGATACAAATCTTTCGCGACTTTAAAAAAGTAAATTTCGTATAAACGAGGAACCTCCTCCTTTTCGAAGTCGGTTCAAGAAGAAAGGAGCTAGCATAACTTTATGTTGGGTGCTCCGGCCCCGTTCCTTGCCACAAATATTTTGGTTGTTCGAAGGTTAAACGTCGTGACAGCCTGCCTACAATACAAAAGACCAGAAGGCAGTCAAGGGCGCCCGTGTTGGCCAATAAAAGTGACTTCGTAGTAATAGCAATTTGGAAATTCAAAACGATCGTAAAACTTGGAACGAGCGAACGGTAAAATTACCGAAAAATTTCCGGCACCTGCGGTATGGAGTCGTCGAGCATATGATATATTATTCGCACAAGTCGGCGCGAGCAACAGTTCCCCGACTAGCTTTATTGTAAGTGTCTCGTCGGGGACCTCGGCGCGAAACAAAACGATAAGTAAAATAAATGGCGGTAGGTAGTTGGTATACTCGAGTATACGGGGCCTCAGGTACAACCGAGAGATGCCCCGAAGGTCTAATGCGGGGCAATCTTAATCCTAATTGTACCGAGGCAAGCTAATCCGAAGCCGAAGCCGAGGACGAGGAATCCCAACGATAATTGCACACCCACGAAGGACCAGCGGGAGCAGCGGAAATAAAAGGTGGCCGATACTCGCCCATACTAAATCTCTTCTCTTGTCTTTGCTATGATTACCAGATGCTCGGCTAGAGGGAAGGGCCGGGGCGAAACCGTTATCCACGGCATAGAATGTAAGTTTCCAATACAGATATCCTCGATCGTCGAATCCGTATTTACAGTGCTCGACAAAATTCACTCCTGTACAAAATGATAGCACATGCGTGCTCGAAAACTTGAAATGACGAAAACGTGTGCTAAAAAACATATAATTTCTGAATGGAACGCAAAGTATCGTAATTTTTACGACGCAGAAAGAAGGAACCTAATGGTAAATAAAATTTACCTCGTTGGCGTTTTTGAAAAAATGTTTACATGTATGTACGTACATATTCGGACACTCTTAAAAAGACGATAATTTTTTTGAGAAGTTAGAACAATTAGTTTACTACGTGCTATTCGCTCTAACTTCTCAAAAAGAATTTCAGTCGTAGAGCCCAGTATTCAAAAAATTGTCGCATTCTTCATAGTGTCCGAATATTTATGCGAGTCATTGTATTGTATATTTTCACGAAGAAGAAAGTATACATTATTACTTACCAGGTAATGAATAACGGGTATATACAGGGTGGCCCACATAACTCTGAACAGCTCAATATCTCGAAAACTATGCCATCGATTTTAAAGTTCTTAGTCTTAAATTGCCCTGGAACTGAAGGGCCTTTCTGACTACATAAACGTGAAGTGGCCTCCCTTCCCCTTTAACGGGGGAGGGGAGGTACCTTTGTAATTTTAAATGGAACCCCCTATAAAATGTTACATATTTAGATTCTACCGGAAAAAACAAGTCAATTTTGTCTGAAACATTTTTTTGTCAGATACTTCCATGATGAGATATAACAGTTTGAAGTTTCGAGTTGTAGGTACTTGAAGCGCTCGGAAATAGCGTTATGGAATTATACGCGCTTGAGTCCTTTGCTTATTCGTGAAGAAATAAAATGTTCAAAATGTCCACCACGGGCTTGTAAACATTTATTTACTCGAAACATCAAAGTTGTTCTAACATTTTTTAACATTTCGGGAGTCACTGAAGCGCAAGCGTCACGTGTTCTTTGTTTCATATCCTCTTTTGTCGTCGGTGGTTCAAACATAACTTTGTCCTTTACATATCCCCATAAGAAAAAATCTAATGGTGTTAGATCGGGGGATCGAGGAGGCCATCGACGAGATCCCCCACGACCTATCCATTTGTTCCCAAATTTTTCGTTCAAAAATTGCCTGGTGATGATTGCAAAATGTGGAGGAGCGCCGTCTTGTTGGAACCACATTTCTCTTCTAACGTGCAGTGGCACATCTTCCAAAAGCGCGGGCAAATGATTTTTTAATAAATCACAGTAACTTGCAGATGTTACAGTTTCTTGAAAAAGATAAGGTCCGATCACAAAATCTCCTATTAGGCCACACCAAACATTTAAAGACCATCGATGTTGAAAGGGAACACATCGCATCCAATTTGGGTTTTCCACGGCCCAATAATGCAGATTATGTCTATTTACATGCCCTGAATTCATAAAAGTGGCCTCATCGGAAAAAAGTATTTTGCTCAAAAAGTCATTTTCCACAACACCCTGCAGCCACTCGCAAAATCTTACGCGGTGATCGTAATCTGCT
Source organism: Sphecodes monilicornis (assembly GCA_913789915.3). NCBI lineage: Eukaryota > Metazoa > Arthropoda > Insecta > Hymenoptera > Halictidae > Sphecodes > Sphecodes monilicornis. Next base: position 2,141,988 of record OU565291.1, on the reverse strand, counting down.
ATCGAAAGCTCTTGTGATAAAACCATGTGATATGGATGATACTTTTGTCGTTCCAAATTCGTTGAATCGATGAACGACTAATATGTGATGTTTGTGCAAGTGTACGTTGACTAATATGAAGATTTAATGTAATTGCAGCAAGAATACTTGCACTATTATTTTCATTAGTGACAGCTTTAGGTTTATTGCGAGTTTTTTTACACAATTCACCGTGCCCGCGAAGCCGCTTTTCTAAATTATGAAATGTTGCATGACATTTTTTGATCCCATAACGTTCAAAAAACATCACTGCTGCACGCCGATAATTTTGTTGGCATTCACCTAACGTTAATAACATATTCACTTCTATGTCAAAAGTAGCCATAATCACAATGTTACTGCTTGAATAAAATCTATAAACTGAAAACGTTTTCATAGATAAGTGAGTCAAACTGAAGAATTGTAAATATTATTGTTTGTATTTCTTCATGAATAAGCAATGGATTTAAGCGCGTATAATTCCATGACGCTATTTCCGAGAGCTTCAAGTACCTACAACTCGAACTTCAAACTGTTATATCTCATCATGGAAGTATCTGACAAAAAAATGTTTCAGACAAAATTGACTTGTTTTTTCCGGTAGAATCTAAATATGTAACATTTTATAGGGGGTTCCATTTAAAATTACAAAGGTACCTCCCCTCCCCCGTTAAAGGGGAAGGGAGGCCACTTCACGTTTATGTAGTCAGAAAGGCCCTTCAGTTCCATGCAATTTAAGACTAAGAACTTTAAAATCGATGGCATAGTTTTCGAGATATTGAGCTGTTCAGGTCTGCCTTTACTTCGTATCACTTCAAGCACCTGATTTGGTAAGGATTTATACAGTGTTTTAATTGTATATGGACAAAATTGATCCCATCCTATCGTAATAGCTTGTTTTATCGTTGAATATCATCATGCTCCTTTTCATTCGTGTATACAGTTCTTGAGAGCCCTCCCAAACAATTTTCGATAATAGTTATATTTGAGGAGTGTTCATTAGTTTATTCTGTGACTAAATGTACATGTTTTTGACCAATCAATTATTTTTCAAGAAATCGTATATCTATTTTGTTTTTCTATCCGATTCTGTCGGATTCTGGTCCAGACCATCACACTACCCCAGCCTATTTTTTATCGTGATTTCATAAATTTTTTTCTCGAGATACGATAATAGAATAAAAATCCGTCTTAGGCCGTTCAAGCTGACTTTCTTTTCGTTAATATATGTATAGAATACGTTTTCTATTCTTCTTACAGTGATCACGTTCTTTTGCAGATGTTAATCTTTGCCCTGTGTGTTTTTTTGTTAGCCGAGCTTTTGCCTGATTTTCAATCATTGAATCAATTTACAGGTCTGAGGAACACAGAAAATACTTCAGACATTTACAGTGACACATATATGTATACTTATTTCTTGAACAATTTTGAGTAATGTGAATGTTGAATATAGAGGCAACACGAATAATGGCTCGTTTTTCCGGTCTGGTAATGTTGACGATCTACCACAACTTTTTTCTCCCATAATTTGCAGAACCTTTTACCAAATTACATATTACATTGCAACTTTTTCTACAATATTGGATATTTCAAAAACTGTTACTTATTCCTTTTTGTCATTCAATAATTTCTGCAATTTTGGTTTCACTTTACCCTCGCTGCGGTCCATGTTATCTTATTGTTAGATTAAGCCAGTTGGACTTAACCAAATTTTTAAAAAATGAAACCAACTGGTGATTGCATGACAACTCGGAAAGTAGTGAACGATATCACCACGCAGAGAGTCTGCTATCATTTCGCCTTCAAGATTTCTGTCTTTCTTCTGTTTGTAGCGCAAAAATTGTGATTTAATTTATGGAAACACAATAGAAAACATTGTATCCGTATTTTTTTATAGCTCTTGTTAATCCTATTACATTTAGTGCGCATTTTATATTGTTTCATATAATTTATTCGATTTTGGCTTAAATGTCTCTAATATTGAGTTGTACTGTTTTTTTAGTCATTCACATTATTTTATTGTCTTCCATTCTCTCACTCATAAAGTAAATTCGGATGTTCATAATTAGTCACCTAATTAAAATTGTTAGCTAAACACACTTGCATAGTTTTGCAAATTGCTTTTACGAATGCCTCGTGCTTTTGTACGAATTCTTGGTATAAAAGTAGGATATAAGTTTTATGAGTGTACGGATGAAAATAATGAAACTCCAGTAACAAATACAGAATTGATGCAACACAAGATTCCAACAGGATTGGAGTGTGAACAGTAAATTTCAATCGCTGCTTAGATATCATGTGGATAACATAGTTAATAGTTTATACAGAAAATAAGAATTCTGTTAATTTATTAAGCATGACTATGGAAAAGTTGGGAATCTATACATATGTGTGTGGCTTGATTCTAAAACTTCTTAAAGAAAGAAGATCTTATTAAAATATTATAAAACATCAAAGTAGATGTTCTGTATACGAGTGTGTATTATATAATCGAAGTGTAAGTAAATTTAATGACATTTGTATTGTAATAACACGACCTTACTCAATATGGCATACTAAGAAGAAAAGAAATAAATAAATATATATATATATATATATATTTCTTTTGGGATCCAGGTGAGAAACGTAGAGACCGATTTGTACACTTACAAATATATTTCGGACGTTTCAGATATACAGCTCTGGATACAACGTATACTTCGCGGAAACAAAATAACAGACTGTCGCGCAGAAGGGTCGTAGAAATAAAAGCTAACTAGTTCTAGGGATTCGCGTACTTATACGTAGAAAAGCGGAAGGGAGAGGGCAGGGATAGAGCTGAACCCTGAACGTCGTGATTCAGAGTTCGGAGGTGATTCTGTCGAAGGTGGTCGAAAACATCTTACTCGCTAAGACAACGCGGTGCGTTGGCAGATATCGCGGGATGGTCATCCAACAATACGATAAACAATATTTCTTTATTCTTTATTTGCAGCATTAAAAAGGGAAATAAAGAAATAACAGTATGTTCCAATAATTGATATACATACGAAAGAAAAATGAAAGTTTTAAGATTATTTGTAATTGTCATTGTAAGTGAATGATTAATGATATGGAAATTCGTTCAAGAATTAAGTATTAATTTTATCATCTTAGGTCGCAGTTTATTTAAGTATTTCCGCAGTAAACTCTTAATGTACAATAGTTTTGATTTAGGCTAATATCATTGGGACTCGAAAATAATAATCCTTTATGAAAATGGTTTCTTTGATCTTTCATATTTTCTATGTTACTAGAATGGAAGACAGTTGAGACAGTTACAAAGAGTAATGGAATCATTAGACGGTGTATTTTATTGTATCCATTCATATTTCACAGATGGTTATATATCATAAGATTAGCGTTCTACTTTAGAAAAAGTGTTTTAAAAATATTTCCAACCGTTTTTAAAAGTAGATCCTTTGCACACACTATTACATGGAGTTAAATGTATGTATTTCTTCAAGGCACATCTTTGAACGGGTATACAGAACATGAAATGAAATTCAGAGAAATAAATTAGCAAGTAGAAATGTAAGTGAAAAATTCATAGATTTTTATCAAGATCTGTACGCGCTACAATATTTCAAAGAGTCAAGTACGCGTTTTATTAGTTCCATGTCTGTTTGTACAGCAGATAATAAACGAATATTGCAGTTTCATACAGCACTTTTACATTTTTATGGAAAAATCGACTTCGGCTCTTTTACAGTGCAAGACTTTTACTGGCAGCGATAATGAAGTAATGAACATGCAAATTACGAGTTCATGAAAGTTGCAGTGAAATACTAAGTGAAATGCTTTGTGAAATACTAAGGTTAGATAAAATCTATGATTGTTTCAAGTACGAATTGTAACATTAACATAGATACATTTTTTAGTAATTGCTATTGAATTACCTTTTATACATACAGAGTGTTCGCGCGGTCACTAACCAGCGTTTTTCTTGTAAATAGTAAATATTAGAAAAAAAATGAAAGTGGAAATGAAGTAGTACTGCTTTTTATGCGCAACACAATGAGGTATGTAATTTTTTTGTGTTTATACTATTTTGATAGATACGAAGGTGACCTTCAATTTTTTAAATGGAATACTGTATATTTTTTTATATTACATGAAAGCGTGTGCATAGACGAATTCAACCGTATACTGCACAGTGACCTTCAAGGCCATGCAAGGTCAGAAATGGACGAAACATTTTGAATATTTCATACCAATTCATACCACTTCAAACGCTTTGCAAGCAAAACAAATTGATTTTCATTTGGCTGCACTCTGTCCGGATATTCTTCTAGGAATTACAATTTACTTTGTCTTTTATTTCTATTGTACTGGTGATAAATGCGTACCATATCCGCCTTCTCGCCCATCGAATAATAATACATTACTTTACGATATTACTAATCGGTGTTGGAAGTAATGCTGAAATTGTCTCATCATAGAAGAAACTAGAAGTAAACACTCTGCGAAGGACAACATCATCCGATTCGTATGAATAACTTGGAATACTTGTAAACACATTGGTATGAAATATTCAAAATGTTTCTTCCATTTCTGACCTTGCATGATCTTGAAGGTCACTGTGGAGTATACGGATGAATTCGTCTAGACTCTAGTCTAGACACACGCTTTCGTGTAATATAAAAAAATGTACAGCATTCCATTTAAAAAATTGAAGATCACCTTCGTATGTAACAAAATAGTATAAACACAAAAGAATTACATACTCCATTGTGTTGCGCAAAAAAGACAGTACTACTTTTTCCTCTCATTTTGGTCTAATATTTACTATATTTGCTAATATTTACTAGCGATAGCGCGAACACCCTGTATATGCATGTAGCTGGCTACTCTTCATCTGTGTATTGTTCATGAAATACGTTAATACATCTCCCCGAATGACTCTGATCATTAAGCATATTTTTTATTGTCATTTTAATTTACGAGTGTATATACAGAGTGTGGCAATAACTTTGACCACCTTGAATATTTCCGTTACCTGTACTAATATGAGAAAATGATATATACAAAAGTTGCACGGTATAGAGGAAATATTGCGATGTAAACATTTTTTACGTGCGTGAAAGCATTTCGGAGATTTCGAGGTCCCCTTGATATCTTTAAATGAAAAAACTTGCATTTTGTACCATGAATCGATAGAGTATCGAATTCTACGTAAAAATGTATTTGACCTCTATATGTCCTAATGTAATAGTTAACGAGATATTACCGAATTAATTTTCCATGTTCTCACCATATTCAAATTGAGGGACATTAGTTCGATACGCTGCCAGGCACATAGTGGGTATGTATTGACGATTATTTCGATAATATCTCGTTAACTATTACACTACGACGTATAGAGGTTAAATACATTTTTACGCAGAATTTGATACTCTATCGATTCATGATACAAAAAGTAGGTCTTTATATTTAAAGAAATCAAGGGGACCTCGAAATCTCCAACATGCTTTCGCGCACGTAAAAAATGTTTACATCGCAATATTTCCTCTATACCGTGCAACTTTTGTATATATCATTTTCTCGTATTAGTACAGGTAACGGAAATATTCAAGGTGGTCAAAGTTATTGCCCCACCCTGTATATTGTTTTCACCAAAGTGCGTGTATATTGTGCAATATTGACATAAAAAGGTGTTGTGGTATGGAGATTCTAATTATTTTTACTTTTTATTTAAACACTGTTAAATGTGTTGAAGAATGTAGCCTCTACTATTAATTATTTCAACAATAACAAGGTGTAGATCATTGTATACAATTTATAAAATGGTTAGATAATTATTAAATGTAAATTATGTAGGCGTCACTTTAGCAGTTGATACAAATTAAATGTTTCTGATCTTCTTTTCAATAATGTCTGCATTCGTAAATTCAGTTGATAAACATAATATAGTTGATATATTGTACAATACGCTATAATGGTTGATATGTTGAGTATTTAACAATGTCGACAATCATAGACTATTGATATATACATATAATGTTGATGATCTTCTCCATATACTACATATAATATATTATTGAAAAATACAATATAGCTGATATACTATAATAGTTGACAAGTTAACAAAAATAAAATAGTACTAGTCTCCGATTCAACAATGGCCGCATTCACGGACTGTTGGAACGCTGCGATGGTTATGACCTTAAAACGAACGAAATGCGGACGATAGAAAATCACAGCAGAGGCAGCCATGGATTTTCGCCTGGGTCGTCCGATCCGAGAAAAATCAGGTGGCACGACACGGACATTAAACGATAAATGACCGAACTAATGGACATCGGGGACCATTCTTTGTTGACTCAGTCTATTACGACTCTCGAGCTGGCTCGAGGCTATCCTCTGGAAAGCGTACATTGTTCCTGGTTCTTCCTATCGTTCCTCATTGTCTCGTTCGCGTACATTCGCACCTAAATCCTCCGGCGATGTTAATCGTCGTTCATCGGCGAGGAACAAATTACACTTCGTTTCGAAGGTGGGTCATTTACTTAAGAAGAAAGTAGTCGTAATGGTCGAACTGATTTCTTGAGGAGGACTCTCTTCCTGTATGGAGCTGGGCTGCACGGGGAATTCTGGCGATCTTCAACAGAGCGATAACGAAACACGGCTGATAGCGCGCAGCACGAACTTCATTTAAATTCTTCGGAAGAATTAACAGTGTTTTTCTAGATCTATTAAATCTAAGTGAAAGGATAATTTTGTTTTGAAGTGCGCCGAAGTAGAAAATAAGCTCGTATTCGTTACAACGTATGGAGTCTACAAAGGAAATGAACGAGTCTTTCTTTTTCATTTCTTATGTACTTCTTTAAGAAAACTACGACGAATGCTATTACTGAAATCCTATCTTCTACAATAATCCTTCGACAGAAGTCATCTTAATTAATTACTGAGATTCGATCAATTCAAGCAATAGTCAGACGTATTAAAGCATTATGCTGTGATATCAGATAATGACTTCTGAAAGTGTTTCCTGTAACTTCATGTTCGTTGTCTTCATGAATTATATTTAATAAATCGATTAATCTCTTAATTTTTCTTTCTTATTGTTTTATTTCAAATATTTAGATAGTTTCGTTTAACTTCAACGCCATTTATTTTACAATTAAACTTTTTAACTAATCATTATTCATCTTGTTATTATACAGAAATTTCACGAAGACATTGATCCCAAAATGCACTTCTGATCGGGGAACTATTAATATTGTTATTGTGCAAGTATTTTATAAATGATTTACATATTTTACATTAATATTGATCTTGACTAATTGCATAGATGATCTCAATAGTAGAGATTTGATATACATTTCACAAACAGAAAGTCTTCAAAATTCTTGTAAATAATTGCAGTCTCATATTCGGAAATTTTATTTTCTGCTTGTTTATTGGCTTGCATTTTATTACTAAGAGGGCCCTGGTAATCGCTGGAACAAAACAGGCGATTCACATTGAGGTGTTCAGGTAAGATCATAAATCACGTTTCATTTACAGTTTAGGTGATTAAACGCAACACGAAACAATCCCTACTCAGAAATGATTTAGTAATTAAATGCTATTAGTTGTTTTCATGAAAAGCAATTGCAATTATAGTGAAATGTTTAACCACTATGATAAAAGCAACATTCTGATTCGTAAATGAAGTGTACTTTAACCTACTCTAACCAATGAAGAATCAAAACTGAAGGAAATTTGATTTTTTATTAATATATTGCAGTCTGTTTGCACAAATTTGTGAGCTCGATTAATTTTACTAAATTCACATTTAATATGAACTTTCTATGCGTATATTTTTTGGTTTTTATCGAACTTAGTTTAACTGATTATAATTAAAACTACATTGTATAGTGTAATGAAAAAAAGGAGTAAAGTTCAACGTATTAAGATCATTTTAAATCTGCCAATTTTAGAGGAATATCACACAATACTTCTAATTTATAACCAAACATTGAAACTTTTTAATAGGTTATATTTAAAACATAAACCGCGGAATTTTAAAAAAAATGTTCTAACGATGGAAGTGTCGATGAGAACAGATATAGACAAATTTCTGAAAGTAAAAATTTTAGTTTGAGCAGGACAAAATATCGAAATAAACATTTCTCTACAACTGGAACACGTATGTACATATTCTGTTCATTAATATCAAAAGAGTTCTCAATCATAGCTACAAATACTAAGCCTTTTAGTGGATAGTATTATAACAATATTTAATAATAATTTGGTACATGTCACAGTTAAATTGATATTCTGAATACCAATTTAATAATTTAGAGCTCAAATATTATTTGTATTCCTCTTATAGAAGCTTTTTTAAAAAACGTTCTAAATGAATTATTTTCATCGAATATTTGTTATACCGATCTAAAATATATGTTTCCAAGAAGTTCCTAAACGTAAAATTTCTTTGAATAAAAATTCCACAGGAACTGATATTTTTATAAAGGAAGCATAAAGATCGAACAGAAGAAGCTAACTGTGTGCTTCGATCTTACCAGAGTCCAGGTCCATGAATTATCGAACCTGTATACGGTGGATCCAAAAAGTATTTGAATACTAAATTTCCAATATTGGAAAAATTATATATTACCTGTGGTAATTTTGTAGAGAACAATAGTACGAAGAAGAAGTTTTTTCACCGTTGCAAATGATGGGGGAGAGGGGGCTTCTGGAGGGGCTTTTAGAGACGCCTCAGTTGGTAGCATTTTCGAGGGATAACATCTTTTGAGTTTTTCACCCGTTACATCGTGCAAAACCGTCTTAGGTAAAAATGAATGGTAGTTTAAGAAAATAAAAGTTCCAGGATTTAAAATGAGATCAGGTTTATCGTTGTTATTGTTACAGTATAAATATTTAAGAATTTTCGCAAATCGGAAATATAGTGCTCAAATACTTTTCGGCATTACTGTACGAAGTTGTTGAGAAAACGCAGGACAAATTGGCTATAAGGAAGAATCACGTTCATCTCGAGGAATTTTCAAACCTTCGCGAATCGAACGTAACGAAATAACCATCCGCGCTTGCAGTTCTCATAAGTGAAAGTATAATTCGCGATATGTGAGAAGGCTCAACGCGATAATTAGATATGCGTCTAAAGGAACCGTTTTGCCCGCAACAGTTTCGAACGATTTATGAACACGAATCGATAGAGCGTTACGATTGATGCGCGATCAATTTGTTCGACGCCCACCCGGTTTAACGTAAACATTATTATCAACGGCGAACGGCGATAATAAGTCGACCTTTCCGCATTCATTCAGCTCAATTGCAGTCCGTACAATTGCCTTTTGTTTTTCCTGACGTAGGGAGGTCAGTGCGTTCACATTTACTTTGACCAGTTTATAATCGAGTCACACTTCCTGATACGTTCCGACGCGGCGTGGCAACCGTCGAACACTCAAACGGATTGAGTTCCAATCACTTTTGACAATTAACTAAGCACTACTTCATTTCTTACACATTTTATCATTTATTGATTCTAATTCAAGATTATAGCTAATGTTAATACACGATACTCATTTATATCTGTAATTTAAAATTTATTGAAAAATACAGTTCTTCAATATGCATTTGACTCAGTATCCATATCTTCCGTATCTTCGGATACTTCCTCGTCCAGCAAATATAATATTTTCGGCCACATCTTTGTTTTCCTCGATCGTTTTACGAATGGGATTCCTATTGTTCAGATATATAGATCGGAGCTTATTAATAAATTATTAAGAATATCTTTCGCTGTGACTTTTCGACTGCTTTCGATAGTTTTTGAAATGTTTATTTCGAGTTTCCTGTGTTAACTGTCCGATTGGTAAAATGGCATGTGCAATAATAGCTTCGAAATCTATTTATATTTTACGTACAGTGGGTGGAATGCCATATTACTTTGCTTTCATTGAAAATTCTTCGAATTTTTGTTTATTCATTTTCTAGCCAGAAGCTATGGTTTGATAAAGTGAAAACTCTAATGATTTCCTTGTCCAAGACAGTCATTTTCACAGTCTGGATTTTCGAAAAATCTCCTCTCCTTGGGTCCCTGGTCATTTTAGCCGTCTTGTACCTATCTTTGGTTGCAAAAAAAATATTGTAGATAGCTACGGAGGTCCCACGAAGCAGTAAGACTAACAAAAGGTTTGAATATTTGAATTATAATCATAAAAATGTAGAATTAAACTTACTTTTGCCCATCCAGTTTCTTTACTTGTTTCATTGTTTTAAATAAACTATCGATTTTGTACGATTTTTGTATTTTTCTCGGTTGCTTTAAAATAAAATTTCAGTTTGTAAACAGTGTAGTAGTTATTGTAAACATTACTATTTAAAATTTCTTTTATCCGTCACTGTGGTTGCAAGGACGATTGGTAACGAGTTTGAAGTTCTATGAATAAGGTATTCTTCTCCACCATTTCTTTTCACTTTTTTATTAAATATTGTAGAAGTCGATTGGCAACACAACCCACACAGCGCGGTGCGTGAGTCACGGGTCTTGTTCAGAAGTCAACCAAGTGCCGCATTCACTTCCGTCACAGTAATTTATTGCGTCACCGGCGTTATTTGATAGAAAATTGTTCCGAAGTATCTGGACAATACTCCCACTCGGCTTTTCGAAGCGTTCGACTATTTAATACCGAGAGAACCTCGGTCCGAAGCGTATTTTACCAACATTATGGGCATTTGATAGGTCACTGCCATTTAGCGTACCATAGAATTTATTTAACATTCCTGAAGCAATATTGACATAGCTCGTTCCAAAAAATAACACAACCTATTTCGATGTTCAGATATCTTGTGCAATAAAATCTACTTTCTATCCTGGGAGAGTGTTTCAAAGTGTCCGTATCCATTATTGTTCAAAATTTGGAACGAAAACATCGATGGTTGTCACATTAGAGTTGGTATGACAATGTGACTGATATTACTATAGCAATATGTATCATTTTCCACATTTATTAGATTATTCTTTGTTCCTGCATTACCTACGCGTTTCAGAAATAACTCAAATAATTTTTTCATAAATTTATCTTATCATCATTAATGAGAGTGCGATCTTAGTTAACGTTATTTTGGGATCAATATAATTTTCAGTAAAAAATGTTACATACGACATATATTGTAAGTATGTCTCCTAGCATTGGACATATATGCATATATAATATATATTGTAAACAATACGTATTTGCACGATGTTACGATACAAATCTATTTTCTTCATTTGACGTGAATAATAGTAATCGTTCGTCTTCGTTACCACAACATATGTATAATTAATATTGTTGTTAAATCTAGGATTAGATTACTAAATATAGTATCGTGTATCTGACGCGATTTATTCTGCAATTAATGCAATTAAAATTTATGTTATTGCTAATATTGACATTAATGGAGGAATCACTGGGTAAATAAATAAGAAAACTAAAATTTAGCTCAAAATGAAAATGTACACAAATGACAAACATATTCTTTGCACCCAGTTAATAAATTAATATTTGAATCTATTGGAATCGTTGCAACTTTGTAGAAAGTTAATTTAAAATTTAATGAACACGCATTGTTATGATTGTTACTTCCCAATTATCGTAAACTAAATTAAATGCGAAAGCACCGTATAGAGCCATGATATCTATTTTAGTATTTGTTCGTTTATAGACATGTGCAGGTTGCATTGCATGGAAAATTTATAAGGATACGGTGATATCAAATTAATGCGTGTTTTTGGAATAAACGTGGAAACAGATGCGCGCATAATTCCATCGCAGAAAACGGAAATTACAAGACAGCTAGACAACTCTTGGTGATTACTGCAAACGGGGGAAACTCAATCGGGGAGAGTTTATCCGTCGCTTGCTTGTAAACCACAACACTTTCCTGCCCTTCTCCGCTACTCGTATTTCAAACGACAGGAATGAATAGTCAACCACGAAAATACGCCTACTACGATCAGTATACGTGTAACGTTAAGAAGTCTTTAAAACGTCTTAAAGAAGTCGCTACAGTGCGGCTAATATCAAAAGAAATGAAGTGCTTGAGCCTTTACTGGGCGTCGTTAACACTAGAACTACCGGGCACAAAAAACAGCTCGATTATATTGTCTTATGGAACTGATGAGACTGCATTTATCCAAATCTAGCATGACTGTTATTATCGCATACGCATGCGCAAATTAAAAAATTGATTCAGTGATTTTCTCCAAAAACATCTTCACCATTTCAATAATTGCAAAATACAAAAGCTGAAATCTGTCATTTTGATTGGTTTGGTTTGGTCTATTATCAATGAAGTGTTTGCAGAACGTTAGTTATGTTTCGGTGTGTCTCGAAACATCTGAATTTAATTAAAAACACCACTGTTTTCTTATGGCTTTCATGCATTAAGAATATTTCTTCTTCTGTACAGATTTACAGGTTCGTTTTTAACTGTTCTAAAAGTGTTTCCAAAATAGTACTTTCTTTGTTAGTACGAGCACTTAAGGTGATATGCGCATCTAAAAATGTCCAGAGATTTTTAATGTGATTTAGATTGAATGATCGTGGTGGCTACTCGAGTTTTTAAATTCTTGTTTCCTCAACAAATTGGAGGTCATCTTTGGGGCGTGCTTGGGGTCGATATCTTACTGAAAGATAAACGACCGGAACCAATTTTATTATTTTTAATCATCTATGCAATTAAGGATCCAGATGTTAGTTAACGCCAATGTATTCACAGAAATGGAGATAAATAAAAACAAATGTGTACTTTGTTGTTGTTAATATTATTAAAATGCAGAAGACTTTAAACTTACCAGCGTTTGTTTCGTCAACGGTAACATGGAAAAAAACAAAGGTGACCTTTATTATTTTAAATGGAATGCTACAGATTTTTTTACATCATATGAAAGCGGGCATTAAGACGAGTTCAACCATGTAGTTGTATACATATTGTTACGAATGTGGCAAAATAGGTACTCCCGTTATATCGTCGTTGCCTAAACGACGATATAACAAGGACAAAGGACAGAGTCGCTTCACGAACGTCGTACCGGTCGGACGTGCAATTCCCTTCCTCTTTTAATAAAGAGATTAATTACCTTTTTATAACGGTCTTTTATTAAGTATGCCTAAATTACGCGGTCGCTCGCGTAACAATATTATGGACTTCAGAGTCATACAAGGGCAGAAATAGAAGAAACAGATGTAACATTTCTTATAGTACAACAATGGCAGAAACTACAAGCAGTGTGGTCAGTTCAACTCAGAAATGCATTCTTGCTAATGGAAGTCACATTGAAATGTTAAATTTATTTCTTTTATTTCTGCCCTGGTATAACCCTGAAAACTGTAGTATAATACATGGTTAAACTCGTCTTAATGACCGCTTTCGTATGATGTAAAAAAATATGTAGCATTCCATTTAAAATAACGAAGGTCACCTTTGTTGCTAGAAAAATATTAAAAACACAAAAAGTTCGAGATTGCTATTGCTTACTTCCTCCTCTTCCGTCTTTTCCTAATGTTTACCATCTACGAAAAAACGCTGGTATAAATGATCGAGAACACTATACTGTACAATGTACATACATACATACGTACAGAGAATTTTAGACTTCTAAACACATCACTTCATTCCTGAATTCGTAAAGTAAAAGTATGATTAACATTTTTATTTGATATTAGTATTTCTCGGTTTAAACTTTAAATTAACCGTTGAAATTACAAATAAAAATCGGAACACCATGTAATTATCGGAATAGTTGCGAGCATAGAAAACAGATTCAATCTTGCATAGATATTACGTTCAGCAGTGAATGTTTTATAATATATCAAGACGTAAACAGAATCCGTATGAAATCAAAATCCAAGAAAATAATTTTATAATAAATGGTTTATAGGATATTTTAGGAAAATAGTCAACAATATTACTATTATTTACTCATTATTGTAGCAAGATATTTTGTTATTCAGCGATTTAATATGTATGTAGCGCATTATACGTATGATACTTATCCAAGAAATGTTATATAATATATTTATAATCTTCCGTTGTTCAATTATGTACTGACTGCTATTCTTTCCCATTTCTTTTCCGATCATAAAAAATTAATTATGTACCTATGGTAGCGACAATTAAAGATTTAGAAATTCTCTGTTAGAGATGGTGATTACACGGAAGATGAATGAATTAACAGGTATGTATACAGATACGAACTGGTGGCACTGCTGAATCACGTTTCAGTTTGAGAACTGAATAATTAAGGAAGTCGTGCCGTGTTTTTGCTTGAAAACGGAGCCATTAATTGCTGCCATCTAAGAATTAGGTATGCAATGAAAGTCTTAAGGCCAAGTGCACCTTTGATTGTACCCTTCCGATCTGCTTTCTCCGTGTTTCCTAGTATCGTATTGTTCTCCTGATGTCATAAAAACTTACGGCTGGTGCAATCATTTTAAATTTGTAGTTGGAATTTGGTCTCGTTAAATAATAATGATGTTTCACCGTAATTAGACGCCATAAATCGGCAAAAACTGGAATCCATTTACAAGAAATGAAACATTTTATGCGAAACATATTTTAGAAGGGTACTACAATATAATGCAATTATATGAAATATCGAAAATTTCTCTACGCAAAACAAATTAGCGAGTGAATAAATACTGAGAATATTGAGAAATGTGCATAGGGATACCTACGTAGGAAACATGGAACTATTCCGATCTTTAAGTTTTTAAAATATCCCTCCCAGATATTTTTACAAAAAATATTATCTTAAATTAATTCTGTTAAATAGTATGAAATTTGTATATTGTTGTTTATCGATGTATTCTTTGGAAGGGCGATTCTTTAAAATGTGTAGGGTACACGTAGGTAACCTTTGACCGGCAGTGAAACGAATTGTTAGCAATACAAAAGTTTAACAACTTATCCTCTCGTTCCTTGACCAGAATTCGTAAGGAGTTAAACTCACCTGCAACAGAAAAGAGATTATTTATTAGCATATGTTCCTATAAAATAGTTTGTATTCAATAATATTTTATAAAAATTCCCTTTCCCATGCGAACATAATATATCTACGATGGTAGAATTGGTTCATAGTAAAATCTTGCTGTACAAAATTTATAGTAAACGATTCAAAAAATACAAAACCGCCCTTAACGCTTCATTTGTTAGTCAAATAATATATGTAGGTGACAGTGCTGTTGAGACTCACAGATTTTATGTTTATGTACTGAATGATTCAAATTTGGTTAACTTGATTTTACAGTTTCTTAATTTGATTAGGTTAGAATGGTTCAACAATCAACTTCTGAATTAAATAGCAGGATGAATTTTTAATTTAAATTAATTTTCTTCTTCTTCTTACGAGATGATTTATAACTAAAGCTATGATTAGATTTAATAATATACTAACAATACACGATATTTTGTTGCCTTTTGCAAGTATACATTCACATTTTACGTAGGTACGATTTGCAAGGTCACCCTATATCTTTTAACTTCGGTTGTTGAAATAACACTTTATGCGACATATGTATATTATTGTATATCGTTGAAATATGAAAAAGACTGTCGTAAGACAATAACATGTCTCAGATAATATTAATGGCAAAAGATGAATCTGTGAAAGGCCGGGGGGAGGGGGGAATCAAAAAGGTAACTCACTTTCTTTGTTATTACCTGCACAATTCATATCATACTATCACCAATCATTTATCTGATCGAAGTTACTAGCCCGGCACAACTACTTCAGGAGTTTCTATTCTTCTTATGTGTGTTTGTATTCGCAACACACTCGCGCAGGCAGACACGTTATAGCCGTAACGTTCAGAATGATCAATCACCGTGTGCTCGTGCATATACTGACTACAATATTGTTTTGTAATTTTGTTCTGCAAACAGCTATGATACCCATCGCATTGTTAGTATCGCCAAGGGTCAAGTGTCATTTCTCGGGATGAAGTCGGTTGTCAGTGACGTATGAATACATTTCAATTGGTCGGTGTATTCGTTAACCGAACGATTGTTGATTGCTTCGTGAAATATGGTTACTTCCCAGCAGTAAGCACGTCCATATTTTTCACACGATATTAGATTCCACCATGGAATCTGCTTAATATATTTTTTTTTAAATATACAGAGTGTTCGCTTTATCATTGTCCAGTTTTTTTCGAGAATGATAAAATGTAACGAAAAAATGGCATAGTAAAACGTTACACTGTTTGTCATGATTAACGTAATAGTACATAACCATTTTGCTAATTTTGTAAAAGTTGGTCCTCATCACAGATTTCAATAACCTTGAAATATGTTGTAAAGGTCATCATTCTGAACAACTGTTCTCTACACATGTTACCGCCACTCGGCCATACTTATTTAGATATTTAGATATTCGCAAAAAGCAATTCGGATGACTATAACAAACTCCGCTTCTTCCCAATGATCGAATTCGTTCTTTAGGGCGAGAAAGGGGCCTAAATCCTCTCCCTGCACATCCTTCCTAAGAAAACGAACCCAGATCTAACCAAAATTCAATTAAAAGCTGTATAAACTTAACCTTCCGTGGGGTAAAAAGTTAGAAACGGAGTTCCTCGACAGTTCTGACAAGCTTTAAATATGTTATTTGGGGTGTGATTCTGAACATCTTTCTCCTATACTATGTTACCATCGCCCGACCTCAATTTTCGAGCTATTTGTAAAAAAATTATTAGGTCCACTACATAAAACTCTGCCATTTTAAACGCAATTTTGGTCAAGTCCGTTTGATTAGGTTTTTTAAGAAGGGGGTACAGGAGCCCTACCACATGTGTTCGGCCAATTAAAAAGGGCAGAATTTGTCGTAGTAGGTGTCAGCAGTTTTTTGTGAAAATCTCGAAAACGAAGGTCGAACGACGGTAACATGGATAGGAAAAAGTTGTTCGGAGCGATGACCTTGACAACCCAATTCAAGGTCATAAAAATCGGTGATGTGTACCAACTTCTATACCTATAATTACCACCATTTTTTATACTTACAGTATCCTTCGAGAAATTGAGTTTACCTTCATTTTTAAAAGTTTTAATTTTAAAAGAATCCGCGCACTTTTTTGTTTAACAATTCACGAAAATATCAATTCTATATATATTTTTGCTTTGCACTTGGACCAAGTGCAGTGGTCAAGTGGTTTAAAAATAAATGAAAATTCAAAACAAATTGATCTTTTTGATTATTACGTATTATGTCGATTGATTCTACTACAAATTTTGCTTCAATGTCTTGCAAAGTGAAAAGTTATAGGTATATTATACATATATTACTTATTATCATGATAAAATATTTTTTTATCAAATCAAACGCACAAGGTTAAATGCATATGTATCTTAGAGGAAGAAAACATGACTGATTGTTAGTTCACTTGCATAATCAGCGGTACATATCAATTTAGAAGGGAATGTTTTACTTAAGTGTAAATCGTATTCGGAACATTAAACAAGAGCATTGGACAGATATCGTCGGAATTTTACAGAAACATTATTTATAAAATTATGTAGACTATGTCGACCAGACTATTAGCTTTGTATGCCTTGATTCTTTCCTAAATGAATGTAATTTTATTTATTTGACATGTTTCATTTGCCAAGACTTATATTACAAAGACCTCAGAAAAATGGCTACCATGACTTTCAAATGGTCGCAATTTTCAATAAACAAAATTTAAGTTTATATACAAATGTCTTATTAGTTGTACACATCATGATGTTTATATACATATGTATGTGTTGTAGATATACGTATATAAAATAATTCTACTAAACCTTTGCACGTTTGTAAAGCAACTGTCATTATTTTTAACAAATGTAGAAATATAATGATTCCATAATTATAAAAAAATCTTTCTGCAGAAGCGTCGTCTAAATATAATTAGAAAGCAGTGACAATATGCAGATTAAAAAATGAAGAAAGCACATTGAGAATCAAGGAAGCATTTTGAAAGACGATTACAAGAAGTTTAATGAATGGAAACTGTCGGTAAATATTTAAAGAGTACGTGACCAGATCATCGTGTCTGGAACGGCGATTTCTAAACGAGGCGAATACATTAATAAAAAAGTGTAAAAGATAAATTACAACATTTCACTGCTTATGCAATTTCATGTGATTAATTCGTTTTCACCACACATTTAGTGATACACGTGTCCGGAAGTGTACATGGTATCTTAAAAATAGTTCAAAATGTAGAATATGATCGGCACTGATACATAATAACAATTACAAGATCTGAACACTATAAAGTTCAACAAAATATACAAAGCACAATAAAATAATTGATTTGTTGAAAATTTAAGAAGATTTTTATTTTATTCGTTACTTTTAAAATTTGTTTATAAATAATATCGTAATATTTACGTTTGTAAAACAGTCTATAAAAATGTAAGTATCCCCAAAATTTCGTTTTCGAAATCATTTAATAATAACATTTTGAAAAGGTACAGTAGTGACTCGACATATGTGCAAGAGATGCCGCACGATAATTCTGAGAAGTTAATCAACACGCTGCATTTGAATAAACATATTTTTATGAAACTTTTACCATCATATGTGTGACAAATAAGACTAAACATGGTATAATTTGGAGCATAGATTAGCTTGTTTAATTAACGATTCAGTAGAACTTTTATTATCCGAACCGATGATATCAGAATTCTCCCATTCTCCAATTATGTGTTTCACATGGAAACAGTTCAGTTTAAAGCGATCCGTATATTACACGTTTTATTGTACAAATCAATAAAGATTTAATCTAACACTGTAGCTAAGTATCTTTTCTATTATTTAAACGGTGACGTTTCACTAATTAGCACGGATAACCAAGGTTGCATCGTGAGTAAAAGAAATACGTAAATATAATTTAAATTGTGTCATTGTTTCACGTCATTTCAATAAAGAAAAATGTCACAAATATGGTGATAAAAATTTCATAATATACAAAATTTCATAATATACATAATAAACAAAAAAATTTTGTCTTTGGATTATTATTATCTCACCGATACACTGGGATCAACGTCCACTCGCTTTTCTTTTTTAGTTCGACGCTGAGAGTAAGAGATCAAGGAATAGTGTCTGTACAAGTGACATAAATAATATAATATAATATAATTGCATATATAAGTGCATCTCAGTCTCGAAGATTCCATATACAATCAGACATTTACATAAAAGTGTATTTCCTAATAAAGACGTCTTTCCATTTGCAATAGAGTAAGAAAAAGCAAAGAAATAGAGCAAACAAATTTTGCAATAGAGTAAGAACCCTTCATACCTTCCAAATTCAAATTATTATTCATTTCAGATTATTCTGTGTCTAGATATAATAATCTGAAGACAAAATGGGAAAATTCATATTAAGTAAAAGGTTTAGAACAATTATCATAAACTATCAAAATGCAGTTTAAATGATAGTTTCATACGTGTCAACAGGTGTATTTTAAATGTGTAACATAGTTGTTAACATCGTTTTACTCATGAACAAATAGTGTCAAGTTTAAACAATGTAAACTTTGAGAAGGTTTCTAAAAAAATGACTATGTCTGGCACGCAAGAGACTTTAGACATTTCTGCATATAATGTATACAGTTTCAGCTTGATTTCATTTGTATTTATATTTTATTTATTTTTTTACTTTCATAGTTTATATACATTTATAAATATTGTATATATGTATAATATTCAATAATAATATACATTTATCGTTGATTTTATTTATGTTTACATTTTATTTGTGTTATTGTTACTCATGTTATTTCCGCGGCATAGTATTGTAGTACTGTTATCGTATTAAGACGATTTTTAAGACATTTCCTATGATCTGAGAAAAAAAATGTTTCCAACAAAAGTTGATCAGTATTTATTTTGCTACAAATTTCAATATAGGAAAGCAAAAAAATTAATTTTTTTTATAAAAAATGAAGGTTACCTCAATTTTTAAGTAATAACATATATTTTTATTTCATAATATTCTAACTGGTATCGAAACGAATTCAACGACCTATAATAATATAACGTTTATCCTTCAAATAACGCTACAATAACTTTGGCCACACAGAGCGGGTTCCCAGACCATAGTATACCGGTATACTTATACCATGCCATTTACTGTACACTTTTCGGTGGAAGTCGGACAGTTTTCACTGAACACATTCTTCAAGCATCTCACTGTCGTGGAAATGATCACTGGTGCAGAACGAAATCGTACGAGACTATTCAAGAAAACGCGTTTAATTGCGGGTACAAAGCACGACGATCGCTATCCGTGGGCAAGAGTATCGAACACACGGGAATAGAAAAAGTAAGACTCCTATAAGGAGTGCCTGTAATTTACTTCCTGACGAGAGAGAAATTTGTGTTGACCACCGCTCACGATCACCACTGATCGTATCAACGGCGACCTGAGCTTTGTACAATTTTGGAAAGTCGTAATGGCCCCGTGATCATTTATCGTATTTATCATTTTGCACTTGTATCGCAATCGAGACTAGAAGTATCGGTACCTTTAAAATGAGCAAGAGCAAGAAAATAATGAATACAAAATTATCTACATTATTGATCGTTCTTTTTCTGTACTCTCTAGAAATCCATATATTTTCGAAAGATTTTTAAGCTTCGATAACTAGAATTTGTTCGATCCGTCTAATTTTCTTCACTAGATATACAAGCTTATATTTATTATTTGTCTAGTATTCTAGTGATTAAATATCCGAAATAGAAAAGTAAGACTTTGTTTCGATTTAATACTCATCTCAATATCCGGTTACCCACCTAATACCAATTCGTTTTTAAAATTGTTTCAATATTCTCGTTAACAAATAGAAAAATTGCTAGAGATTTCTGCTTTCTTCGACAATTGTAAATTGATTTACATTTGAAGTATAAAAGTATACATTGAATTTATGAAGTACATATAATGTTAGATATTGAACGTCGTAGAAAATTTGGAGTATTGATATAAGGATTAAAAGAATATTTAGTATTAGATTGGTGCACATGAAAGTTTGTTTCCATAGTTTTGTTATTCCCGTGATGAGCACGGTAGGGGCCCCTCAAACGCCTGCTTCTCCCACCAATCTCTCTTTCACGCGCGAGGCCTGTGCACAGTTAGCGACAGGCAAAGCACTTGCTTCCTCTCTATCGTAACGGCGGTTGCTGGTGGGGGACAGTGGGCGCTATGCTGGGGACGGTTTTGTCTCGATTGAGACAAAAATACTCATCCTGCGTTATTATTTTTGTATTTCATGTAACCTCTTATAAACAACTTGATCGTCTACATCGGGTGTGACATTTCGTTGAAAAAGTTTTACAGAATTGTACATTTTTGCTATTTTAAATAGATTATATCAAATATGGATTTCGCCGAATGTAATTTTGTTAGATGAATATAAACTTGGCAATAATGCTGCACAAACCATTCGTAATATAAACAAAGCTTTTGGGAATTACACTTTGAATGAGAGGAAAGTGTAGCGTTGGTTTGCAAGATTTCGTTCCAGTGATTTATCTTTGAACAATGAATCGTGTGGAGAACTTCAGACGGTGGTGAAACAATTACAACTGACATGTACTGATAGTATATTGATGAAATTCGTTAAAAGTTGAAAATTTTACATTCAGTACTTGTTAATCGGTATGGGTCGATTCTCCTGCACGACAACGCTTGACCGCATACGTCGCAAAACACTTAGATGAACACGCGATGTAAAGAATTCGATAGCAACATTTATAGAATCTAAAAACACGGATTGTTATATAAATGGTTTAAAAACATATTGATAAAAATGTATCCAAGCTGATAGAGCATATTTCGGTTAAAGAATAAATCCGACATTTCATATGCACCAACCTAATAAATCGTGCTCGAAATTTTAATCACAAGTTTGACGCGACAACATAAGGTAAATGTTTGAAAAGTGAGCTTAAATGGACATTTTCCTTTCGTCAACAGCAACAGGTGACAGAATATCGATACCAACTTCCCAGCGATCGGCTAAGGTCGCTCAGACAAGTTAAACTGTGCTATTCTCACCTTTCTTGTATTTTAATTAAGGAAAAGTTGTCTCGCGTTCTGCGGGTAACGCAGAACGCGAGACACTGTTCGCGACGAATACGGGAAAAGTGACTTCGCCATACAAGACTTGGGGAACGCTTTTTCATGGAAAGGTTTTATTTTCGCGTCGTTTTTATTTTCGACGTGTCGACGCTTTGGGAATGAACGCGTTTCCGGCGCGGATTGCGATACGGCGTTGTGTATTTACTCACGGTAGCTATTGTGACCGGTGTAATTAAGGGAGACTTTACGATCCCGTGAGAACCGTGTATTACATTTCGAACGAGATACATATGAATAAATCAGTTACCACGATTCAAATGGTTACGGACGAAGGAATTTTTATATTCTTCGCACGTATATTCGCGTGGTACGATACGACATCTCTGTTCTAGTTTTCAAGGCGGTGCCGCAGTTGTAAACTGAATCCAATTTTATCCTTTCTTCTCTTAAGACGCGCGAGTGTCGTTTGTGGAACTGCGTGACATGGGAAAATACGCGCAACGCTCTTTCAAATAATTCCATAGTACCAAAGAGGTAGAAACTATTCCAGTCCATAAACGAAATGGAAATAATTACGCGCAGTTTATGCGTGATTCAATCCATTCGGTGTCTTACATCCATCCGCCAATATCGTCCCACGACTGTCAAATAATGTTGCTAACTCCCATCCGTGCATTGTGTTCATTTGATACATTACCCTTATACGCAATGCACGTTGCAACAAACGTAAAGAATGCAGTGTGTCGTGCGCATCGTTATTTGTGAACGATGAGAATGTCCTGTAAGAATGCAACAAAGGAATTGCCAAAAACTGTTTATTCTTCCATTGTATTAACGTTTTGTCTTTTTGCAAACAATGAGCGAATCACTTAAGAGAAATAAAACACGGTGTAAGTAAAATAACTGGAATAAGATATTTAAAAAGCAGTAACACATATGTTGCTCATCTTATAACCAAAACACGGTCAAGCTTGACTGCGCTATTTTGTGTATAGTTTGCAAATTTTATGTTAAATCTATTTCTACCAGTTGCCGTTAGGCTTGTTACGTACGGAAAATTCATCTACGTGATTTTTTGAGCCTTCTTGAAGCCGCATGTTGCTCTGCAGTGGTCCGCTAGTTTATCTAAAAAACTAACTCTCCCACGGGAGTACTGCATCTGGGAAATTCTCAGGAATTTCCATCCAGATGCGCGCCTACTCCTACCCAAATTTCTAGACAATTTCGGGGTATATAAAGCCCACGATTCCAACCACAATCGGGCACAGTTGAAACCTAGTCACGTTGCGACAAGTTACGTATAAGCAAGATCGGGTATAAAGTCCTTTTCGAGCATTAACTCAACAGTACGTATTCCATCGCACAAATAACTAGATAACCGTAACCCCCGCATTTCTCAGTGCGTCAAAACCGAGAGTTAGGGATATTAGTATCCGCCACTACACGTTACACAATTACAATTGTAACCCCTACTTAATTATTGAATATATTGTACTACGTTTTTAAGGAATTCAATTCTATTAATTCCATATTCACATCAGATTTCTATCCTAGAACTAGTATTCCCACAACGATATACTTTAGCCGCTCAAAGTATATCAATCTCTATATAACGTTACGAGAGCCGATAACAATTATCCATTTCCCGACCCACGCGGCGACCCGACGGTGAAACACACGTCGGCCAGTCCTCGTGTCCCTACATTTCCGAAGTGGCGACCCGGTGGTGAAATACACACCGGCCAGTCCACGGTATAACCTATCCAATAAACCAAGGTGGCGACCCGTCGGTGAAATACACGGCGGCCAGACCACAGGTTCCTTTCCTTATATGGCGAACCGACGGTGTAATACACGTCGGCCAGTCCATTGTTCAAGGTGGCGACCCGGTGGTGAAATACACACCGGCCAGTCCACGACAATCCTTCCTTTTCCAAGGTGGCGACCCGGTGGTGAAATACACACCGGCCAGTCCACGGTAATCCTACCCTCCCGAAGTGGCGACCCGGTGGTGAAATACACACCGGCCAGTCCACGGTATTACCTATCCTACAAACCAAGGTGGCGACCCGTCGGTGAAATACACGGCGGCCAGTCCACAGGTTCCTTTCTTATATGGCGACCCGACGGTGAAATACACGTCGGCCAGTCCATTGCTCCATACCTTGGCGAGGTGACGACCCGGTGGTGAAATACACACCGGTCAGTCCACAAAACCAAGTCTCCTAATTATATAACCTCGGTCACCCATCTCCCGCTTAGCCCTCGGCTCGTAACAGGCTTGTGTATTTATACACAAGTTCGAAACCTTCGCTAACTGCTTGCCGTATTTTTCTCCTTAAAGCTGATTCTTCGCCCTTAATAGTTTTATAATAGAAAAAGAATATTTATATTTATCATACTAGAAGCACCAAATTTTATTTTGGTTCATAGAAAAATGTATAACATTTAAATTGACTAGATTCTGTTTGAAATCTTCATACCGGGACTTGCACATTATTAAATGGAAAAGGGGTTAAAGAATATAAGATGTTCTAATAGAGACGAATATAATAATTGAAATATGATAGATTTCTCTTTCATTTTCGTGATCAAAAGAGTGTTTCTTATGCACAGAGTTAACTGGAAACTAATATTTCAGTAGAATGATTTTATACTTGTGTCTGTCTCGTAACAGGCGCTTGTGTTAAATAATACCTAATGTACTTCCTGTATGTACATTCTTCTAAACACGAACACAGCTGTATTTGTTAAAATTTGTAGCTAGCAGGAGCATGTAACTTCGCCGCATTCGTCTTTTTGTTCCGTCTACCGAGAAATCCTCTTTATAAGATACGGCTTGTGAAAGTCAAAACAAGAGAATAAGTCACAGAAGTGGACAGAAGTTTAATACAAGGAAGTGTATCGTAACAGATTACTCTTGTGCTCGAACTCGAGTCCGCGGTGGTACCACTGGGAGGCACTTTTACCAGTAATTTGAGAGATCATCGTGTGCCTCCTTGGAGGAAATCTTCTTGCCCGCGTGCTCTCTATTTATAACATCCCTCATCGATTCAAGTCACTTCACTAGGACATAGTTTGCAACAGATGTTAATTTCTCCTGCAAAAGTGGCACGAATCATTGGACAGTTCTGATTCGAGAATCAGAAGGAAAGCAACTGCGATGTTTCTTGAGAAGCAAATGTTGTATAAAGAAAAATTGTTAGCGTAATATTTATCAGTAAACTGCGGATCTTTGCGCGAAATCAATATTGTGTAAATCATCTGCGAGGATCAGAAATGCCATTTAATTGGATTTCTTCTTTCGATAATATCGATAAGTCGAAAGTAATGTAACAACATTCTTAAATGCATAAAATCCACGGTATGTTTACTAGTAAAGAATATGGAGTTTGAAGCCACAATACACGCAAGAATGTACTCTCTTGCATTCAGTATCCGTCGACCTTATTTGCAAGACTTTCCTAGATCAACTAGTAAAAGGAAATAGAAAAGTCGACGAGGTCGTTAAAGAGGTCGCGTGATTCCATTAAAAAGCCACTTGCGTTAGTCAAAGTTTCTTTAGAACGAAATGAAGGATGACACAAGCTATCTTCGGTGTTTAGAATATATACTATTATTTTTGAACTTTGGAAGAATAATTGAGGAAAATCAAGTGCATGATATGAGAAAGCGTGACAAATAACGAACTTGACGAATAAAAAAAAATTAAGTTGCCTGTTTAATATATATTGTAATATCGAAATGAAAACGAGGAATATTTTACTAAGCACTACCTTTATTTTGAAAACACTTCAGATATTCTCATGCCGTATTTTTTCTGAACAAGAATCTTTGTAAGTTAATTTATATAATGCCGCACAGTACATACTTTAGTGAAAATGTCCAAGGCGCAATTTTAGCATTTAGCGAACAAGAGGTGGGAATTCATGAAGGCTGTCCCCTACAGTTGTATCCATATTTTTACGCAATCCTACTAAATAAGAAAGAAACAAGAAAAGAGAACCCAAGAAGATGTTATCCCTTCGTACAGAAAGAAAAGCTGTTAAACTTGTAAGTAATACTTGATAGAGTTGTCAAGAAATTGTAAACGAATGCGAACTTGATGTTTGCCATTGCACTGTTCAACGTATATTCTTAAACTCATTCCCAAAATTAAAAGACGGAAATTGATGTCTGCACCTACGCTTCTAAAACGCCATAAATCAACCAGACTAGAGTACGTTCGTGATAACATGAATAGAAATTGGTGTACGTTAATTTTAGACATTGATGAAACTGTGCTTCTCCAATGTGTCTCCACTTAACGTTGTTTCCTGGACTATTATTTTCGACGAGAAGAAATTCTCGTCCTCCAAATATTGGAGAGACCTTTGAAAGAAGTCATAGTATTTTTACAAACGTAATTTCGGTGAAGGAATATGTACTTATGGTGTGGGGTGCATTTTGCTCTAGTGGCCACATTGAATTATCTTTTGTTTCTTTTAGAATGAATAGTTCAGACTACAGTGGAATACGTGAAATCATTTGTTATCTTTTATCCGTGCAAGAAATCAAATTTCATGGACGTGTCAATAGGAGATTGCTCCAATACATAGAAGTCGAGAAACCGCAGGATGGTATGAAGCTATTAATATCAATTTGAACTTGTGGGGTATTGGGGTACGACATTTTTATACAAATAACCGGCAGTTCTCAAACGTTTTACAGCTTAAAGAAGTTATTGAATCCTGGAATGCAATTAGTGAAGAAATAAAAAAAAATTACTTACTAATCGTATTTTAGAATTTATACGTAAGAAAAGAAAATGTACACATTATTGAAATTTTTCATTTTTACAACTTGTATTATAATTGAACCGTTTTGTTAAAATTTAATATTGCTGTTACGTTGTAACTACGCTGGTGCTCTACATGGTTGAGAAACGATTTCCTTTATTCAAGTATAATGTTGGCGGAAATTCTGTCAATTTCCAGTACAATGCAAACTCGAAACACTTGGTATTTCAAATATTTCTTATTTATTTTATTTACGGAGGAAAGCAACTTTATCGTTTTAAAAATTAACACCAACACTAAAAATAATTGCTCACAGCAAGTAAAAAATAGTTTGAAAAACTATATTTAAATAATCCATTTTTTAATCGAAAATATCAAGTAATAAAAAAATTATTGTTTAACAAATGCAAAAAAAATTTAATTATCTCTAGTTAAAAATGACTATTTTTTAAATATTTTGAGTGGACATTTCATTGCAATATCTCTAGTGGTTCAAAAGTTATAACAAAATGTCACTAAATTCTTCGATCTTCGACTTCGACTTTGTGCCGCTGTAATTAAATCAGTGGGACTTGTAGTACGTGTGTAAAAATATCAGTCCGAGTACTTTTCGAACATACCGTGCATGCTAGCTTCGTTAAACATTTTTCTCCGCGATAGTTTCGTCGAAAGCAATTTTATTCCCGATAGATAAAAACGGACTTTCCATCGTATAAACATGCGGAAAATCGTTTCCACTTCTTCAATCATATGAAGAAGCTAGCGAACGGCATTGCGTTGTTATTGCACGTCCTCCAGGCTGCATTTCCAGACGCAACACGCGCAGATTTGAACGCGCTATTACGATGCATCCGCCGAGGAAAAATTTCACGTTGCATCGCACGCGATTTATGGCCAGCTCCGGAACATTAGGAAAGGGGAAAGCCTTTCTTTTAGTCGCTTTCGACATATATTCGTTCCTGTATACGTTATCGCAAGTTCTTGTTGCTCCATCAACCGTGGGAACTTATCGGGACCGCGAACGATAAAACATGAACCGACACTCTTTCGCTCGGCTCAGAGACTTCTTAGCCGACCTTTTAATAATCGTCCCTCAGCAACGAAGTAAGAACCGCGAAATTACTAAAAGTACAAATTACACGCTTCTTCCCAGTGGTGTTCTCCGTGTTAACCGGATTCCTGATCAACTAGTATGTTCAACAGCTAAACTGAGGATTATTATGCAAAATCGAATTTTTTTAGTACAATGTGCACTCCCTTTCCAAAGTCAGATGTCATCAGGTTTTACAGGTTTTATTATAAATATATAAGACAGTCTAATATAAAAATATACAGAGGTTTTCAAGGGAAAATGTGCGTGGAAGAGTACATTTGACTTAAAAGGAAATTATTGTAATAGAAAATATTTTTCTCTCAAGGTTATATTGTCCGAAATTTCAAGCTCACCGTTGGCGTTAAATAGGATCATAGAAAAAAAATTCATTCATATATAATATGTCGACCTTCGAATGACCTTCTGAAGAGTTATTTTATTATTCGTATTTAGTTAACTTAAAATACGAATATGATATCCAAGCGTACCGTATTCAAGTAAGATTCCATTAATGTAAACCCTGGTAGGGTTTGGAGGGTTTGAGAATAACTCTTCGGAAGGTCATTTGGAGGTCAACATATTACACATGGTTGAATTTGTTTTTTCGTTAGTTACAACATTATACCAATGAAAGTATAAAAATGTTCAAGTACAAGTACAAAGTTCAACAATGATCTTGAACTTTCGAAAAATATGACCATGAGAAAAAAATCTTTTTTTAAATCGTTAAAAAGGAAGAAGATATTTTAGGTGTTAATCTTAGGCGACTCACCCTGTACAAAGGACTACTTTAACCCTTGAACTGCAGAGCTTTTTTATAACTACATAATTGATAATGTTTAAGACCATTCGGTGCTGTATTTATCAATTTTTTTAAAACATACTTTTGAAGGTACTTCTTGCAGACACATTAATCTTTCTATTGTTCCAAATATAGCAGCTGTTCATTTAATTAATTCGCCAGAAACTGAACTACCGAATGAAGATTTTGTTAATCTGAATCAAAATAATCACAGACTTCGTGATTGGACGGTTAAACCCGTGCCTTACAATTAAATTCCAAGATTTCAGATTAAAATGTATTATTTTAATATTATTTTAATACATTTTATATACGCATTGATGGAGAATAAAACAATTTGTATTGCTTCAAAAGCAACGCGAATGGGTTAAGTTATTATGACGTATGTTAATATTGTTGATCTATGATGGAAAGTTAAAAATAATCAAGTTTCTAAGTCTCTAAGACGTCATTTTAAGGCAAGGGGTTCATTTAAGTATGATGATGGATTTACATATACATTGAATGCTTTTGTGAATTACTTTTAAATAACAGACAAGTACAGTTCTACGTCTATAATTATATATGTAGTACGCGTATAACACTTTTCGCAATGTATTTGGAAATTGAAAACGTATAATGTATATTGAGGTTTAATACTTTACTTTTTATCTCAACGCCCCGGATCCGAGATGTACGATAATCGTGTCGATCGTTTTCTCTTGTTTGTACGTTCCGTCTCTTCCGGTTTCACTCTGTTCTGTCTCTGTATACCGCGCCGCGCCGGTAAGGCACACGGGAGTATGTTTCGCGAAATTAAAGTATAGTTCGATTATTGGAAACGGTTTTCTAACCCGTGATAATCTCCATCCACAAAATCCTAATAAAGAAAACTTTTGCAAAGAATCACAAGAAATTCAAAGAAGAATTGGTCCAGCAACATTGATAGGGTTTACCAACAGACTGGTATAATTATAATATCTTGAGTTCAATGATTATGAAACGTAACGAAGATATTAACCAAACGATATTTCAGACATCTTGCAATATTATTGTTACATAATCTCTATAATTATGGAGAATTAAGAATTATTTTTAAGTACCACAATTGATAAAATTTTAGAAAATAAATTCTGTTCTACTCTACGTTTACTGAAATCTATTTTCCAGTAACTTATGGACGAGAGCATACAGTCGATCCCAAAAATTGTTGAAACCATTTTTACAATAATAAATTTGGAGTTACTTTAAAGTTCGAAGCCTCTAGTTTCGCAGACCGCCATTCATGTTTTTTCCGGGATATTTATGCATGATAAAGAACATGAACTGAGGACCCTTCACTTGTCAAAATCGCTACAAATTGCATCATTTGTAATTTTGTGTTTATAATAATATATCAATACAACGAACTTCAACTTTAATAATACGGTTATTTTCGATATTCACAGTTTGATACATTGTGAAATCCCTTTTACATTTAATGACATTAAACAACTTATTTGTAAATCATTCCCACCTCTGTTGTAAAATCATTAAGCTGACTGTTAGTCGCGTTCTCATGTACTATAAGCATATTATAAAATTTGCGTTTATTGCACTATATTGGTTTCACGAATAGCGTTAAATCAAAGTTTTTAAAGCAACGCACAAATGTTATTCGAAAGCCTTTATCTTAAATTTACAAATTTTTTGGAGATTTTAAATATTTTTTACATTTTTTATCTATAAGATTTGCTCAAAGATGTTTATAAACTGAGTCCTATTTCAAACCTAGCTCAACTTAAACAAATAATAATTATTATTATTATATTAGTTAGTTATAAACTATACAAAAATTGTACAAATTCTTTTTATTGAAATTCGCAATTTTACTAGACCGTTGAGGGTTTAATCCTAATACTTCTATGGGAGTTAAATCTTATGGAATAAAAGAATTATAATGAAACGCTATAAATCTAACAAAATTAGATGTTCAATACATTGAAAGAGATAATAAATTTTCATTAGTTGGAAAAAGTGATTTTTCGAAATGTTTGCTAGCTATAAACTTTGTAACGCAGTTCCCGTAATTGTAAAAGTAGGTAGAAACGATTTGCTATATAGTTGATCCAATTACACACGATAATGACCGTAAATTTTCGAAGATGCTAATCGAGTGTGTCCATTGTTTACTTTCCGCTAACAGCCCATTGTAGCAATCTTATCGCTCGAGAGCATGTAGATGTACACTTATTAGGATGGACAGTGTCGGAAGGAAACGCGAAAGATATTTCCGGACAGTTGATCGCGCGTGCGATGGCGTGTAAAACCGAGTCAGTGTGCCAAACGGATTCTCTACGCGGCCCACCGCTACAAGATGAACGCTCTTGACAGAGTTACTTTCACAAAAATACATAAATCTCAATTAATGAACGCAACTGAAAGGAAGAATAGAAAAGCGTTTGACGTATACTTGATAAAGTGGAAAGCGCGAAGTTTACAAGGCTGTAAACGTTCAGTAACGAGCTCGAGTAAAGTTAATCGATAAATTTCTCTACAAAGTCACTATTATTTAATCGTCAAAATCGAGCACGTCCTCTAAGACGGGATTTCATAGCGCAGTATAAAACAATTTTATTTCGTCGTTCATAAATATTGGAGTGCCCGTCAGGCTAATAAAGAAAATACGCAAATGTCGCTGGCATCTGTAAATTAATCACTAGGAGCAATCATTATCTTCTTGTAAAGTGGATGGCGATTTACATACGTATCATCTAACTCGTTAACAATTCGATAACACTGCCCAACTTGACTTTTCTTTTTTGAAACCAAGTTTTCTCTATCAACCTCAGATTCTGAGAAAATAGTCAAATTTTCAACTTTAAGAACTTGCTATGCTTTAACCGTGCAGTCTAAATAAATGTTTCTTGTAGGACACGGTTTTATAGGCTCTCCCAAATTCAACGGTGTATTTTTTAATAGCATTATGAACATTTAAAAACGTATAAAGAATATGTAAAACGAATGGGACACCGTTAATGCACGGATCTCACCAGATATTTTGCAATTTATTTGAAAAAGTTCATGTCCGCGGTAAATTGTAGCTATACTGTACGATGTTGGAAGAGATAATTTTTCGACAAATGGTTATGATCAGACTGCGAATTTTATGCATTTATGACAAAAGTGAGCAGCTACAATTTAAATAGTCGATAGATTGAAAGAATATTAATGGATTGGTTCCAGCTTTTTAAAATTATTACGGAAAGAATCAAGTTTTTGTTTGCATGCCGTTTTTTGAAAACGAAGCGTAAAAGGTCCACAGTCTAGTTATGAGTAGACAGGGGATTTTATGCATTTATGACAAAAATGAGTAGGTGTAATTTAAAACAGTAAAACATTAGAAGAATTTAAGAATATTGGTATATTATTTTGATCTTATATTAAGAAAAAAAACCAATTTCTATGTTGCAATTCAGTAAAAATTTTGGTAATTATTGCGAAAGGGTCACTATACTCCGATTTTGATGAAATTTAAATATGTTATGCGGCAACAAATTTTGAACAACTTTTTCCATGTCCAATATAGGGAGGTCGCTTTTAGTTTTCGAGATATTTGCAAAAAGCTATTGCTAATACTGTATTGAATTTTCTCTCTTGGATTTTCCTGACGGCCGGCCCTCTTCGTCCCCTCCACGACCTAACCACATCTCATTCTATTCACATGATTTTTCCATTACTAGATCAAATTCTGTATGACAGCTACAATGCAAAGATTATGCGAATAGAATGAGTTGTGGTTAGGTTGCGGAGGGGGTGGAGAGGTCTGGCCGTTAGGCCGGTCCGACCACGCATACGAAAATTCAGAAGTAGTCTTTCAAAATTGAAAACTCACCCTATATAGAGTGAAACCTTGTTTTTTCTCTCATCCCCACAACTTGTTTACAGAAAAAAAGTAAACAGACGCCGCAGCGGAAAATTCAATACAATATTAGCAATAGTTTTCTGCGAATATCTCGAAAACCAAAATGACCCCGCTATATTGGAAAAGGAAAAAGTTGTTAAAAATATCGAAATCTAGAACATATTGTAAGGAAAAGCCGTAAGAAAAGCGGTTTTTACTAATATATTTGGGCACACGGATAACCAAAGCGTTTCGACCGACGAGTTTTCGCAGCTACTCTCACGATCGTTATTTCGTTAAATGCTTCTGTTAATATTGATTTTCTCCTTTTATAAATGTAGCTATATATAGGGTTGTCTGTTAACATGCACATAAACATAGTTCATCCACACTTCCACTCTTATAATATTTAAATTTCATCAAAATCGGATTATAGTGACCCTTTCGCAATAATTAGCAAAATTTTGGATTTTGTATAAAGATCCACTGTCTAAAGGTAGGATTAACCTTCACAAGAAGGTTAATTATACAGATAATAATAATAACGTGTCAGATTCGTGCTGCAGATTTCAAAAAGGTTGCCAAATATGAATAAGATTCATCACTTTAAAATTACTATTAAGTATTAAAGTACATATAGGCATACAATAAATGTAAATTTCCTATTCCTACTAACAAACTGTATAGAATAAAGAAGTCCTAATTATTGTAACTGTGAGGAAAATAATATTGTGAGCGGTTAAAAATTACAAATAATATGAATGTAGCACACCCACATGACACCATACGACTCGAAACCCACCGACCAAAGACATTATTGTAGCTATATAAAACTGTAAGAAAACAGAAAAATACAAAGAAATATGTGGAGCTCGAACACAGCCCACAGCAGAGAAGATTACGTCAGATCGAATGATACACGTCAACGATCTCCGATAAGCGTTAAAATGAATGGGGAAAAAATCGATCGTTTAAAGGGATCGTGAATTAACGACTCGTACAGGCGCCCACGAATCCGAGGCAGTGTGTCAAGTGAATTTTTGTAGGCCGTTCACTTGCGAACAACAGTCGATGCCTCGATCCTACATAACGCAACGAAAATAGAAAACTGGTAGCACCGGCACTGCACCGGCCGCGGCCCGGCGAGAGATCGTGCGCGAAGAATCGTACCGATCGATCGGATTGATTTCGTTTCCCTCGAAACCGTGATCGGCCTGTCGACCGGAATCGCTGGAATAAATTCAGATCGTTGGATTTGAAATCAGCGTGAAGAAAATTGAAATTATGCATCTACGAGGTCGCGAACGTCTGACCCTGTCGACCGTTACTTTCCAAATCGAAGATGGTAATTCTCGAGTGGTGGCCGGTGCACCGTGTCACGTTTTCGATCGTCTAAAGGTTGTGGGTCTGTAAGTAGATATTTCACACGGCTTGATAAATCGCGTGCGCAATAGAACCTCCGCTATCGGATTTCGATCACCGGAACAACAAATTATTATCAGAATACATACAGTGGCGGACAAAAGACAATTTAAAATTGTAATTTCTGTATATTGGTATTAATAACATTAGCACTGGTTTTTCAAACTTAGTTAACGTTCATCTAATCTGGGGCATCCTCGTCGCTATTCGTCTGTTTTCACATAATACGTTAATAATCTACTTCGTTTGACACGGGGTGCGGACAAAAGTAAGTTTAAAGTCTTTTACATTGTAATGATATTAACTACTTCATAGTACATATTTGTGATTGACTTGAGCTAACATCTGCTAAATAAGAAAAATATAATTGATCAAGCACACCTCAAAGGCGGCATTCAGTTTTTTGAGGGAAAGAGAATTTAAAAACTCAGGTGCCCACCGCAATCCCAGGCAGTGATGGAAATGTTGGCGCTTTTTACGCGCATGCGCGAGTTTCGGCAGCACCGAAGCTACGTCCGAAGTTTGTGGGGTACTATTGGGGCGAAATTAGTGGGTTTGTTTGTTATTATATATTTCGTTTAAAGTTATTTTAGTACCCTTCCCTTCCTTATTCCCAAGATGATGAAGAAGATCAAGTTATATTATATTGTACATAGATACGTAAATATTATATATTCTATAGAATATATTATATAGACATATATGTACGTATGTATATATTACATTTTAATATATATATATATATATATATATATATATATATACAGTCGTGGACAAAATTAAGTGGACAGAACATAAATTCTGAATAATCTCTATTTTCGTTTATTGTGTTATAAATTTATTGCAGATGTTTAACATGAAAAATGTTTATACACAACGAAAGAATTTATTTAGTATGTAAAAGCATAAATATAATGTTTCTGTTAATTTTTATGCATATTTGTTTGTATGGGTGTCTTTGAGACCGTGGACAAAATTAAGTGGACGCAGAGGACATTCTGTGTTGGGACGGAAAAAATGTAAACAAACGTTTGACTCTCGCATTGTGCGGTGTCATTCGTCCTCGGTAGACATTGAACTTTTGTTTAAACAAGATTAGAAATATAAACCGAGCATGTCTAAGAGACGAGAAGAATTTCCCCTTGCAGCTGCGAAAGTTAATTGTTTCAGAGTGCAAAAATAAAGTAAGTTATCGTAAAATGGCTGAAAAATACAAATTTTCTAAGAGTAGAGTGCATACAATTTATCACAAGTATTTACAGTATGATACTGTTGAAAATTTAATCGGTCGAGGACGAGAACGTAGCACAAATTCATACGATGATAGACAAATTGTAAGAGAAACTCAACGTATTCCATCGATAACATCACGAAATATTGTTGAAACTGTACAATTAAATATTTTTTCAAGAACTGTGAGACAAAGATTAAAAGAAGTTAATCCGAAGAGTTGTTTAACTAGATGCAAGCCACGCATTAGTAAACTTCATAAAAAGAGACGTTTAGCTTTCGCAAAAAATATGTGAATAAGCCATTATTATTTTGGAGAAAAATTATATGGAGTGACGAGAGCAAATTTGAGTCATTAAATTAAAAAAAAAGAGAACCCGCGTATGAAGAAAACCGAATGAAGCTCTCAAGAAGCAGTATGTGTTGCCTACCATCAAACGTGGAGGGGGATCCATAATGGTATGGGGATGTTTTTCTTGGTATGGGTTGGAAATTTAGCACCCATCCATGGCATCACGAATGCAGATATGTTTGTTGAAATTGTAAATGAAAATATGGAATAGTCAACTCTAAGAATGGATTTCGATGAGAGATGGATGCTACAACGGGATAATGATCATAAGCATACGGCGAAGAAAACGAAAAAATTGTGATAAGATTGTGGGATAGATGTTCTCTATTGGCCTCCAGAAAGTGCAGATCTTAATCCTATAGAAAATTTATGGAGCTTATTAGATTCGGAAATACCATTAGGAAGACGTCATAATAAAACAGTATTTTTAAACGAATTGCAAATAAAATTTCAACAAATTGATCGAAGTTACCTCCAAAAACTTGTGGAAATCATCCCACGACGATTAGAAGCGGTAATTAAAGCAAGAGGTTACAATACCAAATACTAATTGCTTATTTTTTAAATATTTATAAAGTGTCCACTTAATTTTGACCACCAAAAATTGCATACAATTTTGATTAATAATAATATATTCTATTATATTAACTTTTATTATTGATATTGTTGTTTATTTCATTAAAGTACACTTTGTTAACTTAAATGTACCGTACAATTCTAGTTTATTAAAATTATTTTTTAAATTGCGTTGATTTTTTGTTGATCATTAGACCTGTCCACTTAATTTTGTCCGCGACTGTGTATATATATATATATATATATATATATATATATATATATATACGTACGCATGTTGTACATTCATTTTTCAAAATCAAATCATAATAAATTTTGCGAAACTAGCGGGGCGACCAAGGTACCCGATTTTCGTGCTTGACTGATGCTAAAATCGCCGCGCATGCGCGTGAAAAGCGCCAACATTCCCATCACTGATCCCAGGATTTTAATCCCACTGAAAATCTCTGGACAATGTCGGACGCGCACATTCCCGTAAGTGCCCATAGTAACAAAAAAAGTACTATTTTGGAAACACTTCGGAACAATTCAAACCAGGTCTACGAAATATATCGTGAACTTACAAGGAAGAGGTATCAAGTCCAAAAGCAAAAAATAAGTTATTAATGGTAGTAAGTACAACTAATTGTGCTCTATGCACGGTGAAAACGAACTAGATCCTACCTTTTATAGTTCTTTAGCAATAAAATCGTCACAAATTCTTAAGTCCATTACACACAGA
This sequence comes from Sphecodes monilicornis, assembly GCA_913789915.3. Lineage (NCBI taxonomy): Eukaryota > Metazoa > Arthropoda > Insecta > Hymenoptera > Halictidae > Sphecodes > Sphecodes monilicornis. The sequence continues at coordinate 2,105,055 of OU565291.1, read as the reverse complement.
ACACTTTTACAGAAAGAATTAAGTGCACTTCATACCTTTTGCCTGTACACTTTAATTCCAAACATAACCTATTTGTACAGACAGAATGATTTTAGTTCGTATCCGATCATGTTCGTTATTAAACACTAGATTATCCATAATATGGCAATGATCTGTGTAGTTAACACTAATCGTACCGAGCACAAGATATTACTGGTAGGTATCCGTTGTTTCATACAAATTACAAGACTGAATTTATTTCGATTTCTTGCACTTTTTATAACAATACCAGTTATAAAGCAATTGTCATCAATGTCATGATTTCGGATCACTTTTTAAAAATACAAGCTCTATTCATTATCGAAATTTATAAAGTCATAATTAATTCGAAATGTTTTTTATTCTTGGATTCTGCTTGGGCATAATGCTTTCCTTTTAGGTACTTGCACAAAAGTGTAATGTGCACGAATATTTTACCTATATATTCTTTATTCTGACTTATCAGTTATAATATTTTACAATTTCCACAAATTACAATATCTTTTAAATTGTTAGAAAGTAAAGCATCTTTTAGGCCTAACGAAAATCAAATTTTATGATCAACATAACACTGGAAGCTGGTGTCGTTGCCTGCAGACAAACTGAATTACAAGTTTACTTGAAAACTGTTTTCCTTCTTCAGCGGTTAACTAATTCTCAGTTGTGCGTCGCGCTAATTACCGTCAACGAATGTGCTAAACGAGTGTTAAACTTCTCAATTAGGTCAACTGTTGCCGCGATACCTGAGAAGCGTAACTTCGTTTTCGTTTGCAACGTTCATGACGCGTTACGTCGAAGTTTCTTTAACAGTTCGGGCAAACACAACTACAATCTTCACTGTCGATGGTAGCAAAATATTTTTTGCAAGTGATATGCACTATCCTTAATTTTGTATTTTACTTAAAGAAAAGAAAATTATTTAATATTTAATATTTTATAAATGGACATGTTGCAATTAAGAAAATGCTATAACTACGAGAACTGTTGGGAAAATAAATGCTAGCAGCGAACGTGTTAAATAAAAAAACTGTTTATTATAATCATATTTAGTAATTTAAAGTATGGATATCAAATTTATTTACGTTTTCAGCTAATGATCATACAGGAACGAGTTTCTAAATTAGCATTGAAACGAAGATTAAAAAATATGAACTAATTTGTATTTACTACACTAATTTGTGTTATACCTTCTAATAATATAAGAACTAAATTTCTAATCTCATAAGGGTTACCAACTAAAACTAGGAGTTTATTTAATGAACATAGTGTTCTTATATAAAATCAAACATCGACCCTATGAAGGAATTGATAAAATGTATATCAAAATGAAATTTGCAATTTTTTTTTATACATAATCTGTACGTATAATCTTCATAAATATTTTTCATGTCTTAAAATATATCATAACACATAAACAGTCGATTTTAATATTTTCTTTACGAGTATAGTACATCAATCAATATTAAGTTTCGGTTTAATATTTCAATTTAGTTCTTACAAAACTTGAGCTTCAATGAAAAAAAAAATATATATATATATATTAAGAGAGTGCGCTTAAAAATCCACATAACATTTTATGCATAATCTCTTTGCAAGTTGCTCGCAATGGTTGTTCGCAAATGATGAATGTTTAGGTAAAATAATTTGTAGAGCATAATCGCTTTGGCAACCTACAATTTGTTTGATGATTATATTGGTAGAATACTGTTTGTAACCAACTGCGTCTACACCGTGTAACCCAGAAAAACAGGCCATTACAGAAATTAAAGGGAAAAGGAAGAAAATAGTTTGGTTCGATCCGAATGAAACAATTGAAACGTCGATGGACGATAGCAATGTAATTCTACGTCCCGGCCATCGACATTCGCTCACGTAAATACAGTATTTTCGTTGGAAACAAAGGCAATGCTCGCAAACTCGGGTATTGCCGTGACTTAGGATGCTATAGAAATGCTGGGTGCACGCGCGTGTGATACGGATTACCTATATTTTCTTTTACAGAATCGAGTCCCACGTTTCTAATCTCATTAAAGTCGTATTCAATTACGTCGATATCATACTTGCTTTTGAGTTTTCTCTTTTCTCCTCCTATGTTGCCTTCAAGTTGCGATGGGCAGCATCGAATGCTTTTGTAATTGAAATGCGTGTAAAATACCAAATATTTCTATCGCATGAATCAATTAGACGACGAATAACTTGGCGTAGTATTTGTGTAAATTTTAACCGTATATTTATAATTCTGTAATTTGTATTTAAGAACTCATCGCGTACCAAATACAATAGTTATTTCATATTTTTGATCCGACAAAGGTATAAATACTTGTATTTACAATATCGCAACCGATTAAAAAGTAAATTATTTCCTTAAATTTAGCATAGCCCCATCGTGTATAGTTCGACGTGCAGTTGAAGATAAATATTTTAGCCATCGAAATTGAATTTTGGGTGAACTATTGCTGCAAGAGTAAGTATGTGGTATTCGTTATTCGGTTTTTGACGAGCTCTTATATAGAAATTACAGAAATATCTCACAGTCTGTATCACGATTAAATACAATTTGCCAAGGTGTTCGTCAACCGATATATGTATTCTATAGAAGCATTTTGTAATGACATAACAATCGAATACAATATATAAATACAAAATTGGAAACCCTTTGCAACTGTTTTTCACTTCCTGATTTTTCAATGATAGGTAACAAATTTTATAAGAACAGTCACTATTAAATTTGCTTCCGTTGTTTTTTGTAATGATTAGATCACTCGATCGACGGTGACCTATATTTTTGTGTTTCATTACTGGCCGAGTGAATTGGGTTATTGTGTCGTACTTTCCGTTTCATTTATTGTACGACCATATATCGAGCAAGACCCTATATCATTTACAATAACCCATATTTAGATTTTTAAGAGTGTAAGAAAATTTTACTGAACCAACAGCTAGATACTAAAGAAATACTGAACTTAATAAGTAGTTTAATAATGTTTGCCGTTCGAATCAAAAGTTAATTAAGTATAAATTTCAAAAATCATGGATGCAGAATTTTTTGCAGAACTTTAAAAATTATTTTTAACTTTTTAGAAGCTTAAATTAGTTAAGAATTAAAAATGAATTAAGATTGTACAATTTCTCAAGGAAAATATAATAGTGTAAAATGAGCATCCTACAGATAGATGTAGAGCAAGATAAGCAAGTTGAAATATTCTTTTCCATTGCAGTAACATCAATCATTCCAAGACGTTATTTGATTCTTGCGATAATAATCACCGTTGAGGCGTCTGCTGGAAACTATCAAATCTAGGCCGTCCGATTCGTTCGACTTCGTTTGGTAATAGGCAACGTGAATATACATACATATGTATAAAAACCCTCCCGCCAAACATGATTCTAAATTCTATCTTCAATTTCGCTTCGCTAGTACAACAAAGATTATTATTAAGAATTCTCAAGTTACTGCTAGTTTGGTAAAACTTAATTGCCAATTTATTGAAATATAATGTCTATACGTATTTCAGAACGCATAAAATTATAATATATCGTTTAAATGTTTTTGCGTTAACGATCTTAAGTATCGTATTAACACTAAAATTATCAAGCAGAATTCAATCGAGTACAAATAAAAACCTTTAGCATTATTTTGTACACATATTACACATGTAATTTCTTCTGCGGCAACATTCAGCAGAGTGACTTCATTTTAAGCACGTTTTAAGGTCTGTGCTTGTTTTATCATTTCTATTTTCTTTATTTTCCAAGACTCGTATGTTTTACTAAACTTTGAGCTTCTATTAATATATCCTCAGTTTTTAACAGGAATAATCTTTCCGTCATGCTTCATCGCTCGGTTAATAAAATGCTAGTATTTGACGTTAAATGTCCGGCATTAGATGAATTTCTACTAATAATTTTACTGTAGGATTTTTTAAAATAGTAAAGAAATAAAGTTTGATTACTTAAAATAACTATAGTTCGGTACACATATGCTTGAACTTAGTAAAGGAAAAATGCATTTTCTACTCAACATGAATCGTACTATTACCGGATATTAATAAAATAAAAATACGGTATTTCATAACAGTTAGAATAGTTTCAGTGGATTGACTCGACGGACTGTAAAATCTGATTGTAAAGTATTGTTTGTTGCGCGAAAGGAATCCCAGAAACGTCCGTAGAAGGGCAACACAAAGTAGGGCAATAGGTCAAAAAATGTATCCTACTTTTGCGTTATTGCCCTTCTACAGTCCTTTCTAGTACTTCTTTCGCAGAGTAAAAAGAATTTATAATAGAAAGCTTAAGTTTCATTGGACATACGTGCATATAAAATTTGTTGTCGCACTAACATAATAGTTGTAATTATTATTCAAAGATGTTTATGCAACAACTATATGATATATTACGCTGCTTGTAATACTTATTGGCGTTAACGTGTCCATAGACAGGACTACGATAACTTGATACGGGAGTAGATCGTTACCTGCCGCTAATATGAGAATGCCACGTGTACAAACATGTGCGTTAGCAGACATTACGAAATTGTTTCGCCTCTTTATGATGAAAGGTACATACATATTCATACCAATTTTTCAAATTGTCAACAGTCATGGGAAACCTTGTATTATTTCCTCCCACTTTACATTCGCGTAATTTTGATACGTTCTGTCCATGGTACGTTGACACAGTGTATTGACTAATTTTGATTACTTACAATAAATATTTCTTCGTTTCATTATACAATTATAATACGCGGTAGAATATAGTAAGGTGTTTGTAATCAAATCTATTATAAGATGTTTGTAACAAAATCTATACCTTTGGAAATCGTACATGGAATTTCTATTTCGAAACACAAATAATATTGCTATATAAAATAAATATTTTTATGCACTTCTAACGTATTCGGTCGTAATATTAATACGTACAGTTATGTTCGGTACCCCTTTTTATTTATTACTACAGTATACATAGAATTACATTAAATTAAGTTTATAATTTGTAATTGCAAGTGGCTTCTCTTCATTGACGGTTATGTACATTTACAATGAATCATAACTGAATCGTTAAACTAAAAACATGTTTATATTTTAACCGAATGAATTTACGTTACAACCCAATATGACCCAGAACATTATATTTGTATCACGTTGTATGAACGAAAAATAATTCATAATAATAACGTTTTTAAAGAGAGGTGTATTTCTTATTTTGAAAAAAAGAAATTTTATTAACATAATTAAACTATGGCGTAGTAAATTCGGTTAAGCACTTCAAATTTTTGCTTCACACTACAGATATTCGGTATAGTCAAACTTGTATTATAGCAAGTCACTTCGAATTAGCTGACTCGACACGCTCAGGGGAACAGGTGACAGAAATTAAAATGTAGTTCACCCGAGTACTCTAGCTGCTCCACCCTAAACGCATACCAGGCTCACGATCGTTGATACCCGTTCAAATCAGATCCAAACACGGAAGTGTCCGATTTGAGCGGACAACTATAAAAACACTGGAGGTTGCTTCATGGAAGAACTGAAAAAAAGATACCTGGATGCCTGTCGAGGCTATACTTATGTGTACAGAATGTTTTAAGAAACACTCAAAGGACTCAAAGAATTTCTTCGCAACACGTTGAATGTAAATAAAGAAACTAATGTCGAGGTACTGAAGTTCTTAGCTGAAGGTTGTCGATGCAAGATCGAACCTTGAGTTAACGTACTTTCGATTTAATGCTCTTGTTTGCATTTAACGCATTGCGAAGAAACCAGGGAACAAGAGAGTTTCAAACCTTTCTAATATCTAGATTTTATTTAAAATTTAAAACAAGGATTGTGGAGCTTTTTTTTAAATGTTCTAACATTAGAAGTCTCCAAAAAATAGATAAAGAGAAGTTGTTGAAAGAAAAGGTTTTACTTTGAGCAGGGCCTATATAATATCAAAATAAATCATTGCTGCAAATACTAAATACTATTTAACCTTTTAACTGTAGATGACAAGTTAATTTGTTATTCGAGTAAATATTTAATTTTATCCTTAACTCAACTTTAATCTTCTTAACTTTTTAATTTCACTTTGTTGTGTCACAGTATCCACGTAGGTATAAACTATATTACTATATTGTTGTATTTATGTCTATTATCACAAAGTTGTTGTCATCTTAATTTTACTTATTTTGCATTATACCTTCGTAAGAATTTATAATTGAAAATCAGCCAGTTAAAAGGTTAATGAGTAAACTAGAACAATATGAAATCATTATTACAGACAAATTTATATTCTGAATATTTTATTCATTTGTAATATTTATGTAAATCATTACGAGCTCAAAGATTTTTAGTGTTTCTCTCATAAAAGCTCTTTTAATAAACGTTCTAAATAAATTTTTTTCATGGAACTTCTACTATACAAACATTAAAATATCTTTTTCATGAAAACATATTTTAAAACTGTTCATGGGGGTGACATTTCTTTCTATAAAAATTACACAAGAACTGATATTTTTTGAAACGATGCATATAAGTTCGAACAGAATATTTTCAGCAACAAAAGACAACTGATCGTAACTGATAAAAGTCGAATTTACGTTGCAAGAATTGACTGTAAGACCCGTGTTGATTGTATTCTAGATTGGTACGTACGGGCCTTTTACTCCACTTGTCAGAAAATTGCTATTACTATATTATTAATTACTTCAAATCCTATAAGTTTTATTTGCAACAATTTTGCGTATTATTTAAAATGCCGAAAATATTTTAGGTGTACAGAGTTCGTGGGACACACTGTATGCAAGACAGATTGTATAGATTGACTGTACAGATAATTAATTAATAAACGTAAAGTACAAAACGTTGTGTACACGTAACGATGTAACACCCTTAATCTCGCGGTACTCTCATTACGCACGAGTAAAACCGGTGGCCGGTTACAACGGGTACCTTCCTCAAAGAATTCTCTTCCTCTTTGTCATTCTATCTACCGTGCACTGGATACGCGCGTCTGCGTCTATGCGATATCCGCCAGAATATCCTTTAACGTCTTAAGGTCGTTTCATATTCACACCGGTAGGTACGTACTGCTGCACGCTTCCGTTATTTAGGAAAGTTTATCGTCCATACAACTGCAGATACTTATAAGCCCCAAAACTTCCGGTTTCTCTCAAACTTTGCTGAATCGGACAACGTGTCTTTTGTCTGTATACCTTTTTGTTTACTATGTATTTACATTTCTCGGAACTTATAATTGTTGGATTTTATTTTTATATGTTCGCGACACTTTATAATATTGGTAATTGGTAACGCTCCCTCTAATTGCGTTTTGTTTACTGTTCTACAAATGTCCTTCTTTACGCAAATTCAGTGCGATTACTATTCGGTACAGTCATTATGTTATTGTCGTCTATACTGTATTAAAATATATTTTTATTATAAGTTCAAAATCTGACAATAATTGACACTAAAACTACCAAGCACTAAAATTGGTACATTATTACTGTATAATAATGATAAAATTGAATTTATACAGATCCCTTAAGATTTTTATTGCAACATGTCTCTCAATACAGAAATTTAGGCAAAAATTGCTTATGAAAACATGTTTACTGAAATTGTACAGAGAAATTCAAAAATATCTTTTACCCCACTTCTTTTTAAATAACTTCTTTAAAATTAATAATAAGAATAATTTCAATTAGCTGTTACACTAACCGCCCTATTCTCGCGGTAACAACTTAAATACAAGCTTTTTAATAAAAAAAAAAAAGTATATTTCAAATATATTTTACGTTAACGATAAGTAGAATTAAAGTTAAATGTGTAATATAAATAGAAACATTGTGTATTCATTGTTTGGAAATGTAATAAAACTTATTCGTATTATACCTACATTTGTTTTCTATTCTATTCGTTATGAATTTGCATAACTTTAAATAATTTAGTATTCAGGATAATAGAGTCGATTGCTGTTGCGTACGGGAAAGCTTTCGTTATTCGGGTCATATTTGTCCTGACGTCGCTCGTCGTGACTGCCACTATGTCGTCATTCGTTACCCAAGGGTTGCAGTAGCTAAAAAGAATTTATGTAACAGAGAAAATCTCTGCACCTATTTAGAAATAAGTACCAGTCCGCAAATATTTATATTCCTATCGATTATTTTATTAGACACGACGTCAGGGTTTTATGACTTTGGTTTGGGATATTCAATGTTTCAGACATCTTTTGAACCTTAAAGTAAAAAATTAACCTACGCAGGTCCTGAACTTAATAATTAACGAGACATTTTATGATAACACGCTAACCAAGAAATATGTTTAATATTTTATTTAAGAACCTTTGACTGTTCTGACAGATGCAAATCGATTTGAATACATATATGTTACTAGATTTTCACAATGTTCTCGAAATTTTGATCCCGATTGTTTCCTTAGTCCTTTAGTCAATCCTATAATTAATTTAAGCCGATACTTTTCGATTGGATTTAAGTCTAGACTTTGCACTGACCAATGTATAGTTTTAAATAGCTGAAAATTTAATCGTTCTCACACTATTTGTGATGTGTGATTATTAATTTTGTTCTTGTTAGAAATTAACGAATAATAGAATTAGCGAATTTTAATCTTGTTAGAAATTAATATCGTTTTCTTTGATTCATATATTTTTAATTATTTCTATCAATTACGTTCTTCGAATTTATTTCTATGACCACTGATTATAATTTGTCCTTTAACACGACGTTTCTGTATTTTTTCCTTCATCGGATCCAACATTAACTGGGTCCTTTATTATTTTCCGATCCATCTGACCTCGAGACCACACAACTTTTTTCAATTCTTAATGGTCGAATTCTTTATTTATATGCGAATTCTGAACGCGCTTTCATGTTTCTGCTTTTGTTAGATTAAATTCCTTCTCCTTTTCCATAAATTTATGTAAAGTTCATATCAATGAGACTTCTCCTTACTGTTAATTGACTACATCTTGCATGAAAATCTTCTTTTATTGTTCTTGCTGTGATCGATTCTAATTTTGCCTCCGCTTCTATCTACTCTTTTCTACGAGTGATCGTTTAAAATTACTGGTTTACTCCCTTGCAATAAAATAAGTACTTCTCGTTCAATATTCTGTGAAATTCGTTTCATTGCGGTACTTTGAAGTGGTCTGTTTAGTGTTTGATACCAAACTAGTACACGGTGCATTCTATAGAACATTATGACTAGTAGATGTAAACGACCTGGCCTTAATATTAAATATATCTTTTTGTTATTATTTTGGATTGGTGTAAAATCAAGTCAGAAATATAATACCGTAACTAGAAAACTAAATGTAACAGGGCTACAATATTAATAATTTCTCAAGCTAAAATAGATGTCAAATCATGTACTTCTTGAAATTTTTGAGACTCCATCTTCATAAATACATACAGTCGTGGACAAAATTAAGTGGACAGGTCTAATGATCAACAAAAAATCAACGCAATTTAAAAAATAATTTTAATAAACTAAAATTGTACGGTACATTTAAGTTAACAAAGTGTACTTTAATGAAATAAACAACAATATCAATAATAAAAGTTAATATAATAGAATATATTATTATTAATCAAAATTGTATGCAATTTTTGGTGGTCAAAATTAAGTGGACACTTTATAAATATTTAGAAAATAAGCAATTAGTATTTGGTATTGTAACCTCTTGCTTTAATTACTGCTTCTAATCGTCGTGGGATGATTTCCACAAGTTTTTGGAGGTAACTTCGATCAATTTGTTGAAATTTTATTTGCAATTCGTTTAAAAATACTGTTTTATTATGACGTCTTCCTAATGGTATTTCCGAATCTAATAAGCTCCATAAATTTTCTATAGGATTAAGATCTGCACTTTGTGGAGGCCAATAGAGAACATCTATCCCACAATCTTATAAAAATTTTTTCGTTTTCTTCGCCGTATGCTTATGATCATTATCCCGTTGTAGCATCCATCCCTCATCGAAATCCATTTTTAGAGTTGACTATTCCATATTTTCATTTAAAATTTCAACAAACATATCTGCATTTGTGATGCCATGGATGGGTGCTAAATTTCCAACCCATACCATTATGGATCCCCCTCCACGTTTGGTGGTAGGCAACACATACTGCTTCTTGAGAACTTCATTCGGTTTTCTCCATACGCGTGTTCTCTTTTTTTTTGATTTAATGACTCAAATTTGCTCTCGTCACTCCATATAATTTTTTTCCAAAATAATAATGGCTTATTCACATATTTTATTGCGAAAGCTATAAACGTCTCTTTTTATGAAGTTTACTAATGTGTGGCTTGCGTCTAGCTAGACAACTCTTCGGATTAACTTCTTTTAATCTTTGTCTCACAGTTCTTGAAGAAATATTTAATAGTAGAGTTTCAATAATATTTCGTGATGTTATCGATGGAATACGTTGACTTTCTCTTACAATTTGTCTATCATCGTATGAATTTGTGCTACGTTTTGTCCTCGACCGATTCAATTTTCAACAGTATTATACTATAAATACTTGTGATAAATTGTATGCACTGTACTCTAAGAAACTTTGTATTTTTCAACCATTTTGCGATAACTTAGTTTATTTTTGCACTCTGAAACAATTAATTTTCGCAGGTGCACGGGAAATTCTTCTCGTCTCTTAGACATGCTCGGTTTATATTTCTAATCTTGTTTAAACAAAAGTTCAATGTCTACCGAGGACGAATGACACCGCACAATGCGAGAGTCAAACGTTTGTTGACATTTTTTCCGTCCCAACACAGAATGTCCTCTGCGTCCACTTAATTTTGTCCACGGTCTCAAAGACACCCATACAAACAAATATGCATAAATATTAACAGAAACATTATATTTATGCTTTTACATACTAAATAAATTCCTTCGTTGTGTATAATACTTTTCATGTTAAACATCTGCAATAAATTTATAACACAATAAATGAAAATAGAGATTATTCAGAATTTATGTTCTGTCCACTTAATTTTGTCCACGACCGTAAATAATGATTTTTTGAAAAAATGGTTTCATTGCGTTCAATTTCGTTCCTCACTGTAAATACCGTAAAGTGTCATTATTTTCTGCAGCACCGCGCGTAAGGCCACCGAAAGGTACGTAAAGCCAGCAGTACCTGTATCATAGAACGGTTCTATGCGCAGATGCAACGCGGTACCGTACGTAGACGCGAATGACGCGGTGACTTCGTATTTCCGGCGACACGAGTAGCTGAATAATTCTCGCGAAATCCTCCGGAAAGATCAAGCAGCTCCGGCCGTAAATTACGCGTTGATGCACATCCTTGGTTCCTCCTTTTTAAAACGCTCGAGCGCAATACACGCGTTGGAGAATATACGTCCCATTCACTTGTTGCCTCGAAAATATCTCTGGGCGTGCTCGTGCCGTTCTTTCTCGCACACGCGGTCATACAAATGGGAATTCCTCGCGGCAGGTTTCCGTCTCCTGCATTCCCGCCGCGTGGAACAGCGTACCAAAATTACCATCCTGCTGCACGAACCTCGAAGCGACCGATTTTGGGGCGTTAATCATCCAGTGACAAATACCCTGAATGCTGGCAATTACAAATGTCTCCTCGCGACACGGATAATCGCTTCGATTATACGGGGACGCACCTGTTGCGCAAGTTTTGCTCTGTGCTTTCGTTTTCTCGAACTGGAGGACTTTTGATCACCGTGTAATGGATCTGTAACGGCTATCGCTTCTGCTAAACGATAAGCCGATCGAATACGTTACTTAACTCCAGCAGCGCGTATCAATCCTTTGAACTCGAACGGATTTTAATACTATACTACAAGAATTTCATTACACCTAAAGTCACTTATATCGCATACGGTTTTCTTGGCCTATACATCATGCTCCAGGTTTTCACAGCCAAACATTGTTAGTATATTCTACGGGTCTAAATGAGAAAAAGATATCATGTAAACATAGGTCGCTTTTAATGCTTTGTTCAAAAGTTACGATAAAAATAGGAATTACGTAGGGAACCGTAATGGACAACAGCCTGATATAAAGTTACTGTGATACAATGCAGGAATAGACCAGCAATATTTACATTTAATCTGTTTATACGAGTCGATTTACTATCTGAGGACAAAGGTAACATAATACTCTCAGCACATTCTAGAAACAATTAATAATTATGATCCCCTACGTAATGTCGGTTCCACTCAGAATTGAGCGCCGAGGGTAGAGTCACGTTAAATTCACAATTGTCGTTCAAAGACACGTTTAATGCACGGAAAGACGCGTATCAACAATACACGCGAACAAATTAACAAAGAACGAGATGCTACGCGTACAACAATAGTCGTAGCGACGATGCCGCGAATAGGAAACAGAACTGAATTTGGAAAAAGGCAGCGATGCCACGATATTAGAAAAGCCCGAGTGATTGCTTCGAGATTTGTTGGTACAATGAGCAGATTCGAGCGAACGTGGATGTCCGGCGGTTGAAGACGAACTCTTCTGATCGGATCGGATTGGTGGATCTATTGACATTTGAATCCACCGTTTGTCATCAACGCGAGTCTCAACCGAAGGAGTTCGTCGTTGGCTTATAGAGTTTATTGTAGCACCGAGGAAAGATACGACGCGGACGCGGTACAGCGATGCCAGAAACACCCAAAACTGGGTGGATTTTCCTCTCCCCCCTTTTCCCCTTCCACTATCCCATTCCACTCCTGAGCACGCTCCAACATCCCCAACTAAGACCATAAACTGGTCACGTGACGTGCCGCGCACGCGTTACATATTACTCTGGTCATCAAAGAGGTGGTCAATTGTATTCCCCTTGATTTCAGCGATCTGGCGACACTGGTCCGGACTCTTAACCGAACGTACGAACATTCGGTTATTATAACGACCTCGGTGGAGGTTGAACCTCCCCCGTTTGAAATCCCACGCGATGACAATACCGAAAAGTAATTATTATTATCGTAACTTTAATAAAGCTTTAAACAACCTCTGTTTGTATAACATTTTTTCTTACTTAGACCCATAGAATATCCTGACAAATTTGGACTGTTAAAACCTGGAACACCCTATATATTTTTGGTAAACCTTACGTTTAGGGGAGGACGCTCCGATGACCTTGACCTTGACATACGTTGTTGAGGACAACATTCTGAACAACTTTTGTCATTAAAACTACCCGGTGCTCGGTCTCAGTTTTCGAGATATTTGCGAAAAACTATTGCTAATAGTGTATTAAATTTTCCGTATTCTTCCACGCTCCGTGGCAACGTAAACCTGTTCCGGGGCCGCATCTGTTTATTTTTTGTTTGTAAACACGTTGTGGGGATGAGAAGCGTCAATACCACGCATACCCACCCAGTGTTTCTAAAAAGAAGGCTCTCACATTATACAATATAAAATCAACTGAGACGAATACAGCATACATGTATTATATTATCGCGTTTGATAGTAAAACAAATTGGTATTGGTTTCAGTTGATTTGACATTGTTTAATGTGAGAACCTTCGTCTCAGAAACACTGGGTGGGTGTGTGTGGTGTCGTGTGTTGGTTAGGACTAGGTGGCGGGGGCGGAGAGCACGCAGACGAAATTATGAGTATCTCGAATAGTATCTATATCAAACTGAGAATTTTATTCTGTATTTAAATGGTCTAATGGATACATAGAATTCATTATTCATGGGTCACATTCGGATGTGTTACGTACGGAAAATTCATCTACGTGATTTTTTTGAGCCTTCTTGAAGCCACATGTTGCTCTGCAGTGGTCCGCTAGTTTTATCTAAAAAACCAACTCTCCCACGGGGGTACTGCATCTGGGAAATTCTCAGGAATTTCCATCCAGATGCACGCCTACTCCCACCCAAATTTCTAGACAATTTCGGGGTATATAAAGCCCACGATTCCAACCACAATCGGGCACAGTTGAAACCTAGTCACGTTGCGACAAGTTACGTATAAGCAAGATCGGGTATAAAGTCCTTTTCGAGCATTAACTCAACAGTACGTATTCCATCGCACAAATAACTAGATAACCCCCGCATTTCTCATTGCGTCAACACCGAGAGTTAGGGATATTAGTATCCGCCACTACACGTTACACAATTACAATTGTAACCCCTACTCAATTATTGAATATATTGTACTACAATTTTTAAGGAATTCAATTCTATTAATTCCATATTCAACTCAGATTTCTATCCCAGAACTAGTATTCCCACAACGATATACTTTAGCCGCTCAAAGTATATCAATTTCTATATAACGTTACGAGAGCCGATAACAATTATCCATTTCCCGATCCACGCGGCGACCCGACGGTGAAATACACGTCGGCCAGTCCTCGTGTCCCTACATTTCCGAAGTGGCGACCCGGTGGTGAAATACACACCGGCCAGTCCACGGTATAACCTATTCAATAAACCAAGGTGGCGACCCGTCGGTGAAATACACGGCGGCCAGTCCACAGGTTCCTTTCCTTATATGGCGACCCGACGGTGAAATACACGTCGGCCATTCCATTGTTTAAGGTGGCGACCCGGTGGTGAAATACACACCGGCCAGTCCACGGTAATCCTACCCTCCCGAAGTGGTGACCCGGTGGTGAAATACACACCGGCCAGTCCACGGTATTACCTATCCTACAAACCAAGGTGGCGACCCGTCGGTGAAATACACGGCGGCCAGTCCACAGGTTCGTTTCTTATATGGCGACCCGACGGTGAAATACACGTCGGCCAGTCCATTGCTCCATACCTTGGCGAGGTGGCGACCCGGTGGTGAAATACACACCGGCCAGTCCACAAAACCAAGTCTCCTAATTATATGTATAACCTCGGTCACGCATCACCCGCTTAGCCCTCGGCTCGTAACAGATGTATGAGATCTTGCTATGTTTATTTATCTAAGGTTTAGCTTATTCGAAACTATGGTAGCCTTACGTAGCCACGAAGAATACAGAAAATTCAATACAGTACTAGCAATAGTTTTTCGCAAATATCTCGAAAACTAAGACCGAGCACCGGGTAGTTGTAATGACAAAAGTTGTTCAGAATGTTGTCCTCAACAACATATGTCAAGGTCAAGGTCATCGGAGCATCCTCCCCTAAACGTAAGTTTTACCATATTTTTTAACGCTAAGTGTACGGAGCACTACAAGTGGCTATTTTACATTACATTACAAAATAACACCAATATGTCCATCCAAGTTTGTAGCCGCTTTTTCGTAATATACAGCCAAAGAAATAAAGTTGAATAATTTCTCATGGGTAGTTAGTAGTTGGCGCTAGAGGTCTCTATTTCACGTATACGCGTGTACACGTGAAACAAACGAATCCGTATCTTAGTCCGTAATATTGAATATACGGATACGCTTCTACTCGAATTTCACGAATGCTGGTGCATTGTGTTGCACGGTGATGTAACATTGAACAGTTTAGCGACAATTGTTTCGTTGGCAATTTCGCTTCTAAAATCAACAGTCGAAAAAAAATCCAGTCGGAAAACAAAAACGCATCGGTTGCCGGATTCGACGTGCCGAACGGATCCGTCTACAAAAATACACGGATCTCTACATATATTTTAACTCGCGAATAACACGTTTCTTAGGTTCCGTGTACATGTGACCCTTCGGTGCACGTACAAAATCGCAGTCATAGACTCTAGTTGGTATTCACCTAACTGACCTAACGTATTCAACACTCGAAGCTATTTACAAATAAGAGATTGAATTCGAGAGCATAAACCTTTATCAATTCCTTCAAATATAGATTTTGGAAGTAGAAAACCTGTTTCGATTTTCA
This sequence comes from Sphecodes monilicornis, assembly GCA_913789915.3. NCBI lineage: Eukaryota > Metazoa > Arthropoda > Insecta > Hymenoptera > Halictidae > Sphecodes > Sphecodes monilicornis. The sequence continues at coordinate 2,089,235 of OU565291.1, read as the reverse complement.
TAATAAAATTCTTTTAAATCCTTGCACAACTACGTTTGCAGAGCCAGTTTTTAGTCAAAGATAGGAACCGAATTTTTTTATCCTGCAGCGTTCTTGGAGTCTTCTCACTAAGATTATCATAGTAGTATAATTTCTTTTCACTTACAATTATCTAAGAAGAGAATAAGAATGTCTGTAACAATCTGTAGAAAATAGATTCTTTAAAATCGACGAAGGTAGGTTAAAGTGGACTTATCACGTTTCATTGTTCAATCCGGAATTTTGTCATTCGGAGGCCGGCCCAGTCGGTGTAGGCGTAAATTTTTCAGTATACTTATTCACCGGTGAGTATGCCTGTAGGTAAACGCATAACTATGTAGGTAACTCGCATTTGCCGGTCCGCGCATACCACTGGGCGTGTGTCAGTTGGGTCTATAAGCGTATGCTTCAGCGGGAATGTAGTCAACATATCTCTAGTTTACGCTTTGACAGGTTCGCCGAATGCTTCTTCGAAACTCTCACGCCTGCCGCGCTCATCTTCAGGTCGTCTTACCACGTTCGGTTACCATTCCTTTTCAAACACTTGCGATGTACACGAGATGATCCAATAAATCCGGTGAGTAATTTTATACTACGAGTATCGAATAATACGTCGTTCCTATTACGCTGATGAATGCAATATGCTGTCCTATGGAGGTCATAAGAGATCGGCGATTTGCCACCGGCGCTACGGGAATGACCAGTGACCAGTGATACCGAAGTTAATTGGTAGTCTCCGAATGTTTGTGAAAATTCATCATTTTAAATGCTAATTTATTGCAAAGAAAAGTGCTACTTCGTTCCAAAAGTTTGTAGAGTCGCATCAACGAAATTTTAGTAGTCCCCTTCCGCATGTAGAGGGCTATCAAGATAAATCCGGAATTTTTTCGGGCAGTCTCATAAATAAGATGAACGCAAGTCAAATATAAACAAAGCAATTGTTGATAACGTAACTCACTATATAAGCCACCAATCAGCGAACGAGTAGGAAAATATCAACCATAAACCGAGAATACGACCGAAAAGCGGCAGTATTCGCGAATCACTTTGTTCAGGAAAATCGTCCACTTTTATGTTTGGAAATAAAATAGTCACATTGGTGTAGGTCAAGTGAATATGGAGGATGATTAGGAACGGACGTGTTGAAACGTATGATAAATTTGCGCATAAAAATTGACTCGTGAGTCGGGGTGTTATCGCGATGGAGAATCCAACGATTTCCTTTCGTTCTCTTCCTTCTTGAAACCTTTTCACCCATTTGTGCGTGGTTACTGGTTTCACAGCTCTCTCTCCATACGCTTGTCTTAGCATATCAGTCACTTCAGTTCCCTTTTTCTATTAATGCGTTGTCCTTTGAAAAGATCATCGCATCATCAGACATTTTTTCAGACGTTCGACAATTCAAAGAAACATGGGTACACTAAAGACGTTGCCATAAGCAAATGGTTTATCTCAGGATTGTGAAGCTTTTGTTAATCTGTTTATAGATAAAACTATAAACAATATTTCTCGCCGGGACAAATCACTGTAGCGTTGTCCAGATTGCAATTATTAAACATGCATCAATATTCGTCAATTATCAGCTTCTTCCACCCAATTTGTACTGGTATTCGTAAACTTTTTAGTTCTCTTATATAAATCTTATCGTTCGCTTATTATAAATCGTAATTGCCAGTAAGATAAATTTGCGAAGTCTGGGGGTATAGTTCAATTCGATCAATTCATAATGTGCTGGATAGAAAAATATTGTATCATTTTACAGCTAAGCAATACATTTAACAGTAACCGTACCACGACCGGTGAAATGACCGGTTTCACATTTCTTGTTTTATAATTATCGACATTATAAAGATGCTTTCATTAGAAATTATTAAATAAATTTCTTTACTCGAGTACATATTGTTGTACAAATTTCGTGAAATCTAAATAAATTTCATCCTTGTAATTTTTACGAAATAATACACGCCAGTCACATTTTTGCTCGGTACGATTAGTGTTAATAAATGTCTACGGTATTAAATAACGCAAACCTTAAAAGAATTGAAGAACGAGGATGTATTAATTTTGACCTTTTAAAGTAATCAAAGAAAGAAAGGAATTTCAAAGTGGCTTCCCCGTTTCTTGCAACAAAGGCGAACAATTTTTATTTTGCATAAAAATCCGCAGTCTAGTAATTACCTAAATACGCTCGTAAGTTGTAAATACACGAAAAAGCACATTCGCAGTGTAGCAAATTGTCTATCAAATATACCGACAAAAACGAATGGTTAAAATTATTTTTAAAAGATTTTTCAGACCGTCTTTTTCTAAATATTTATGAAAATGGAGTATACGAGTTAAAATGGTTTATATCAAATCATGATTGTCTTTACTCATTTTCTCCATTTATTTCAATTTCTGAATTCTTTTGTTAGTAATTTTTAGTATACTGACATAATGTTAATATTTCAAATGTTATTCCTCTGGTTAGTTATGTTTACTGTTGCAGAACACATGGCTTTAATATGCATACGACTCGATACTTGGACGTAGTCCATGATATTAAATTCGATATTAAAAATTATAATTAAAAAATGATGTTGTTAAATTATGATATTAAAAATGTTTTTCTCAACAAGTTGTTGAACGAATGTACCGATATTGCACATAATTGGAAAAGTTATACAATGTTATTTTAAAAAATGAACGTGACCAAGATTTTTTGTAGAAAACATTGTATTTTTACAATTTTTATATTTGGAATTTGTTAAATATCGAGAACCGATGATGTTTCGTTTCAAGCATTTTTTTCTCATACTACCAGAAGTGCCTGGGAAATTGTGGCGACCGTTACGCTGACACCCTGTACATGTATAAATCTCTATCGAGATTTTTCAAATAGAAAAAATGCTTTAACCTCGAACATTTACTTGCAATTTACTATATATAGCCTACACAACAAACCCCGTACGCGTCTGGTGTCGGATTTGATTAGAAATAGATTGTGAAAGATCGAATTTATGGGATATGTTATATTTTTGACGCGAGGTGTACGCACGATCGTATGAAGTATAAGTGTATCCGCGTGTGCATATAGGTAGGTAAGTATATGCACGTAATATCGTAGACAGCATAGGCGCGTATCCACGAGACCGTCGTTTCGTTCCAGGTCACAAAGTTTAGACTCTATCTCTACCTGGATAGGCATCTATGAAGGCACTACGCCACGGCCTCGCTCGGCTATCGTAAATGCACCATGCGCACTGCACTTTGTACCGTTACCGGGAATATAATCGCTCGTTGCCAGGCTTACCAAGACGGCCTCAGGGACGACTCGATGTCCGATCGAATTCGTCCCGGCTAACTTAGAGATTAACGGTACACGAAACATTATGCTTTTGCAAAACCAATTATTAACACACTCGCCACTATTAATTGCTTCGCTGATCGCCCTTGTAGGCACAGTATCCGATTCGCAGCAACGGATTTTCTTTACGAGATGTGAAACGCATTTAAACAAGAAAGCTCGTACACTGCTGCTCAAAAGTACATGGACGCTTTCGGACGGAAGACGCCAATTGACGTCTTTTGTTTTGCAAGAGCCGATGACGAGAGAGAGAGAGGTTGTTTCGCGTCTTAATTTTCTGTCATAAGCATAGATGTTTTGAAGCATGTCATAAAATGTGCTAATATATTTTTTAACTGTTATGACTAGACTGCAGGTTTTATGCATTTACGGCACAAATGATTTGATGCAATTTAAGATAGCAGAAAAACAGATCAATATATAAGACTGTGCATATATTATTTTAAACTTCCGCAGTCTCGTTATAATCAACAAATTTTTAACACTTTTGAATGTATTCATTAATTTATTCCTCAATCTGCGACAACTAGTGGGAATTACGACATATAGATGCGATAGTGTACCGTCCACAATGTGTTCATTGCGATCACCTAAACGTAGTTCTAAAAGCTACTAACACTAACACTACCGTGCCCGTCAAATTTACCGATTTCAGATTTCTTCTTAAACAATTAATGACATTATAGAAATGTTTACTTATTTACTCAAGTACGTATTACTAATTTACTATAGAAATCGTATAAAATCTGAATAAACTCAATCTTGTTAACACTATAAAGGAATATATTTCAGTTGTGTTTAAGGTTCGGTTACCGATATAATACCGTATTATATCAGTTTCATATCTACAAAATGAAAAGAATCATATAGAATGGAAAATATTCTTGGTTTTATAGTTAAAATATCTCCGATTGAAATTAATAAATTATTAGTATTTTTGTCCACGATATCTACACAGCTAAATTAACATTATTAATAATGTTAATAATACTGTAACTATTTTTTTTGTAAATGTACATAGTGGTTCAATCTAGGCGTTGATGCAAACTAAATTCTGTTAATACCATTGATACACATATAATAAGAAAATTTATTAGTAAACATCGTTCAATAAAATAAATTTCTGTTATCGATTCTTAAAAAATGATAAATATCCGTATATTTTTAAACGACAGTGTATGGAGATTCTCTACTTATTAGGTTGTTGCACATGAAATGTCCTAATTCAGACTGTAAATGTTATAAAACGTTTTAATACATTATTTGAAGATACAAAGCCTTCCTTTGAGATCCTATCTTCAGTTTCAATTTCCATACGTAATTGTCAATAAAATTTATTTTAAAATCAACCAATGATTTTTGGAATCGGTGTATAAGTAACGCTGGTAGCGAATACATTAATACGCTTTTAGTAGTTGTACTGTAATTTTTGAACACGTTGTCAAACAGTTTTTACTTTCATTTTTCTGTATTCGCTTTTCAACATAGCAAATAATAACACATATGGCTTCTGAAAAACTTATTTTATGATTGACGATAGGCATTATTAGGCTACAGATGTTCACATAAACGCCAAATAGACATTTTTGTATCTTTCGTTGTGCACACTTTGCTTACGTCACAGGCCATGCATACATTTAAAGAAAAAGATAGAGATGTTCAATATGTTAATCTTGCGAAGATCGATATTCCATACTGAACTTTCACAAAACATTTGCATTCGGCACGCGTAGTAGTTAAGGATTGACAACAAATATGGCTCCGATATACATAATTGAGACTGCTGCTGCGTGTAATGTGCTATATGTATAATACGAGTTTATAGTACAACTCAAAACAGTATAGAAATAAAATATATTTTATTCTTAAACTGAAGTGATATTTCAAAATCTAAGTTCTCTATGTTTAAATTTAATTTTAAGTTAAGATTTTAAACTAAGTTAACTTAAATATTAAATGTTGCCAATACCTCTTCTTTAATTTCGTCTGTACATTTATCGCGATATTACCTTGCCGTTAATTTCATGTCGTTCGAGATGACTTTTGACGTTAGAAAAATGACGGAATGCAAGATAACTAAATTTGATGGACAGCAATCTATTTGTTTTATTAACTAGGTCTTAAAATTATATTCGATTATTTAAGCATTACTTAAGAGATTATATGTATATTATGCGGTGGATCTTCCATGTAAATTAATTGTATCGGTGTACGTACGTTTTATCGATAATTGTGCCATTTGTTTCAACCTTATTAGGTAATAGCAAAATGAATTTGAAAAGGTTTTATCAAATAATTCGTCGTTATCTTACATTAAATGTTTAGTAAAAAAGATCAGTTGAGTAACAGCTATTTCATTTCATTCACCCATAAAAACAGAATGCAATATAGCGATGAATAAAATGTTCGACAACTCTCACAGAATCGAAACGGCCGCGTTATGACATGATAGTCCATACAAAGAGATGTCACGGTATAAACTTGAGCGCTTACCATGCGATAATCGATGCGATTACCGAAGTATCGCAGAATACGCGTTCTACCAAGACCTTTTATTCTACGAGGTCAAGAACATAATTACGATGGAATTTGAGACAGGTTGGGTCAAGGAAAGCTTAGACATCGAAAATACATTAGCGTCTATAATTAATGATCACCTACATATTCTTATAATTGTAATATATGTATCACAAATATACAAATTATTATTATTGTTAATAGTGTTTTATTTAGCTCTAAAGTAGCATCTCTAAACAAAAAATTCTACACCTTGCAGTAATATCTTCAAAAAATAGATTATTTTGATAGCCTATGTTATTGGAATAACTGTGCAATGCTTTCTATTTACACTGAAACATGAGAAAATCTTAGATATTATAAATCATTTTTGATTTTACACAGTGCAAAATAATTAAGCGATAATTAACCTAGACACAAGATGACAAAAGACAAAATGTAAATATATTTACTGCGTTATTCTAATTTTATTTATTCATATGCTATGCATTACATTAAATTATTCCTAATCAAACAAATATTATTGTTTATGTCTTAAAGAATTATGATTACTCGGTGCAGGAACAACGCGAGTTATGAAAAGTCAACAACATTTGTAAGAATCGTTCATAGTATGAATTATTGAATGTTTATTATGTCTTAAAATAATAAAAAAATAATAAAAAAATTCTATTTTTAATTACATGAAAAATGGATTAAACTGTTTTCTGCTGTTTCCAAACTCGCTAATTCAGTTAATGTTATATTTAGGGTCCAAAGACAAATAAATGTTACTGACGAGGACTACGAGAAGCTTCATGTAATTACAAGAATGATTCAAAATTCTTTTTTTGATGAATAAAAGAGTCAATTGAGAAATATTACAAAAATTCTGAACCACTTGTTTATGTACAATGTAATGTAACACTACACCTATCATATGGCACCCAATTCGATCAAATATTTTTCACAAAAATATTATACATGTTTTAATAAATAGAATTATAATTAGAGATATTCAATTGTCGAACACATAAAAGTGTTCCGATGAAAATTTATTAAACATATGTATTCATTCATTGACGCGGAAACTACCATACAACTCAATTAAAATGCCAATAAATGCATTTTTGTAATTTATACCTATAATCAAATCGAATCCACGTATTGTCGCTCGATAGTACCCGTGTTAAGTGAAACTATGTCGAGTGAATTAAAACTGATTTGTAATTCTCATTACCCATCAAATTTCGAGAGATCAATTCTTTCTTGTTCCAGGCTTATTGACGTAAGTGTTACTGGTAACTTTTGAATGGGAGTTTACGTAATTTCGCTCGATCAAGGAATTATTCCAAGACATGCTGCTGAAATCAAAATTTTTGCGTGAAAACGCGCTGAAATTGATTCACGTCGACACAATGGATCTATAAAGTATTGGAACACTAAATTTCCCAATCTCGAAGAATTATTGATACTTAACACTAGATTTACGGGGCCCGTCAAAATGACGGATTCAAAAATGTTTAATTTACGATTATTAAGAGCGCAAGGAGGCATTCGTGAGGAATTATTAAATAGATTTATTTTCTTGTGTGCATATTACAATAAAAATCGCTGAAGATCTAAGTAAATACAATTTTATTATTTTTATAAAGCAATGTAAAATAATCAATTTTAGTGCTCCGTAAACCTAGTGCTAAACTCTAACAACTCCGTTCAAAAAATAGAACAATAATAAGTTTGAACTCATTTTATAGCTTGAAGCTTCTACTTTCACAATCAGTCGTCCATTCTTATCTAAGAAATTTTTTCATAACTTAGTGACTAGGAAACTGAAGACACTTTTTTGGTCGAAAATTGTACGTACTTAAACGTCTGTAGCAACATTAAAGTACTGTCATCTTTGCAATAATATAAGGTACACCATGAAGGTCTTACACGAGCAAACTTGTGCTTAATTTTTGTTCTATAGAATAGCCAAAAAAATCGTAAGTGAAGTTTTAAGCAATTGTTATAAAGGGAAAGATTCGATCTTCTAATCTGTAATAGATTTATTCGGAAAAATTGGTTTGATAGTTTTAGAAACCATTCAATTCGTAGCATTTTCGACCAGAAACGTGCCCTCAGTTTTTCAGATACTTTATTATGCAGAAATATTAAAAAACAAAAGAATTATGGTCTGAAAAAGTAAAGGCTTTGAGCTTTAAAATCAGCCTGAATTTAGTATTTGACTATTTTTCGAATGAAACTATCATAGTTGAAACAGTGGCAATTTCTCGAGAATCGGAAATTTAAGTTCAAATACTTTTTCGGTACACTGTACTTCACATTCGGCAGAAAAGAAACCTGATGAATGCGCGTTGTTTATATGTATGTGCGTCTACCTGGGATTTCCACGGGCGTGCATGAGATTTATGTTTATCCTACAAGATTTACAGTTTTCGTCGGGTTTTACCAGTTTGTCCATAATACTCAGCCTGTCGTAAAATCACGAGCTTTTATGCAGTTTGTTCAGGCGACACTTATCCGTTTTAAATGCTTGCGCGTCTTGAATGCGCTCAAACGCAGAAACCCGCGTTATATGGTAGCCTAAATAAGGCTAGCGCGATTATTTATTATCTGTGACGTTCAACATTTGTTTGTTACAACGGTAAATGTTTTAACGCATACGGGCCTGCTAGAAATGACAAAATTAGTAATCTTCGTGGACTTTCACATTCCTTACGGTTTGCCGCGGTTTTTATTAATGGCATTTATACAATGCAAAGAAATAGCATAATTAAATTGTCTGTATTGCAAATCACAGGGGCGTAAGTTAATCATAAGTAGTATGAGAAAGAGAACCAATAACTTTGATATTCAGCTGGATGTTCCAATAATTAATGAAACGTATCGATTGTTTAAGTATAAAATAAAATTTGCATGTTACACGAGACTCTTTAGCTAGTCATATGCTATATTATTATTTCCGAAATGTACTCCGTTAGAAATAGACTGTAGATTTGACGCATTCTTACATATCTGAGCGACTAGATCGCAACAAAATTGACAGCTTGGTTGAAAAAACATTTCATTTCATTTTTAGGTTCTTGAAATTTTCGAGTCATTCGTTTTTCATTGTCTTATTCCTACTTTTTAGAAAACTATCTTTTTTACAATTTTAGGGTAAATTTTTTAAAATATAAATACATTTAGATGTTATCTGTTCCGATTAAGACTCGGTAAAACAGAGTACAAATGAAATGAAAATTATTTTAATACATAGTTTCATTTACAGAACGTTATAAATGTGCTTAAGTGCGGTTGAGAATAAAAATGAAGTATTGTAATAGTACGCTAAACAATAAAATATGTTACGATTAAATCTTGAATCTTTTATTGGTGTGTTAAAGTCGTAATAAGGAATGAGTAAATACTTAAGTCAACACCTCGAAGACGGCGCACATGGATATGAAAATGCACTTGCTCGCTATATTATAATAATTGATAGAACTATATAATTACAAGATTTGTTTCATTAAGAACAACATAAAATGGAAACAGTTTTTTCCTAATGAATATATCTCTATCAATTACTGACATTTAACGGTGGCGTGAAAAAGTAACTGCCAAAGAGTTAAAATGGTTGGCGAACTTTCCCAGATATTAATATAAATTACAACCTTCGATACATGACGTAGGCTTACGATTAAAATAATTTATAGTGCACTAATTATCAGCTTTATATGTATAATTAACATTAGGTTTATAGGGCACTAAAATCTACTATTTTACATTGCTTTGTAAAAACAACAAAAATGTATCTATCCTAATTTTTAGCCATACCATTTATAATATATATCCACAGACATAAATTTCTTGAATAATTTCTCATGGATGCCTTTTTACAATCTCAATAGTTGTAAATTAAAAATATTGGAGCCCGTCATTTTAACGGGTCCTATAAACCTAGTGCTAAAGCTCACAATGAAGCAACTTCCCAAGATTATAATTATAATATCTTAACGACCTTTAAAAATGAATAATTGGAAATTTTAGTTTATTAAAAATTATGCCACCCATTCCAAATCACTTGGTACAAAATAATTTTCTTAATTTGTTTTTTTCTTTAGGTTCTACCAATGCTCGCAGTTGTTATAACTATTTCTGTCCCCGAAAAATTTCTGCAGTATCACTTTCACTGAATTAATATTACAATTCAATACTTAAATCCTTTTGTTATTTAATTCAGTGTAATTTAAAGTACCGCGTAGTTAATTTAATTGCAATACAATACATATTTAATAGGTGTATGTTTTCCGAATCAAAACGGTAGGTAAAGATGAATTGTAAAATTCTATATGTACCACGGTCGATAAGTATGCGATAAGTGTATAAACAGTGGAATTTATCCTAAAATGTGCCAATAAAAGCAGTTATTACAATTTGATAATGTTAATGACTCAAAATTCCAAATACATATATGTATAATATTTGACATAATTAAATGAATGAAATAGCGACGGTATATATTAATTTTTTAGTTGCTAGATATACATTTTTAATAAGCAATGTTTAATAATCGCTTCTTTGCTCTTACAATTAATACCACTTATTTACTGTACGACTCAGTTATAAATTTAGTAGTGTATACTACATATTACATTTTAATTTATTCAAATTGAATCCACTTTTGAATATCAATTTTTATATTCATGAATCATTTTATAAAAATCGAAATAAGAATTTACAAGAGATTGTTTCACTAATTAAAAATTTTTTTTTGTCGAAAATAAAGTAGAAGTTCCATTAATGTGACTAATGTTTATTGGTATAAATGATATTATAAAAATCGAATATGTCATAAATGTTCATTTATAATTGTGATAATACTTATAGATATTAATCTATCTTTTCTTTTCATAACGGTATACTTTGTTAAAATTACTTTAGTGTATAGTATTTGCAACAATATTTACATTATATTAGGAATATCTATTAATGATTCGCTAAATATCAAATCCACATTGATTTTTAATTCGTAAATGTATACCACTTTTATAATTTTCCTTTCCACACCAGTGACCAGAAAAGGGGATTTAAATACGATTCAAATTTAAATCATACTAACTATTATAATTTTGAATATACATACAATGTACTTATAGTGCATCTATTACAGAGGCAACAGGATTCAATGTACAGATCTTTAAAGCCATTTTGATCAATACATCATGTCGGAAAGATTGACTTTCATCCAACTTTGATTACTGTAATTTTATAGAGATCACTGGACGCATGAAACTATTTTTATAATTCAATAGCAACTTTACATAGCAATCGGAAGGAAAGAAGCAGAGTAAGATCCAAGAGATGTTCTTATAATGTATTTCATATTTTTCCAAGAAAGAGCTTGGTGTTCAAAAATTTTTGAAGAGTATTGCGTGCAGGCCGGAAATTGTATTTCAGTGGCTCGATCGATCAAAGTGAAACCTCCTGCATACACCGGTGGAATTGTGATGGAAGATGGTGAATCCGAACGACAGATTCCGCGTGTAACACTGCCCCGCGCATTTTCATCCGCAGAGCGTTAATCGCGAGAAAGTGAAAACGTGTTTTCTGCAATTTGCGTCTATCCTCGTTCATAACATTTTTTTACCACTTCGTACAGGAACAAACGTGTCCTCTAAATGCCACTGGCGATAAGGAAATCTCTATGAAAGACAAAAGACGTACGGTGGCTGACAAAAGAAAGCTTAAATAGTAATGTATACGACAACTAGAACAAATTTTTACAACTTCAAATTTTATATAACAGTAGCAATGAATTTTCTATAAATATCTGCATTTTGTAAAATAATGGAAACGAGAAAACTGCGCAAGAGGGTAGAAAATTGATAGTTTATTTAAAATAATGAAACAAGCAAACAAAACCTTAATCCTTAAATATTGTTTACAAAAGAACAGAATAATATTTCATTTTAAGAGAAAGGCATAACATTTATATTTCATAGATGTTGTTTAAAGTGTTCCGAAGTGTTTTCAAAATAATATTTCCCCTGTTAAGGGAGAATTTTCGTGTAACGGTAGCGTAAAGAAGCGATTTTCAAAATTATTGTTAAGATTACTATTGGATATATGGGACTAGACGTTTTTGGGGTGTTAACAGATAGTCTTTACTTACAAAACCTGTAAATGTTATTTCGGTTATCGATCGTAAATTTGTTAAAACAAAGAATAAGTAATGTTTTTGGCGCAAAGGTTCGATCTAAACAGAATATTAAAGCAATCTTGCTAGTTTGTTGAAAAACTTTCTACGTTTCGATCCTAATATGGATCTTTTTCAAGAAAGAATGAGAACTGCGTTTGCTTTATAAAGATTTGAAAAACGAAATTGAGAATAGAAACACGTGTTGTTACTGTGCCGGTACACAACTTAGTAACGCAGTTCTCATTCTTTCTTGAAAAAGATCCATATTAGGATCGAAACGTAGAAAGTTTTTCAACAAACTAGCAAGATTGCTTTAATATTCTGTTTAGATCGAACCTTTGCGCCAAAAACATTATTTATTCTTTGTTTTACAAAATCTGTGTTTTGTTTTAGTTTGATAAAAAGGGATAGTGAGTAAGCAAAACATTAACACCATTCTACCAATAAGACAATACCAATCCAGTGACAAAAATTTTTCATCTTTTATTATTTTTATATTAAAGTTCTACCAACATATTTGTGACATTTTTATAATTGAAATGATACCAAACATGACACAATTTGGATCCTGTTTGTTTCTTTCATTCACGATACAGTAGAACCTCGTTTATCCGTACTTAACACTCGAACAACGGTTGTTAGGTCATTTTGACTATATTGAATGAGTAAAATTTTACATTAGAAACAACAGAAATGCTAATGAGTCTGCAACAAATATCTTGAAAAGTATGTCTAAAACAATTGATAAATAAAGCTGTAAATAATCTTAAATAACATTTATTTTACTAGTGAACCCTGTATGTTTGGATAATAACTACCAATATACATGTATAATACATCGTGTTACATTATTACATGGCACATTAAATTGAGCTGTATACACGAGAGTCACATATTCGGATAATAGAGAATTCAAATATCGTTTCGGATAATCGAGGCTCTACTGAATCGTCAAACGAACAAGCAAATATGCTCCGAATTATGTCATGTTTGGTCTCATTTTCCTCATACATATATTAGGACGTTGAATAAGTTCTCGCTGTTTTCCGAAAGGTGGTAATACCAGAACTGCGTGAATTTAGTTTCAGATAGTAACGTATCTATAATGAAGTACTACATATATGCAAGGTTAAAATTCAGTGTATGTCATTCCACTGAAGTATAAACAATTTTTCTTTCATTGTGCTAAATGTCGAATTTCATGCCAAAGAAAGAGTAATTGCGGGGAATTTTACTACACTATTTTATTAAAAAAAAAATCTGCAGCTGAAGCACACAGAATTCTTGTTGACACCTACGGCGACCATGTTCTGTCGGAAACAATATGCAGAGATTGGTTTAGACGCTTCTAAAATAATGATTTTGATCTTGAAGATAAAGAACGCCCTGGCGGACAACAAAAACTTGAAGACGAAGAATTTGAGGCATTACTCGATGAAGACTCGTATCAGATACTAGCTGAACTTGCAGAATCATTAGGAGTTGATCACACAACAAATTCGAAACGTTTGAAAGCATTAGGAATGATTCACAAGAAGGACGTTGGGTGCTGTACGAGTTGAAGCGATTTTTCAGCATGACAACGAGCGGCCACACGTTGCAAAACCGGTGAAAACGTTTTTGAAAACACTTAAATGGGAAGTACAACCCCACCCGCTGTATTCACCAAACATTTCCCGATCAGATTACCATTTGTTCCGATCGATGACACATGGCCTGGCTGAGCAGCGCTTCCAATTTTATGAAGATATCAAAAAATGGGTCCACTCTTGGATTGTCTCAAAAGACGTGTCGTTTTTCCGACATGGAATTACTATGCTGCCAGAAAGATGGGGAAAAGTAATGGCTAGCGAGAGACAATACTTTCAAGAACATATTTTTTACCAATTTTTTAAAATAAAGCATTCATTTCATAAAAAAAACAGCGAGAACTTATTCAACCTCCTAATATCTTTTTCACTTATTTTACTGTATTAGAAAAGAAGACAGCTATTTTACTGTATTAGAAAAGGGGACAGAGAATTATTTCGAAAACGTCTATTAACTTTCCGGTGGCATTATTTGGTTTCTTTTTCCAATGTGTCACAGTACTAATCGAGAGCTATCGCCAGACTGTTACGAAATTGTCAGTCTTCCAGTGAAATTTTATACCGCCTATACGCAAGAGTAATGATTCTGTCTCAGCTCAAACTTATGATCGAGTACGAAGTGCTCAATTGTCGGATATTGTCCCCCGTGTTTTGTTCGCATAATGTTTATACAGTGGGGTGTGCAGCAACGAACGAAGCTACAGTTAATCATCTATCTAGCGACAACGGAGCAACGTGGCGTATATCAAATTTAAACAAAACAATGTATTTCGTATAACCTGTTCAATAACGTATGCTTACAATTATACCTATTTTATCATTATACTACCTCATAATATTTTTTCAAAGTTTGTAATAGATTATCCATAAATATTTTATGCACGCCAGTCACTACCAAAATAAATAATAAATGAAGTAAATAAAGTATTTGGAAAGGTCCAAACGCACGCTTCACTGTATTCGATCGAACTATGTATTATTTATTGTTGTTTCTTTAGCCGTAATTGAGCGTTAAACAAAAAGCACGAATACTGTTCAATCAATTTAGTATATAAAATTTGTGAATTTGGTATACAAAGTTACGTATAAACAGACCGTTGCATCTTTTGCTATGAAGAAATCGAAGCGAGTAATTAAATAAAATGCTTATACGCGAATTCAGATATAGACAATAAAAAACCATTGTACGTGAACTGTAATTTATTTGACGTCTTGAATTACTCCCCAATTAACTTCAATGTTGATTTATTATATCTTGCCTTGATTATTATTATTCTAACAAAAACTACAATGTTTTTATAGATTCAGAGGGACGGAAATAATTTCCTTTGGGAGTAGAAATTGCAATTAAAGTTATAGTATAATGCTATTAAGTGTACGTATTAGCGGAAGTAGCACGTGACTTAGGAATTTTAATGGCCATCCGATCGACGTTCAATCGACTAATCGTGTGAACGTGGGTTGACGAATTGGCGCCCTCGGTGAGAGTTAAATAAAACAACAAACTCCCGACTCCTGTTTGAAAGCTTGTCCATTCTAATTACTATTCCAGAGTGCAGCGGAGGACATGAACTTGGAAAGTCGATGGTCCATTTGCCGAAGGTGACACATTGGAAACGCAGAGCACACAGGTGAACATTTTTAAAGAGTGAACTCTCTCCAATTTCATACTGGACTCCGGCAGAATTCCGGTTTAACTAGTTTAGAGTGGTAGTCAATGGACTGGAGAATCATTTATAAATACCATTTATATTGTATCTTTGAGATTACTCAGACCCAAAGGAGTTGCGGTGGTCATCGATAACAGCCTCGTATAAATTTACTTCGCAATAAATATGTCACTTTTGTGCAGCGTTACAGCTAGGGCGACCTAAGAGGAAGCCTTTCTTGATAATTATATTTTTAACCAACCAGCTCATGCACGTCCAATCTATTTGATTTTCGAAATGGTCTACAATAATTGACACAGTATTTTAATGTAATATTTAAAATCGGCTTGATTTTTAGTTTAGAATTAATTGTTATTCTTATTCAGCAACCGATGAAGATGCTAAAGTTTAAAATTATGTTTTATTTAAAGGAGAGGTTAGTTATCTCTAAATTTGTTAATACTCCTTTTGTGCAAATCAGGGTATATATTTTTATGTCCTGACATTATGTCCTTACATTTGAAAAATACAAATCACTATATATATATATAAACTTTTATAATAATTTAAAATGTTCTTTACATTTTTATTTTTATTTATTCACTCCATAGATTATAAGTATTTTATAATAGTAGGTATTTTATAAAAAATAGGATTATACTTTGCCGATTCCTTTTAATGATGACAAACCAAATTATAAGGACAAGGCTTTTCTAAAGTAGACATTAGGAAAATGATAGTTGGCACGAACAATCGGAGTTGTGTATATATGTAGTTTGATAATATGCAATATAGTTTACATGACACAATGGTTTTGATCGAATGTATTTGACGATCGATTTAATTGATATGATACAGAAATTAAATTTTTATCGAATAATACAATAAATTCTATTTATGAAGTAAAATCACAATTTACATAATGTTTGTATCATAAAGTAGTTGTAGTTCTTTCCCGAATATTGCAATAAAAATGATAAATTAATACTGTCACTGTACCTAAATTGCTTCAGGCTGTATATTAACCTGAATTAAGAGATCCTTTTAAAAATTCTGTCATTGGGTCACTACACTCTTCACCGAACTAGATCATTTCTTCCTTTCACCAAAGAAAGTACTATAAGCATTAATCAATATTAAGACGAGTGCCCATGATTAATTAAAATTTATATATTCTGACAGTGAAAGGTACAGAGTAATTAATTCGTAAAGAGATAAATATAAGCTATCACAGACCGTAAGAAATATCCGGAAATCTAGGATTGGAAGCTAGCAGTTTTTACTTCGTACTTTATTCTCCTTTCAACGAAAAGGCGAGCTTAGGTTACAAGGTTCTGGTTTCGATGGACCGTATACATAATTTATAAGGCGCATGCCAATATTCTGGCCATGAATAGTTCGCGGGCTTTACCGACGAAGAAATCAATATTTCTTATACATGCCAATAAAACGATTAAATATGACCAAAATGTGTGCAGATGTTAGGTGATTTGATAATTGTGTTAAATAAATTTTGACCAAAAGTTGTCGTAATCGAAAACATGCTCGATGTTCTGATACAACATTTTAAATAGAAACATTATGATACGCAATTATAGACTGAAAACACATAAAAACGTATATTATTATACAATCAAACACTTACACTACAAGCATGTTTTTAATTTACTGATACAGTGATGCAAAGTTTTACTTGTTATATGTATATGTATGTATATAGGGTGTCCCGTTTGAAGTTTCGCACGCAATTATTTCCCAAGTTATAACTTGTTTCAAAAAATGGTTGAGATCAAATCTGTACTGTTTCTGTAGGGACATTTTACGACGGTTACAAATTTCCTCTAGATGGATTGATTTCAGCGATTTTAAGGAGATCCTTCTTTATATGCAATTGTTTAGGTATTTATTTAGGTAGGTGTGTAATCTAGTCCGTGATGAATCTATTGGTATATAATATGTTTACAAAAATTAAATAATAATGGAAAAGTTTTGTTGCAGAGGAAGAGTTGCTGCTTAATACTAATTTCATAATCCAACGTCAAGGTCACAGTATGGTAGATCATTGAATTTGTCTTAAAATTATCTACAAAGCTATGTGTCAGAAATACACAATGCCACTCAGAAAGGCGAGGTGACTTTGATTTTTCGTTGAAACGAAACTTTTTGTAACTTCTTAATGATGCAATTTGCAGACTATTGAAAGCTGATTAACTTTTAACTTTTAAAAATGCTGCTTTTCAGATTGAAATACTAGAGTAAAACTTACGTTTAGGGGAGGATGCTCCGATGACCTTGACCTTGACATATGTTGTTGAGGACAACATTCTGAACTTTTGTCATTACAACTACCCGGTGCTCGGTCTTAGTTTTCGAGATATTTGCGAAAAACTATCGCTAGTACTGTGTTGAATTTTGTATTATATTGCCGAATTTTTCTTTAAAAGAACGTACAGTTTTAATAAACGCATTGATGCTTTTTTCGAAATAATGAATTCTATGTATCCATTAGACCATATTAATTTTACATTAAACAATGTAAAATCAACTGAAACCAATACCAATTTGTTTTACTATCAAATGCGATAATATAATACATGTATGCTGTATTCGTCTCAGTTGATTTTATATTGTATAATGTGAGAGCCTTCTTTTTAGAAACACTGGGTGGGTGTGCGTGGTATTGTCGCTTCTCATCCCCACAACGTGTTTACAAACAAAAAATAAACAGATGCGGCCCTGGAACAGGTTTACGTTGCCACGGAGCGTGGAAGAATATGGAAAATTTAATACACTATTAGCAATAGTTTTTCGCAAATATCTCGAAAACTGAGACCGAGCACCGGGTAGTTGTAATGACAAAAGTTGTTCAGAATGTTGTCCTCAACAACGTATGTGAAGGTCAAGGTCATCGGAGCATCCTCCCCTAAACGTAAGGTTTACCAATACTAGTAATGTGAAGAGTGGATCAGTTTTCTCAGGAGAGATCAAAACGCGTAACAATGAAATGTGCTTTATTAGTGACCTCTGTCGAGTGTGAACGCTGACTGACTTTCAAAAATGTTTGATATCAAACGGTGGGCTGGTTGTCAGCGATTTTTGTATTTCTGGCCTTGGAGCGCGAGTCGTCACCGGTCAGCTGTTTGTCCTATGACGTCGATATCGAGCGACGACCGCGCTTCATACAGGGAGTCCCAAAAATGTCTGAGTTCCTGTAAAGGGGAGGTTCCTGAGGCCATTTGAAACGACATTTTCCTTTGCAAAAATGGCCGTTTCGGCTTTGTTAAGGAGTTATTAACGAAAAACACGGACCAATCAGAGCGCGACCTAGAGGCGTATTGGCAGAGACGGCCGCGCGCGACAGAAGTCCAGCGAAAGTGATACACCGCTGTCGAAAGCAAGGAACAAACAAGAGAAGAACATTTTTCGAGTCCTATGTCGGATAGTTCAAATTTGAATATGTTGTAGTCTTTAGTAACCTATGAAGGAATCTCGAAGGATTTTTCAAAATCTTAAAAAATATTGGTTTTACAGAGTGTAAAGAACTTTTTTTCATTAAATTATAACACTAGAACTAACGAACCGAGGTAAATGAGTTTTTAGGAGCTTATAGTGAACACAGAAGAGTATCTATTGAAAAGATTTCGATTTGGAAAAAATGGTTTTTTCACCATTTATTTTGAAAATGTTTTAAACAAATGCAATTTTCCTATAGCCGGGACTTTTTTAAAAATTCGAAAAAAACGTGAAGACAGCTCCAAGTCTCCCCTTTACGGACATAGTTTTGAAAAGGCAGGCTCTTTAAAATTGACGGAATTAAAATTATTTAAAGCGAATGCCGCACCGCGATATTACGGAGGCGCGCGGCCCCTTGTTTGTTCCTTGCTTTCGACCGCGGTGTATCACCATCGCTCGACTTCTGTCGCGCGCGGCCGTGTCTGCCAATACGCCTCTAGGTCGCGCTCTGATTGGTCCGTGTTTTTCGTTAATAACTCCTTAACAAAGCCGAAACGGCCATTTTTGCAAAGGAAAATGTCGCTTCAAATGGCCTCAGGAACCTCCTCTTTGAAGGAAATGAGACATTTTTGGGACACCCTGTACAATATTATTTGAGGAACCATACTATTCCTCGCGTAACGGGCATATGTATGTATGTAAGTACATACAGTGAGGAACAAAAGCGATTTTAACACCATTTGAAACAACATAACTTTTTTGAAAATAGACCAAATGACTGAAGTGTTTTTGAGAGATTAAAAGGATTAGTTTATTAGATACTGGGTAACAATTTTTTTGAAAAAATTGCAATTGTTTGGAATCGTGAATAAAATAAAAAGGTGTTTTATAGACTCTGGATAATTGGATAGAGTCATAAAAGATTAAAAGTGTGTGAAATTGTAGTTATAAATCGAAAATCGTGAAAAACTACAATTTTTTAACCAATATCGATGAAATTTTCAGTATGTACAATAATTTATTTGAGTCTACAAGACATGTTTTTAAATTGTTAACACGGGTTAATATAACTTTTATTACTTACTTCGCGATTCTGACCAATTGCAATTTTTGCAAAAAATTTGTTACGCATCGTCTAATAAACTAATCCTTCTAACTTCTCAAAAACACTGAAGTCATTTGGTCTAATCTTTTCAAAATGATGCTGTTTCGAACGGCGTTGATTCACTTTTGCTACTCATTGTCTATGACGCACGATGTGTCTGTTACAAATTAGAGCTGTTATCCGTGAGATACCTGGGTAAACAAAAATGACCCGGGTATTCGGGTAAACAAACATTATTCATTTATGCAAAATAAAAATTGTTTGCATCAATTGCAAGAAGCAAAAGACATTACGATTACTCGAACTGTGGCTCAGGTAATAATAGCTCTTGTAACCAGTTATGAGACCTCATGAGATACTTGGGTACCCGAGGACACGGATGCTCGGCTATCTCTTGGGATACCCGGGTAGTTTTGCTCTACCCGTGTCTCTCATGGGTGCTCGGGTAGCCGGGTATCTCACATACCCGGGTAAAGGTACTAAAGTACATTTAATGTATACAATGCTTATAATGCTTGTTAGTATAATGCGAATATTAGTAATGCTTATATTGTTGTACTATTTTATATCATAAAAGCGCAAATATACAATATGTGGTATACTTATGATCACAGTTATAATAATGAATACGTAAAGATGGAACTAACAAATTAAATATTTAATAAAATGAAACTAATTACTTACTATTAACAAATAATGGTTTATTTTAAACTATTGGATTTGTATTAATCGAATAAAGTTCCAAAAACGCACATGCAGTTACAGATACGCAGATTTTAGAAAACCTATGAAGAAACTGGATAGTGTTCATTTTGTGAGAAAAATCGTTTTCATTATCCTGGAAAAATTGAAAGAGAGTGATCGAGCAATTTTTAATTATTCTAATCCATTTGAACGACTTCGAAAACATAGTGAAACATATTAAGTAATGATTATGTATTAATCATAATTAGTTCTCTCCTTAATTTTAATTTTCTTAGAAAATAAGTGGGAAATGCTTCCTGCAATTGTCGACTTTTGTAATGAGTTTAGCGACGCTAATATAAGTGCAAACTTTCAACTGTTTGCGAGTTAAACTTTACGTCTAACAGAAATAATTCTTTTCACACGTAATATAATGATTTCCAAACATATTTTCCATACACCACGCTATACAATCTTTTTAGCACTGTCAAAAGCCAGAGAAAACTTCCGTATTTGCCTTCCGAGATGAAGTTAAAAAACACTAACACTACTTTCTCCATAAACTAACTGATAACCTGCGTAATCTCCGACATCGTCGAACAAACGAAAAATTGTGGCTTGAAAATTGTTGACACTTATTACGTTTCGTATGGTTCGTTCGGCCACAAAAATGTGCTATAAACAGAACTTTCTCCGTGCTTGATATCGAACGGACTTGATATCGTAATTCGTTCAATGTTCATTAGATAATTTCAAACAGTATGTCTCTTCCGCGGTCACTACGAAAATGGTCATTATTTCAGGTGTCTGAGAAACAGCATGCTAATTATTGATATAGATATTCGTGATCACGTTGTAATCATCAAGTTACTCCAATCGTAGTGTTCCAATAAATATTCTAGGATAAAGTAGTTCAGTTTCTAATTCAGCTACTATTGGACGAACCAATTAATTGGAAAGGTTGAGATGAGATGTTCTGAGAGAAAATTAGCTAAATATTTATAATTAGATTGTTGATCTCAATGCAAAATAAGAATTTCCTGCATCAATTACAAGGTCCAGATTCCGAATTTTTTTCTTTTTTTAACAATTCTAAAAGATTTGAAAAAATTTCATATCAATATCCTCTATTATTTTAATCATTCTACTAGATGAATCTCTATATAAATCTCTTTGAAACACATTGCTTAATCTTTGTTGGGATATTTATATTTTGAGAATTAATGTTAAATTAATTGATACATTGCAGTAAGAAAAGTTACAATTAAAAGCAAACTTTTGTTTTTTCGGTCAAATCGAACCGATCAGTGCTCAGGAGTTTCAACAAGGAGTTTTATGGTTTATTTAGTTTAAAACATTCGGCAGATGGCTTGAAAAAGCTAGTTGAAAAAATACACGCGAGAAATATTTGTATATTACAGTAAGTATAAAATAACCATAATTTCATATTATAATCGGTAGAAGGCTATCTCGTTAATAAAACTTTGAATCTAAACTAAAACTTCTTGTTGTCTCTGACTATTTGAAAGTGTTCCGTAAATTGATTAGGACAGTGCACCTATTTAATAGAGCATTTTTGCAAGTGTCGTTTGAACATTATTCATTTTCACTGATAGCGAATAAATGTCAGCTTCCGTACGGACGTATCTTAATCGTTTAAGAGAAAGAAAGCTCAAGTGAAATGAGTTCTATAACACGTGTGCACGCATGAGAAGCAAAAGAACAA
Source organism: Sphecodes monilicornis (assembly GCA_913789915.3). Taxonomy (NCBI): domain Eukaryota; kingdom Metazoa; phylum Arthropoda; class Insecta; order Hymenoptera; family Halictidae; genus Sphecodes; species Sphecodes monilicornis. The sequence continues at coordinate 2,066,979 of OU565291.1, read as the reverse complement.
GCTGGTTCAGGAATTTTTTAAGAATGAAAACTTGAGGTGGAACGGAGGCGGATCGGAACGCAACGTGTACTTATTTCGACAATTGCGAGACTAATTAGAAAAAGTCAGAGGGTTCTCACATTTTGATTGAAGTAGTGGTAGAGCACCGGCTAAATTACGACTCTGCGTGTCATTACACAACGAATGAAACCAGCAAGGAGAAACGCACAATGCCGCTTGTACCTCTGCGTTACGTCTTCTCATGCCAACGAAGTAAACTTTTATTATTTTATGCTGTAGACAGTCAATGATTTTTCTGTTGCGTTGCACAACAATCGCAACATAGTGTAATGGATCGGAACAAACAAATACGAGCGAACAAGATTTCACGAGTCTAACTGTTATCAAAATGAAAAAGACTCTGGAAGATAACAAGTATTTTGTCTACTAAAGTGTATTTAAATATAATTCATATTTTCGACTTTGTACTGTACATATTGGGACGTGCCATAAACACATTCGGTTATGTACGGTACCTTTTTATTAATATTAGTACAGTACAGAAATATATTCCATCAATTGTATAATTCCTGACTGCAAGTGGCTTCTTTCATTAAAAGTAAAACATACTTACCTTTGCGACCGAACGAATTTATGTTACCACCCAATAATTTATATATTATCGCTACGAATAGTATAAATGTTAAATGAAATTTCTAACATTCAACATCGGTTTCGTACAAAACTGATAAAATACTTCAATGACGATAAATTGCGACAGTATACGTCTCCAAATAATTTTGTATTCAATAATAATTGTGTTTATTAATTTTGTCGATTATAAGTAAAATTATAAACGAGAATTTAACGTTATGTTTTTTTTTTTTCTTCAAAGCAACAAAAACACTCTTTTAGTACGGATTTGGAGAATTTGATAGCTTTGGACGAATGCGAAACAATACCTGTGAGATCAAAATAGAATTTCTCTCATCGATAATGGTTATCGACAACAAGAAAGACTTTCGGTCGCTTGTAATTATATTTTGTAACTGAAATATTTAATTTCTTAATCTTCCAATGTTTTTCATAAAAATTTCATACGTAAGTACATATATCGGTATAAGGAATTGCTAATAAGTTGCAAGCGTACATCTCCATGTCCGTTTCTGCTAGACAGTCAACGTCCGTATTTCCCTGAAATCGTACATGTGACACACTCCCAGAAAACTTTACGACGCTATTATTTGCAGTCTCCTGTAAACATTTGTTATATACCTTTGTACATCAGCTTGCGATAGTCAAGACTAAATTCATTCTAAAATATCTGATCCAAACAACGCTACAGATTTATTCCCGAATAAAATAGATTTTCGCCGTCCGGTGTAATTTGCCTAACTGACGAAACACTCTCGAACATGTACGCATTTACCGGTGCTGCGTAAACTAGATGCCACGGTGCACAACTATATGGTCTGCTTTGTATCGCGTAACAAAAGCTCCCTGGTGTAACACAACTCGTGCAGAAAATGCGTAACGCTTTTGACGCTAACCCCGGCTATAAGATAGTTTTCAGCGAAGCCTTGAAACGTTCAACTCGAAGTTGAAGTAGACAATACGGAAAGTAAAGCATGCTCGCGAGGTGTTCTCGTGTCGGATTCGACGCAGAAGTCGATGTAGGAGAGAGATTGTGTTACTTCTACCCATTGCGGTCGGAAATAGGCACGTATAATATTTTGATTGTATGTCGTCCTGCGAGAAAGTTCGGTTTTCTTTCTCCCTTCCGAAGAACCGCTTATGCGAGCGATTCTTTTTCTCTTCGCAGACTAAATTCGCTGCCCCATAAGTACGTATGTCGTGCACCTTACAGGTGATGTATTTCAAGTCATGTTAACGACGCGTCACGTACGCTTCAATTTCCGTGTCTTCATCGCTCCATCGGTATTATAACAAGATACGTTGGCTTTGTGAACGTCATAAATGAAACTGATCGAAAGTAAGTTATCAGAAAGAAATTTGAGAGTGCAATACATCAATCACAAGGCGGTACCTTATTTCGAGAAGACTAAAATACGTTCGAGTACAAATTAGGTGGACACCCTTTAAAAACTAATAACTTTTTAAAAATTGGTTCGGACGACGAGCTTCTTTTTTAAATGTTAGAAGAATTAGTTTGCTAGGTAATGTATAAAAAATCTCAATGAAAAATCTTTTTAAAAATTGGTTCGGACGACGAGCTTCTTTTTTAAATGTTAGAAGAATTAGTTTGCTAGGTAACGTATAAAAAATCTCAATGAAAAATCTTTTTAAAAATTGGTTCGGACGACGAGCTTCTTTTTTAAATGTTAGAAGAATTAGTTTGCTAGGTAACGTATAAAAAATCTCAATGAAAAATCTTTTTAAAAATTGGTTCGGACGACGAGCTTCTTTTTTAAATGTTAGAAGAATTAGTTTGCTAGGTAATGTATAAAAAATCTCAATGAAAAATCTTTTTATAAATTGGTTCGGACGACGAGCTTCTTTTTTAAATGTTAGAAGAATTAGTTTGCTAGGTAATGTATAAAAAATCTCAAGGAAAAATCTTTTTAAAAATTGGTTCGGACGACGAGCTTCTTTTTTAAATGTTAGAAGAATTAGTTTGCTAGGTAATGTATAAAAAATCTCAATGAAAAATCACTATTGGACGAAATTACTAAGAAAAAAGTGAAGGTCACGAGTTTTTACCTATTTACCTGCGCCTGTAATGAAAATTGAACCCCTTGTCGTACCCGCTAACTCCCGATTGCTCGGGCCATACTAAACAAGAAGGTCGGTCACGCGTCGAGCCGTTTAGCTGTTTAGCCGTGTGCTCGAACTTGCGCAAAATGTATGCGTCTTACGGCATGTATATTTCGGCGCAACGAAAGGAATTGTGAAATAATAAACACAAAAATGATTTATAATTTTAAATTGGATAATGTATCAGAAACAATTTGTAAATTAATACTTCATTTAAATTAATAATGTTTTGAGAAAACTCGTAGAAAATTAGTAATCTTCGTGTTAGTGTTGTTTACGTTTGTCACGAATGAAGTACCACGAGCCAGGCTCGCGTTGTTCACGTTTGGTCCGAACGAAGTACAACGAGTCAGGCTCGTCCTTATTGTTTTTGGTCCAAATTTCTTAACACGAGTTTCACTCGTTGTTGTAGGCCAAGTGGTTAATATATGTCTTTTCAGGTTATTGAGGTTGTAACAATAATTAAGAATGGTAAAAATTGTGAGTAACAGCGATTTAAATCAATCATAAGCCTAAAATTCAAAGATTTGAATTTCGACGTCTTTCAGTGTCGAAGACCTTAGATCTACAAGAGGCATATATTAAATTTTCATTATAGGCATACATAAAAAAAGTTAAAACTTGCGATCTTCACTCTTTTTCATCGAAATTCAGAGCAATAGCAATTTGGACAAAATTTGTTTACACATTACGTAATCAACTAATCCTTCCAACATTCCAAAACAACTCGAGACGTTTGGTCCAATTTTTAAAAAGTTACGAGTATTTAAATGGTGTACACAATTTTGTATATTGAATGTGAAAATTCCGAATGAAACTGACACATTGACGAAAAATGTTGAATCGTTTACAAGACGCAATATAGTAGGCGGAGTTACACTAACGCCGGATCGCACCATACGCCGGACAGTAGCCATATCATTAATATTGAAAACTTTACCGGGATATTGCATCGTGCAGGCTGTAAAAAAAACAAAAACGAACGATAATCATGTTTTATCACGCTCCTGTCGCGTGTGCACATCTGAGGAGATCAGTTGATTGTTACGACTGATAAAAATCCGATGCACCATACAAATTATTACATAAACTATTATAATTATTAAATTTTGTGGTTTGAGACGTACGAGTTTTGTTTCGGTGTTTAAAAATACACACAAGCAACACGAGTAGTAAGAGAAAAGGTTAAAGGAAAATTGTTTAAAATAATCTTCAAATTGCTAGAAAACAAGAACCGAGACAGACGAACCAAGGGACAATCTGCGTAGAAAATAGTGTTTAGAAAATACTGAAGAAAATGGCTGCCAAAAATGGAATCACGAGGCTTGCGGCGATATTCCAGAATGGTTTGACCATTATATTTTGGGATCATTGCAAATTATCATTAGTAATTTTCACTGCATCCGGTTTTAGAAGTGTTGATTATTTTTCACTTCATTATGGTTTTTAATATTGTTGATTTATAAATAAGGCAGAAGAAAAAAAATAAAGTATTAAATTTTTTCATTCATTTAAGAAAAAGCATAAGTGTCTGGCGCGAGGGGAACTCCTCCTATTAATTTCTTTTGATCTTTGATGATTTCATAATATTAATTTGTGACACTTTATAATTTTGAGCTTTAGTTTATTAGGACCTATTGTCTATTTTAATAGTGCATTTTATTAAGTTTATTTTGATATGAATTTATAACACTCATAAAACACCACAGAATGAAGGAGTTGATTAAAATTTAATATCGTTGTTATATTACTATCAAAAATCTGTAATAAATAAAATTGCACACCAAATGATGGAAATGAGAAATTTAATTTCTGAAATTTTACCTCTTGTTAAAATTATTTTTATTGATGCTTATGACATTAAAATTCAATATAAATTTTAGCTTAGCGTTTTGTGTGGAGCTAATTCAACAAACACATTAGAACATTGGTACTCACGAATTCGATAATGAATGAAGCCAAAAATATGAATAAGTAATCAAGCACATGAGTTTTGAATAAAATCAATTTTTCCCTTTAAAAACCGGTTTATTATTGAATCTTTTAGTTTATTTCTTATATGCCTGAAAACCTCATAGCATTATTATTATCTAATTGTTAGTCCTTCTGTAAAGATGTCTTATATGTATCATCTTGTACAAAGACAATGTGAAATATTATACGGACTCAAATGATAGAAATGAAAAACGACGACATTGCACTCAAGTAAAATTGCATAATATAAATATTATAATTTACATCATGCGTAATAATTACATGCTTCATAACTCCCCACTCGTCCGATATAATTGTAAAAAACATTAAAATTATATAAACCTAGCTTTTAATCCATTGTATTGATATTTAGTAAAAATTAATTTTCAGTATCATTCAAATGTTTTTATATTTTATCGAATCTTAATAAATATCAAATTTGTCGCACGACGAATGTCATACGGTGAATCAGTCTTCAAAGTGTAAAGATCAATGAATAATGTTGTGACATGTTATGATATAGGAACAATGAAGCGATAAGATAGCTTTTCTCTTCGGATAAAGTCAGTGTCATGTTTGTATGTAACCATAGATGAACGATGAGAATATGCATGCACATTTCCCAGCTAATTTGTTTTTAAGAATGCATTTTCACACAGTTCACGCATTACTTATCTTTAACTGTAATTAGTGTATTAATTACAATGTTGACCGTAATAATCCAGATACTCTATTGTTTGCTGAAAGAAATGAAGTGGTAGTCTAGTGGTAGTCTGGCAGGAAGGGTTAGACTTCCTCGAGAACCAATTTCCTCTAATTGTTACGAGCTGCGCAACAATAAACTGTTCTCGAATGTGCAGCTGCAGAATTTGTTTATGAAAACCCTCTTAAAACTAACAAAAAATTTGCTGAAAACGTATAATCAATTATATAAATCTTAAGCTTGGAAAATAATATATTAAATTATTAACACAGTTCGTGTTTCTTTATATTATTTTATATATATTGCCGATGCTGAAAATATTTTAAATATTTTAATGTAATATTTAATAAGACAATTACGCAGTACAATTTTATACAAAAGACGAAAAGACTACAAAAGAACACAAAAAGACATCAGATTTTAGTAAGTTATATTTAAAGGTACGAACTGCTGCATTTTGTTTAAATGACTTTTACTATTGCAATAGTGTACGAAGATTTGCGTGTTACACTATCGGTTTGTAAATAATATTTTCATTTGATTCAAATATAGAACTCTCATTTTCAAGTAGTTACATCCAGGGACCAAAAATGACAGTTCTTATAAAAATTTCAAGATGTTAATCACAAAGCGTAAAGAAAATTTTTCAAAGAACTATTTAAAAACTTAAGTATTTTGGCTACAAACAACAGTTATAAGTAATCGAAAATTTGTTTCCAGAGTTTATTTAGGTTGCTTATAACAGTCACCAATAATTGTTATCGCCATTGAAACCAATTTTTAATCTCTTCTAACTATTAGTATAATTATGATTTCTATCGATCGAATTTTGAGTTAAATTAAAGAAAATGATATTGGCGCAAGGTTCGATCTTTTGATTTTTAAAAAGTTATTCGTTTTTAAAGGATGTCCAATATAGCATATCAGTTGTCCGTCGTGTAGCTGATAAAGCAATTGACAACTTGTATATTAATTTTATCAGAACATATGTATGTAATCGATCATGTGAAAGACGGTAGACTGTAAAATTAATTTAAATACATTCGATGAATTTAATCATTTCTCTTTGGTCCTATACTTTCATCATGAAATAGCAGTTATTCAAGTTTACTACATTTGGAAAATATTATATGTGTGCACATTTGCGAATGGAAGGAGACGCGCTTGCTAACTGCACATGGTGAAGGAATTATTGATCTTCATCGCGTATTTTTAGGAAAACAGAAAAGGGGACTTAAAACTCGTGGCAACGCGATAGGAGGGTTCGCACCCTTCGCATTAGACATACGATCCCTTAAGGAGTACCTTGCAGTAATAGTACGGCAATCGAATTTTAGTTTCGTTGTAAGTATCATTTAAACAAGCTTCATAGGAGGTTTGTAATTAAAACTTTTAATTGCAATATGTTCCGAAAGCTTTCACACGAATAACAATCGAACAAGTTCATCGAAACTTCATTAATTCATTATCACAATCAAAAGTTCAGTTCACGTGTTCACGTGATTACTAAATAAACTTATTTATTTTATATAAAACTAGTTCAAACTTCGATTTACGATTTTAAAGCAATAAATAATGGTTTCTATTGTCGAATACTTTCTAGATTGTTACAAGTGTATCTAATTATTCAATTATTCAAGGATAAATAAGTATACAAGCTCATGATCCCATTCCTAGCAACTCGAAAATTAAATTCAATTTTCATCATTACTCTATAAACAAATTATATTAAATTACTATTGAACATGTGAAATGTTCGATTTTGAACAGTAACGTTTAACAAACGACTTTTTTCTAAATAAAGCTTATTGATCAAGGTGAGCATCATTGTAATCAACATATCCTGCCAATGAATTACAAATTACTTCATATCTATTATTTATAAGACTGTCATCTCCATGTTTGAATTTTTCTAGCATCGACGAATGTGCATCCATTTACCATCACATTTTGATCAAACATTACATAGTGCTATCGTCAATGGATTTACTTCTTCAGCCATATATAAAAAATACATAACGATTACATTGATTGGCATTGAAATGACAATAAATAAATAATTATTTAAAGTTTAAACCAAATATTTAAATTAACACCAGATATAGGACCTTAGAGATCAGCTTTGTATCTTAAAATTGTATTTCTTCATCTATAATAGTATTTCAAGATCAAAAGCATCATTGCATTTGCATTCTAGAATCGGATATTTCATACACTAATACTTATCGTTTCTTTAGCAATTTCTAAGGCTTGTGCTCGTTTCATTGTTTTCATTTCTTTTTATTTTATGGGACTCGTTAGTTTTATTGGATTTTCTGCACGTATTAATTTTTTCCATGCTTCTCACAGGTTAATCTTTTTGTTATGTTTCAGTTATTCAATAAAATGCCAGTGTCCGGCATCGAGTGTCTTCCCTTTATTTTTAATTTTACACGAATTATTTATAACGTACATGACGTTTAGTATAAAAGCTGATGAATATTACGTTTGGGAAAGGCAGCTCGGATAACCTTGACATTGACATATGTTGTCAAGGTCACCCTTCTGAGTAACCCCCAAGAGGTTTCAGCCGCGCTCGTTTTTTATTAACAAGTTATGATCAAAGCAGTCTGCAAAATATAGGAAGGAACAAATCAAAATTGTACTTCAAATTGCTAAATTCGTACAAATGCATTTTGAAAATTTTGAAAAGTCGCGAAATTATCGAACTATGTACATTCATTAGATTTATACTTCATGTCAGTGTATCATTATCACGGACGTAGCCGATGGTCGCGCATACATATATCCATGTTCTTATATCAAATACAAGCTTTGGTCTGGGATTGGAATTTAATGTTGTCAGGAATGTCTATCAGCTTAAACCAGATTACTCTGTGATTAAAAGAGCACAAACGTTCCGAGCACAATTGCATAAATGCGGGTGCAAGAATTGTCTGCTATAAATTAGAGCAGTTATAAGTCTGGGTTAGGTTTGGTAATCCAGTCGGCAGTAAGGCAGCCGGCAACGTATGTGAGAAATAATAACAAAGGTGCGAAAACTAAATAATTAATGGTAGGAAGGAAAAATATTAGGAAATTATACAGGGTGGCCCACATAACTCTGAACAGCTCAATATCTCGAAAACTATGCCATCGATTTTAAAGTTCTTAGTCTTAAATTGCATGGAACTGAAGGGCCTTTCTGACTACATAAACGTGAAGTGGCCTCCCTTCCCCTTTAACGGGGGAGGGGAGGTACCTTTGTAATTTTAAATGGAACCCCCTATAAAATGTTACATATTTAGATTCTACAGGAAAAACAAGTCAATTTTGTCTGAAACATTTTTTTGTCAGATACTTCCATGATGAGATATAACAGTTTGAAGTTTCGAGTTGTAGGTACTCGAAGCTCTCGGAAATAGCGTTATGGAATTATACGCCCTTGAGTCCATTGCTTATTCGTGAAGAAACACAAACAATAATATTTACAATTCTTGAGTTTGACTCACTTATCTATGAAAACGTTTTCAGTTTAGAGCTGTTATTCAAGCAGTAACATTGTGATTATGGCTACTTTTGACACAGAAGTGAATATGTTATTAACGTTAGGTGAATGTCAAAAAAATTATCGGCGTGCAGCAGTGATGTTTTTTGAACGTTATGGGATCACAAAATGTCATGCAACATTTCATAATTTAGAAAAGCGGCTTCGCGAGCACGGTGAATTGTGTAAAAAAACTCGCAATAAACCTAAAGCTGTCACTAATGAAGATAATAGTGCCAGTATTCTTGCTGCAATTACATTAAATCCTCATATTAGTTAACGTACGCTTGCACAAACATCACATATTAGTCGTTCATCGATTCAACGAATTTTGAAACGGCAAAAGTATCATCCATATCACATGGTTTTATCACAAGAGCTTTCGATAGCAGATTACGATCACCGCGTAAGATTTTGCGAGTGGCTGCAGGGTGTTGTGGAAAATGACTTTTTGTGCGAAATACTTTTTTTCCGATGAGGCCACTTTTATGAATTCAAGGCATGTAAATAGACATAATCTGAACTATTAGGCCGTGGAAAACCCAAATTGGATGCGATGTGTTCCCTTTCAACATTGATGGTCTTTAAATGTTTGGTGTGGCCTAATAGGAGATTTTGCGGTTGGACCTTGTTTTTTTCAAGAAACTGTAACATCTGCAAGTTATTGTGATTTATTAAAAAATCATTTGCCTGTGCTTTTGGATGATGTGCCACTGCACGTTAGAAGAGAAATGTGGTTCCAACAAGACGCCGCTCCTCCACATTTTGCAATCATCACCAGGCAATTTTTGAACGAAAAATTTGGGAACAAATGGATAGGTCGTGGGGGACCTCGTCAATGGCCTCCTCGATCCCCCGATCTAACACCATTAGATCTTTTCTTACGGGGATATGTAAAGGACAAAGTTATGTTTGAACCACCGACGACAAAAGAGGATATGAAACAAAGAATACGCGACGCTTGCGCTTCAGTGACTCCCGAAATGTTAAAAAATGTTAGAACAACTTTGATGTTTCGAGTAAATAAATGTTTACAAGCCCGTGGTGGACATTTTGAACATTTCATTTAAAGTACATTTTATTTCTTCACGAATAAGCAAAGGACTCAAGCGCGTATAATTCCATAACGCTATTTCCGAGCGCTTCAAGTACCTACAACTCGAAACTTCAAACTGTTATATCTCATCATGGAAGTATCTGACAAAAAAATGTTTCAGACGAAATTGACTTGTTTTTTCCTGTAGAATCTAAATATGTAACATTTTATATGGGGTTTCATTTAAAATTATAAAGGTACCTTCCCTCCCCCGTTAAAAGGGAAGGGAGTCCACTTCACGTTTATGTAGTCAGAAAGGCCCTTCAGTTCCATGCAATTTAAGACTAAGAACTTTAAAATCGATGGCATAGTTTTCGAGATATCGAGCTGTTCAGAGTTATGTGGGCCACCCTGTATATTATTTCACGCGTACGTAGCCAGCCAGACCAATACATGTACTGCTCACGACACTCAAAGTGGTACTCGGAAGGAATGCAAAAGAAATTTGTAAAGAAACCATCTGATTGATCAGGCACCCACTACTATTTCAGGTGCATCGCATCGTGTGTCTTTGAACTTCATGCCCTTTCTCCCTGTGCTGCCTCGAGAAAGTATTCGAACGCCCTTTAAATTAGAATAATTTGTTTAAAATTGCACCACTCAACTTGACATTTTCTTTCGCAATTAGAAGCATTGATTTACTAAATGCCGTGCAAAAAAGATTTTTAAAAAATTGCAATAGGTAGGCATTACATAAAAAATAACAACGGCACTTTTTAAACTTTTTTATTCCAGCCCGTAATGAAAATTTAAAATATGCGTCTTGTAGACCTATGTTGGTAATACACATGCTGAAAATTTCATCGAAATCGATTAATGTATACACGAGCCACAGGCGGTTCAAACTGATAAAAATCACGGTTTTTAAAAATCCATAGATTCTTACGTTTTTCGACGCGTGTACTTTCTTTCTGCGTCAACCGATTTCGACGAAATTTTCGGCATGTGCATAACTAACATAGATCTATAAACGCATATTTTAAATTTTCATTGCGAACTGAAATAAAAAAGTTTTAAAAAGTGCCATTTTTAATTTTTCATGTAATTCCAACCAACTGTAATTCTTTCAAAATTTTTTTACATCCTACTTATTAAATCAATGTAGTTGCTAAAGAAAAAGTCAAATGATTTGGTCTAATTTGAAAAAAATTATTCCAATTTAAAGTGCGTTACTTTCGTGAGTCATACATATACATACAAAAATAGTAGTCGTGCCGGCCCTTTTCGCCCCCTCCTGTACCCAACTCCAGCCAATTCCAAATCGGTTGAGGCCGTCAAAATTCTTGATAACATATGTATGTCAAAACCAAGATCACATACATGTATGTGCCGGTAAATTGCAATGTAGTAGCAACGGTATAGTTTTGTTCACAACTTTTTAATAAAAAGCGAGTGACTGCTAAAACCAACATATCTAAAGCTGCCTTCCCAAAATGTGATATTTACTCAAATAATTTCAAGTACAATCATCTTATAGATTATAATTACCATAATAAGAATGAATAACCACAGAAACTGCTATTACGTAGCGTATCATTTAATACTAATTTGATGTTAAAAAAGCTACATATGTCTGTGGATTTAAAAATACAAAATATTTAAATTTAAATCTTTTTTTTTTACTAACAATAAGTTCCCTAGCATAGCAGGAACACGTTTGTTTTAGCGAAGAGAAACATTGTTCACGATGCGGAAGTTTGTCAAAAATGCTTTTACAAGAAAAGTGGCGTGCACATCGTGCGTGGCACCCGTAGAACACTAGCCTTAGGTACAAATGTTATTTTTGCTCGAAATATGTCCATTTTTAGAACGCAGATTGTCCAAAAGTATGCGGATAGATAGCCTCGACCATTAATCATAAATATGCATAACCACTTCCTCCGAATGCCACGTAACATTAGGTATGGCTGGTCTTAAAAGGAAAGAACAAAACGTAAACGGTAATGGTGCGAGCCGCATGCATAAATCACGTGTTACTTTTGTTTATTTGATACGCGCCATCGCACTATATTTGGAACAACAAGACAGTTATAATTCAATTCGTAATAGGAACAGCAATAAGCGAACGACGAACTTGAACAATCATCTGTAAACTGATTACCAGTGCTTTATTGCCAGCTGCGGTAATGAATCAATAAATGCCTCTAGAAAATAATTACAATGAAAATAACAATAAATTATTGTGCGTACTTACTTTTAATATAAATTTATTATTCACATAAAAAATGAAAATTTTTCTACAATAAAATAGAATAGCAAATCTATGAACTTATGTGGTGAAATATAGTATAATTTATTATACAAACTGAGTATCTTTCAGAATAAGAACGTAAACTATAATACCTTTTTTTAAATACATTATTGTTAAATATGTAGGTATGGAAAGGTATTATACATTCGCTAACTTTGTGTTTCATATAAAAGTTTTTTAATTCAATTCTTACCAGCACTTAACAGTATTCGATCAAACGAATTCATTGGATCACTTTAGACATTTGTTATATAAGTATACAATTGATGACCTAATTACATTTGATGGAAGAATAATAAAGGAAACAGAATGTTCAGTTTTAAGAAACAGAGATTATATAAATATAATAAAAATGAACTTGTTCTCTTAGCAATTTCAATAAGCCGAAAACTGATTCAGTTTTGTCACAAATGCATAAAATCCGCCATCTAGTAATAACGCTAACAATACATGTTTCATTCAATACTAGCAGATGATTGAGCTTTTTATCCATTCAACGTTCGATTTTCATAATTGTGAATAAATATATTATTATTTAATATATTAGTAGATATTAGTAATATTAGTAAATATATTATTCGCAATATATAAATATAAAAAATTTTTTAAGAACGTTTTAATCTACTGTTCTTTTGTCAAGAATAATGCGTTCTACTTCCACATTAATACAATACTGATATTAGCAATAATTCTATTATTGCTTTGGTACTTTCAGTTGTTTATCCTGTATAATTAATGAATTATAGATACCGTTTCTATAAATCGATGCATTTCCTCACTAATATACACGATGTCTCGTAATGTGACGATCTCAAAATAAAGCATAAGTTATTTGTTGTACCAAAAAATGTTCCGAACAAAAGTTGCATGGTTTCCTGAAAGACACACAGCGCTCTAATCTGTTTTTTATTACTTTGCTTTTTTAACGAGGTACGAGGGTCATCATCATTTTTTTAAATGAATGGCTAATATTTTTTCTCAAATTCGGATAAATTATGGAATTATGCGTTAAAAAAGTGTTATGCAAAGTGGGACTTAAACTGAATAATTGCCGAGATATTTTTAAAACAAGTTTTATTTCAAACGGTGTTCAATGTGCTGACCATTGCAGTCAATGCACTGTGTAATCAAATTATCAGCGAGCAAAGAACTTGTTCCAGTGTGTCTGTAGTTATTGCAGCACATGCGCTAAATAATACTTCCTCGCATACCGTCGGCTGTCGTTGGTGGCTCGTGATAAACTTCTTTTTTCAATGTTCCCCAAAGATAATAATCTAGCGGTGGAAATATTCTACTTAATACTTGCCGCGATTGCCGAGCATAATGTGCAATGGACAGCACTTTGAACACCACTTGAAATAAAGCTTGTTTTAAAAATATCTCCGTAATTAGTCATTTTAAGTCCCAATTTGTATAATACTTCTTTACGTAGAATTTCATAATTTATCCGAATTTGAGAAAAAATATTAGACATTCCATTTAAAAATACTGAAGGTCACCCTTATATCGGGATAAAAAAGTCAAGTAATAAAAAACAGATTAATACACTGTATATAGAGACATATATGTCTCTCAGGAAACCATGCAACTTTTCTTCGAAACATTTTTTTGTGCAACAAATAACTTTCGAATTATTTGACGTCACGTTACGAGACTCGCCCTGTATAGGTTTTCGATTTTACATTATAAAATTCGGTTGTTTTCAAAAATTCGTTATTTTTTAAACAGATATACATCAGTATATTGTGTTGTGTGTGAAGGTTCACCTGTCGAATCAACATTTTGTAATTTTTGTTATCAGTCACACATCCAAAACTATTGCAATTAATACTTCTTTATATTAGAGAAAACTTAAAATTATATCAAAATGCAGGAACTATAGAGAACCTAGAGTAACTGAAAAATCATTTTAAGAGTTTGCAATCAGAATATATAAAAAATATTATTTAGTTAATGGAGTCACGAACAAAAATCTTGTTCATATGCACGTGCACCCGTAAATGTGCATTAATTCGTTCCCCAGTTGAATATGTATACGTATACAATAGAGCTGCACTATTTAGTCTCCTTATTATACGTCTAATAATAGCTAATTGGAGAGAGTACATACAACACAATTTCTTAGACTCCTTTCTTACCGTATCAATAGATGTGTGTCAAGTTGTTGTTACAAATATCATTGTGTATTGTCTCGCCTGAGTTACCGACTCTTGCACAACTGCGAACTAATAGCCAATGGTAATCGTTGTATACATACTTATCAGTCACATAATCAGTTTGTCCTATATTTTTATAATCAGTGGAACTTCGTACATATGTCTATCAAAGGTTTAACAAACCATGGACTCGTTTTTGTTGGAATTCCCCGTACAGTATACATACAGTAAATATATAGTTGCATATGAATATAAGAAGTAAACTGGTATTGGGTTAATGTCTTTAAAAAGTATTATTATTATGTATATAATTATTATTGCTATCGATTTGTAAGTGATATAATTAAAAACATAGGCGTGCTAACAAATACTCTTGTTTATCACTGTGTATATAAATATGATAAATGTAAGAGAGCTTAGCTCAAAATAAAATAACCATGTCTACTGCGATGGAATTAATTATCTTAACACTAGATTGCCCAAGGAAGTCATTTTGACTGCTTTTTAATTTCAATTAGAAGAAGAGTCGATCACCAATGATGAAAATGAAAGTGTCATCAATATACCTAGGAAAAGTAAATTTTTTTTCTTGTTAATATTTACTAATAACTTGTTATATAACTGTAAATAATATAAAAAATATTAAAAATTAATTTTAAACTTTCTTTACACATTAGTTATTCTTTCACAATGCAGTCATTTTGACTGCTTTTTAATAATTCTTTATTAGTATTCACACATTCAATTATAGTCAACTAATACTTCCGAGTTTCACATGTCGCTTAACTCGGTTCCTTATTTTTTCATTTTTAAATTATATTAAATTTGTGTATATTGCGTTTTACTATTCGTCATAAGAGTAAATGAGAAATATAACATAATAACTAATAAAATATTCTTCATATAAATAGATTAAATTGAAAAATTGTATTAAAGTAGAACGATTCTCTTGTAATCAAAACAATTTAAGTTGCAATAGTCACTTACAGCGTTGCCAGAAAAGGCACCTACCGCAGGGACGTCCGTGACGTCACATAGATCTATTATCTATATTCTATACAATATACTAATGCGTCTTGAGCACGCTATGCCACGGATTATGGTACTTATTGGGTGACATCATTAATGGGACATCGTCGCGGATTAGTACAGACGACATATTTAAGACGTTTAAAGATGTGACGATTTCTTATAAATAGACTGCGGATTTTTATGCAAAATGAAAATTATCTGCTTTAATTACACGACATTTGGGGTACATAGACAATTATGTCTTTTGTTAACAATAGCGACATCTGCTGGATCTCCCGACAAACAACTATATCGTCATTTCTATCTTCCACTGCTTACTCTCTACTGCCTACGTCACCGATATCCTTGTGAGGCCATGTTTACCCTGCATCTGGCAAGCCTAGTTACTTAGTATTTTCTGTTTACTAATGAATGATTACAAGTTAGTTGTTAAATATAATATATAAATAAATATATATATGTAAATATAAATATAATCATCAACAATTTTAAAATGTTTATTCTATTTTTTACCCACTACAGCAAAGCGATCCAATAGAATAGAAAATTGTGTCAAGGACGATTATAAAGTGAATGTCACGCTTGTACGTCATAATGCGTTATAATTCCCGCATGCAATGCTTTCATTAAGGATCTTAAGTACTTTTTAAAGCTTTCAGTAAGGACCTCGAATTAAAGAAAAACCAAATTTTTCAAATACCAGAAAAAGCAAAGTGGAAGATGAAAAAATAATAATACGTAAAGAATAATGAAAAACTTAAATCAATATTCAAATGTGAAAGGTGTAATCGATATTTACTTAGTATTCTTGATATCGCGATAATGTCAAGAGCAAATATCTCTAAATTCAAGAAAAAGATTAGACGTTATCGTAAATACTTGATAAATTCTAACTCGACAAGATTTTTGCGAATGATCACAAATATTATACAGTAAAGCATCTACGAAGGATAAAACAAACTTTAACAATTTTTAAAAAGTCACTGAATCTTCAATAATTTCAAACAATTTGCAATGCTTTTGACTGTAAAGAATAATTTGCGTGTTCCACATTACAACATGAAGTTTTGGTATTAAAACTACATCTTGTTCTTATATATTGTATACATATATCTGCCGTGTTATAAAAGCACAGGTTTAATTAATTTTGACATACCAGAAGTAGAACGACGCTAAAACAATAACGATTTATTGTGTTCAACGAGTTAAGCTACAGTAATTGATTACATCAAAGACGAAACATGAACTCCTGTTATGTAAACGGTGCCCATGCACGTGTTCCTAAGTTCACAGTTTCACTAATAACATATTAAAGAATCAACGCAGGTTGCATAATATCGATAAAGTATCGCCTCTTTTCATGAAACCGACAGATCTCTAAATAGACACTTACGGACGATAATATACATAGATACATTAATTATATAATTATACGCGAAGTAAACAATTTTTTAGTGGCAAAATCTTTGGTAGTTAGATAAAAAAACCCTGGCTCATTCCTGACCCGTGATAAAGACTAGTCCTGCAGGAAGAATATCATTCGTCCGTCGATCTTTTTTTTTACTTTGTTTATCGTCGCAATGCTGAGGTTATTAGCGACGGGGTGGGGGGGGGGGGGGCAGTGAGTCTTTTTTGGTACGGTAATACCAAATTGGAACACCACCTTGGGAAACGCAGATTTAATATCATATTGAAAAATAAAATTTCCAGATGCGACGGCGGGATTTGATTGAACTCACGACCATAGTGTTTGCAGTCGCGCGCTCTATCCACCGAGCCACTGCGCGCCCCCGTGATACAGAGTAACTATTCCAGCGTATAGTTTCTTATGGTACCATAAATTTTATTTTTCACTAATTGGTCTATGAAAATGACGATATTAATTAATCAATAAAACTATACATTGTACAACTTTTGTTAAAGAATGGATCCAAAAAGTACTTAAAATATTTAAACACCACATTTTCGATTCTCGAAAACTAGTCGATGTTTATACAACCATAAGACTGGGCTCGTTTTACATCTTGCAGCCTCTACTTTCGCAAAACGGTGTTAATTTTTCTCTAAAAGAGTTTTACATGATGTAACACGTGGGAAACTGAAAAGACATATGTATTGCTTAAAAAATGCTGCAAAATCAAACATCTCCAAAAACTTTCAAAAATTTTTCTCGTAAATGAAACTGTCATAGATTTGATAATAGAAACTACCTCGTTACAACGACACCTTAAAAATTGATGTGAATTTTGTTCAATGTTTCATGGAGTAAATATGAGGAACAAGTTCGGTCGTGTGAAGCCCTTATTGTGTAACTGACACTACTATAAAGTTTGCAGCGCACCATTCATTTAAAGTTTGAAAAACCTACTAAAAAAATCGTACATCAATTTTTGAAACGTAAAACTGTAAACAGGAGGCATTAATACTTATATAAACTAATATATTTGGTTCATTACATCTATTTCTGGTGCAGCAATGATTTTTCGATGGCAATATGAATAAACATAATTATGAAAAGTGAATAAAAATGAAGGATTTTATTATATATAGTAAATTATATTATATATCTGTTGCTACAACCAAATATTTCTTCCTCACATCATAATAAGCAGGTTTGGGCATTATCAAAATAAATTATTTGAAAAATAATCGTTAAGATAATATATTATCCTATTTGACTATATGTTATTTTAAATAACCATCTGTTAGTTTATTTAGACAGCAAAATCATATTTTTTAAAATTATTTCTTTATTCTAATTTTGAATGAAATCAAATAATTTTTCATTCCATCTTTCGCATGATAAAATAATTCGTACTGTCCAAAATTCTATTTATTTCGTTTACCAAAGAACAATATCGAAAGCGACTACATATAGCTAAACTATAATCGTTAAACTGCAAAAATTAGTATAGCTAAATTTAGTATATAATTTAGTTATTTTAAAAAATTATTTGAAAAAATGCAATTGAAATGAAATATTATTAAAATAAAATATTATTTGATTTAAACGCTAAATGAAAATACATTGTTTACGTTATTTGTAAAATATAAATAATAAAGCATTTATAATAAATCATTACTTCAGATGATTATTTGTTATCTTATTTAAAATTAAATATTGCCAACCCTGGTAATAAGGACGAAATAAATACATTTTTTCTTAAATATGGAATCATCAAAATACGCTAGAAAGTAATTTTGCGTCATTTGGTGGTAAAATCAATATATGAGCGGACCGTGAGCGGATCGCGACCGGACCGATAGTGTGTATGGAGCCTTAATTTTCTATATCTATTCCAATATAATTTAAATAACGAAGATAAAACGTTTATTTTTATATTTGTGATAGATGAAAAATGTATCACTGATATATACAGGGTGTCTCAAAAAGAGTGTGGGAACAAGAAAGGGGTGATGAGTGAGGTAATTCCAACTGTAAGCACCTTTTCCTTTACGACGAAACGCTTTGTTTATTTTTTTTTTATTAAGAAAATTATTAAGAAAAAACACGGACCAATCAGTGCGCGGCTATAGCGAACGGATTCCGACTCCGCGACCGGTCCCGTTGAGTGAGCGTGACGTTGCCATTGGCCGAGCCGGAATCCGTCCACTGTAGCCGTGCTCTGATTGGTCTGTTCTTTTCGTTAATAACATAAAAACAAAGCGTTTCATCGCGAATTGGTAAAGGAAATAGGTAATTAGATTTACCTCAAGAATCGCCCCTTTTTTCCTATACTCTTTCTGGGACACCCAATATACGTTACTTCTCGATAAGTTACGAAAATTCTATTGATATTACGATAATCCTTTAGTCCAACAATTTCTACATTTTAATATCGTAACTATTCAAACATCTGTAAAAGTTATCATTTCCGATTGACACAAATATGTTTACCTTATCTTCAAGAAATCCATCCAAAAACTGAAAGCTAAAAAGTGATGAAGAACAAATAGTAAAGTATCTAATGTTCTTCTACAATTATTCATAATAATTTCACAACTAGGATTCTTCTTACTAAACTAAAAATAAATTGTTAATCAATTTTATATAATGTTTCGTTAACAATAATTTATATAACAAATTCTTTTCATATTTGTTAATTTCTGATAGAAATATTTGTTAATCACACGACATATATTCTATAACCACAGATTTTTATACCATATTGAATGTGTACATTAGATCGAAAATTGCAAAAATGGGATAAAATAGAATTATATATAAAAATTCTGATTTGATTTATTTTAAACATTATCTAAATAATGCAAAATTCACTCGAAAAACGTGAATAATCCGTAATATCTAAATCCATACTCGCTTCTATTTGGTAAATTGTTCTAATAAACGAACCGTTTGAAAATAATTAGCATATTAAAATCGAAGCCATTCGCACTTCCATTTTATGTTTCCCATTTATATTGATATACTATTTCGAATAGAACACGTTGAATTCCAGAAAGAACATTTCACACTCGTACCGTCCTTTTCTCCACTGCGCAAGTCTAGAATCTGCACCGATCAAAACATTCATCCCAATGAACGTAATAAAAAGGCGATCAATAACGTCTACATAGAACGCGAGTAAGTATAATAGGTTTGGAGCGGCGCAGGCCGATTTGTTCATTATCATATATAAATTACAGCTTATCGTGTCGACGTAGTGCCACGCGGATTGGTCGTAGGTTCAAGAGTCAATGAAAAGCAGATAACTTTTTATCGTCCGGAGATCCCAGACACAGAAAACACGCGCATATTCTTCCAAAAACGCAACATGGATCCAATCAGTTTCATTAACCCACGTACGCTCCTCAGAAATAATTGCACAAAAGATCTTAGTATAATATTTTACCCGTTTTTGCATTACACTTCGAATCAACAAAATATGTTCAATTTATTAGATTCCGACACAGATACGTTCGATTGCAAGTATAAATATGTTATAATTTTTATGATTTAGGTATGACTCGTTGCAATTACATGTAACATAGAAAGCACTTATAGTCAACGATTTTATAATTGATTGGTCGTAATCTTACAACACAAGCACAGAGAAATCAAACGTTTCACACGATCTAAAAAGATATTACGAGGGTTGTAGAATAAGAAGTAGGTAGTGTCGTCTCCAACCTCTAATGAGAGATTCGTCTAAATAACTATCGATGTGTCTGAATAACCAACTTCATTATCGACTTGAAAATATGTGTTTGGATGCCCGGTTATTAACACATTGCCAATCAACGTCATCCGTTTTTCCATTCATTTATAGCGTCACATTTTAACACTACAACTACCGAGCGCTAAACGCTACTGGTGTATATTGCCTTCTAATAACGACAAGTATGCATTTATTCAACTTCCGTACAACTTTTGTTTAAATATGTACTCTAATAGATAAGTTGACTGAAACATTACTCCGGAAAACATTTTTATAATTTCAATATTCGTAAAAGAAGTCATTTTGACTTGTCCGGTAGTTCTAGTGTTAAAGTAATATGTCTCACAACACAGACAGAAATTGTACAGTTTGTAAAAATAGTAAATATCTGAATATCCCGTGAGGAACATACGAGGGTTGAAAAAGGAAGAAAAAAGAAATCTCGCGAAAATATTGGAGACTATCGTTGGAAGCGACGGCAAATCCGAAACGATTGCGGACGTATGTTGCTTTCATTCTTAAGAGCGAGACATGCATCGCGTGCGCTCAAGGCCCCGGTGCAGCTGCAGCAACTATTCGATTCAGAAGCCGTGTCGATGAGTCACCGTGTTCCAGACTGTCAAAGCGGTGCGCGAAGAGATAGTTCGCACGCCAGTGGAGCCGAGTCGGTACGCGTATCCACGATACCGACATTAGACTCCAAAAATCGGGAAACCACGGTAAACGAATTTTTGATAGATCGTCGTCTTGGGAAACGCGTTCGCGCGGGTGTGGTGTGCGTATGATACGCGAGGAAGCACGTTCTCCGAGCGTGATCGATCGCGTCTCTAGGTCAGCCACGAAAACTTGTTCGAGGATTCCGGGGGATCACGGTTGCAACTGCACGGGACGACCTTGAGCGTGAACCTGAAATAAATGAACAAGAACGAATAGCGGAGACCGTATTCGTTCGTAGAGATTTACCCTGGAGCATATTGTGATCGGTCTCCTCGTCCGCGAGGCACCGGACACTGCCGATGGAGGAGGACAGCAGGCTCATGGCTGATCGATGGAGAGGACCTGGTCCTCGTGATCTTCGAGCCGGGACGTCGTAACCGAGTCGATCAGCGACAGTACCACAGAAAAGCCGGCTAACCGATGGCGCGCTCACGGGATTGGTCGAGAACGGTTAGCGCTGTCGGCCGAACCAATGGCTGGCGGTCACGGAATCGTGCTGTCGGCGAACACCTTACCGGCGAATAGAGCCTCTACGAACGCACCTGTCGGCCGAGCATTCGGCCGACTCGAGAACGCTTCAACGCCGGTCGGTCGGTCGGTCACTTTCACTCGACGTGGAAAGGATATCGCGTGATATCGTCGTGGGCATGAACCACCTGCTAGCAGCTAACGCGTTTTCGTTTCCCCGACCCGAGTAAAGCGGTCTCGCGTTGGCAATCTTCTTCCGGAGCCGATACGTTTTCCTACTCGATCAGGACCAACCGAACGGCGCGCGGCGGGGAATGGTACTCCGACTCGCAGAGGCGATCACGCCTTAGTGCCCTTCGATCGCATCGCCACCCCGACGATTCTCGGTCTTCCTGGGTCCCCGTCGAGCGTGTTCGACCGATCGCGCGCACTACCGCCGATCAGACGCGTCTGCTGCTCCGATGTTGCGTTGTCGTCACCGGTACAGTTGTCGGCTACCTCGACGTTACGATACCGACGAGAGACGTAGGCGGAGGCGGAGGCGGAAACGGAAACGCGGCGAGAACCCTGTCCAGCACCGTTGCTACGTCGCGAAAGACGACGACGCATAAACGCGTGCAGGGACACCGAGCACCACCAACAGCCGCGATCAATAAGCGCTGCCACGGCGTCTGCGCCGACAATGCGATGCCACGCCGGACGAGAGGAGAGAGAGACAGGGACAACGGGCTGGTATCGGTGTAGCCGTCTGCCTGTTGGTGTGCCAGCGAGCTATCGACGCCGAGCAGCGTCGCGTATCGACGATTTAGGGTGCTCTCCATTCTCGGTTCTCGCCATCGTACCTCGTGGGAGGGAATGACTGCGTTAATTGGTTCTTCGCGTTTCCCGACTGGCTCCTTCGCTAATGAGCGCCAACGGAAAAATCGAATCCGATTGCTTTTCTATTAACGCGTTAAGTGGATAGTCTGGTGTAGCCGCTCGAAAATCGATTTTCTCTTTTTTGCATTGATCGATAGCGCAACCCTGCGAAATTATTCTTTCAAAAGCATCAAATGTCTGTGTTAATTGGATCCTTGGATTTCCTGACTATTCCTCTAATCAGCGTTAACGGAAAACTCGATCCTGCTTGCTTTTTTATTTTCCCATTAACGCGTTGAGCGTTACGCTAATGCTTATAAAACGCACACCAATTAAATACAACTTATTAACAATACGAGAATGGCGAAAACAAAGGCTATTGTAACTAGACTGCGCATTTTTATTCGGAGTTTATGTAGTAAATCAAACTTTGTTATGATTTATGGAAGCAACAAATTTACAGAAATAATTGCTGTAATAAATTTTGTCATTTCTATTCTCATATTATTAAGTAAATTATCCTGAGTTTATATTACTTTTATGGGCACTACGATCAGTGTTATCGATAGCAATTGTTACCAAGTAACTTATTGATAATGTCAATCTCATTAATTGATTTCGTTAATTTCAGTGTTAATAAATTAATATTCAGTGGCATTAATTTTATGACAATCGTTTTTAAGAAATTCAATAGTGCCGATCACTGGTGACCGCCGCGGCATTCAACTTGTTCACTAGAATTACGGGATCCGTCAAATTGACGGGTTTCAAATTCTTGAAAACCTACATTTACTGTTTATAGAACTTAAATATATGTTATGGTAAAATTAGCTAAACATATGAATCAATATATTCTTGTTGTTTTTATAACACAATGTGAAAGTCATTTTTAATGTTCCTTTAGTTTAATGGTAACTTTTACCCTTAGGAACTTCTTCAATTGGTGTTCTTATGAAAGAAGTATTATAGCAAGGTTTGGACAGTCGATTCTCTACATAAATATTACGAAAACTTACACATAAATAATAATACACATTCTAGTATTATTCAATGAATACCAGTCAGTGTTTGTTACGATAATTGTCCTTTCCAAATGAATTTTTGTGCTCATATATTTAGAGTCTTAAATTTGATTGGAATCTGCAAAGTACAAGAAAAATGAAAGAGTAGTCGACATCGTATACTTTAACTTTGTATGGAATTTTTGAAGGTGCTGGGTTAGCGGTCAAAATGTTAATAACGATCAACAAAACATCCTTTCCTGAAATAAACAATTTTTATTTTCACATTTTATAAGTTCTGTTTAAACTAAAACATTTATTTTCCAACATTTTTCTTTGCTTGTTCCCACCAGACCTAACCCAGACCCAACACGAGGACGGTTTTCATAAAATTCTACGGTTCAAGTCTTAAATGACATTTTCGATTTAAGTATTGAACGAAATTCAAAAACATTAGACGCTTTTTGATTTTGTTTACTATTGAACAGTTAATGCAAGTATAGTGAGATAAGAGCGCTTAAACGGGTTTTCTAAAAAACTTTGTTTTCAAACCGCCGAGCCGTGCAATGTAACTCAAAAGATACTCAACCGATTGATTTGATTTTTTGCACACATATTCATTAAAAATCTCTACTTGACATGAATGTACTTTTTTTATCTAATGTTGTCTAAATAATTCATTTTCTAATGCAAGATTTTCAACAAAAAAATGAATTTCTCCTTCAAAATTGCACTGTATCTTCAATTTTCCTTTTTTAACTTACAAATAGATTTATACCAAGGGTATATACTCAAACGATAAAGAAATTAATTCGGTTTTTGAAAATATAATGAATACAGCAGATGCTTCGCATAAACCGTCATAACTTCTTCATGCGTGAACCTTTTTGATTCAAAGTAATATTTGTAGTTTCTTCGATAATGTTCTGAAATAGTTTAAAAGTTTCAAAAAGATTTGTTCCACTTATCAATTATAATAAATTATAGTAGGTGTAGTAAATTCCTAAAAATTCTTTCATTTTTGACAATTCACATCAGGCTATCCTTTAACCGCCAACCCAATAATCTCAAAAATTCCATAAAATCAAAGAACTTTATTTAATAAAATAAACATTGAAAAGTTAAAATCTATGATACTGACAATGAACACATTTACGACCTTCTCGCATTTTGCAGATGCTAATCTAATTTGTTATATCGAATATATTAACACAAAAATTCATTCTGAAATCTGAACACTTAGTTCCGTCTCTCATTTCTTCGATTGATAGATTCTTTTATCAGTCGGGTCCAAATAGGATATTAAAAGGGTCATTCCACGCAAAATCGGACACTTTGCAGGATGCTATTTCGGATTTTGTGCAAATTTGGATATATTGTAGTGTTTACGGTCGTAGTCTTACACGTTCTTCACGCTATATCGTATAATTCCCCAATGGAACGTATTTATTGTCTATTGATCGTCATGTTCTTCGCCATGTCTATTGATCAGTGGTACTAGTAAATGTTTCCAACAATTAATATTATTGACGAAGAGTGAGTTTTCCCAATAATTTATAACGATATTAAATCCTATGTGCGCTGCTCGTACCGAGCCTCGGCCGTCCGAGGACGGTATATTGGCGTGCAGCGTTCACTTTAAATAATATTCATTTCGCCAATTTTAGTGTCCGCATTTTTCTCTGTAAACTCAACAATTTCTAACATTTCTAGAGTCGTTTGTCGATACGTTCATATGTCACTGAAGACTACAACAATATCCAAAACAATACTCTTATTTATACTCAATATTTATAAAAATAGGAAATACACGCTACGCCCGGAGAGTGAATAAATTGTTCAGAAGTGTTTTTCCGTGACCCCAACTACTCGTTATCAGTGCTCAATAGTAAAAAATTTCAAAATTTTCTTTTCAAAATTTGTGACAAAATAACGGCAATTGGAATTTGAAGTTTTGATTTTCGGTTTGTTTAAAAAATCGCTCGTGTTAGTGAGTGAAATAGAAATCAGTTTCAAATAAAACAATCCATTGGTTTTGACGAAATCGGAGTTACGGCTTTTAAACATTAGGTTTGCTCGGAGTAGTATGAATCGCTATACATTCATGCTCGAACCGCTTGTAACTTGTTCGATTTTACTTGAATCAACTTGAAAGTTTCTCGAAGTATTTTCAAGGCGTTGTACTCTCAGGCAAGTTTAAACCAAAAATCTAAGTCTAATCTAATAAGAAGTTTTCTTGTTTAGAACTTAAAAAACTAACAATTTGTGTGACTTTTTAAATACGAAACTAATAAATATGTAGATTTCAAACTTTGCGATTGCATTTATTAATCTGTTGAGAATGAACAATATTTTTTGTATGCAAAAGTAATGATTGCTCCCGTAATTACGGTGCATCGACTATAAGACAAAGCATTTTACAGGAAATGTGCATAGGATGGCCACAACTGCTATAAAACGGCACGAATGTGGCAATCGTCCGAACTAAAATAAATAAAAGTATAATCTAAAAAAATAGTAGCGTTCAAGGAAGAAATTTTCAAAATTTAAACGATTTAAAAAGAACAATAAATCTACTGGAGATGACTATACAGTTTTAAGTAAGTCGGATGTCTAGTTTATAAAGTATCGAGTCCAATAATATCACATTTGGATGTACATATGTATTCAGGTACATCAGTGTCTTAAGCTAAAAAAGTGAAATAAAAAATCGTCAACACCTGTAATAGGAAAAGAGAACAGCTCAAAAACAAATATCTTAATGAAACACGTATTGCTCATCTGCGAAATTTAATGCTAATTCACATATCTACAGACAAGACTAATGTTAAAGAACAAACATTACAATAAAATATTACTTTTATTTCACTTTCATTTAATTTTGTATTTTCAAATCTAAATAGAACTTCAAATTGTTGTATTTGTTACATTTGAGACTAAAATATTAAAGTGTATCCTTTCGTAGTTTAGTTTGAAGTTTATGCAAATAAATATATAAATATATAGTAATCTATTTTAAAGGTTACTTTATAATTGCGATATTAATAAACTCCAAAATAAAAGATTAATTAATATTAGTCACAATTTATTATAACAATGTAGATTACTTTATTGACAGAATTTAGTAACCTAGTTAGCAATGCATTTAATTTAGAAAAAAGCAATAAGTTTTGATATTTTATTTTTTAAATAAACTTGATTAAATACACCGTAAAAAAGTAAATAGAAATGTTGTAGAATATTCGACAGAAAATGGTGATTATGTATCATTTACAAATCTCAATTTTGTGTTTCACACTTTATCGTCATAATTTACAATTTTTATTTTCCATTCGACATTTTCTTCTGTTAAGTATAAACTGAAATAATCTCTCTTATAATACTCGCATCTTACGAGATATCGCGTTCTTACGAGAATGACTAAACTCTTTCAAATTGTACACGTTCTCTCTTAGTTTCTAGTTTTATGTACCTATGGTAATTAACTAATAGTGACTGGTATTGCGACCATATGTATATTGTATTCAACAGTGACGTTAACAGTGCTGTTTGCATTTTACAGAACCGGCGATGCATTACCATTTCTTATCTTCTTTTATGTACAAGATAAACTAAAAATGGCTTACTTATTTCAACGAAACTTTTACAATACCTTGTTCCTAATCATTTTGTAGTTCTTTTTTCTCAGGTGAAATATTTCGACTTAACTAAAAATGTTATATATAAAAGCTGTATATATAGCCATTAGAAGAATTTTAAAATAATATTCTAGTATTTCCTATCTATTAAACACATTAAAAAAAACATTAAATTTTATCTTTCTCCAGTTTGCTTAATAGGTTTAATAGATAGGAAATACTAGAATATTACTTTAAAATTTTTCTAATGGTTTTACTGTTTTGTGTCTCTTCTATTCTTTTTTGTAATAACTGCATAAAAGCAACAATTTAAAATAAAATAATAATAAATGACGCGTAAAAAGAGGTTTGCGAACAATTGAATGTCGATTATTTTATGACTCTAACCACTTTTGCAACATTTAGAATCGAATCCGTATAATTTATGATGAACTACAATCAAAAACAATATAACTAAGTAGGAAATAATTAACTTAATTCAAGTAATTTTCGTACAATTCTTAAAATAAAGTAATGCAATATTATGAAATAGTTATTTAAATGCTCAAAGTATTACATATGATAAAATCAAAAAATTTTAATTAGTTAAAATCTTTATTCTACGAATTATATTGTAAGTGTGAATTAATTTGCTCTATTTGAATTTAAACACCCAGTATATGGAAACAGAGCCTGAGATTTCAAGTTGTTTATAAAATAATAGCGAATCATTCCTTCACGACATGCGATATTGATTTATTAGAATAGCGTATTCCTCACTCTTCTGAAAAACTCCGTTCTGTTAAGATGTACATTATATTTTCCTTACAATTGTGTTTTAAATAAATTGTTCTTTGTTCAATGATCTTTGGGTTGCTTGATCTTCTACCGCAATATTGTATGTAAACCTCCCACAGTAAGCATATAAAACATATATTATTATTTTGTTTACTTTACATTGTTTGGAATTTCAAATGCATGTCACTGAACAATTTCTTAACAATGACCGACATGTCATAGAAGTCTTTTACTACTTTATAATAAATAAGTACGTTTTCAACTTGAATATGTCTCCACAAAAAAGAAAATGTAGGGGATTATGTTGCACCGTAATACAAGATGAACTATAAGAATTATAACATTATGGTTTAAGTTTCACTTTCAAGTTATTAAAAATGAACTGTGCACGACTCAGCTCTTCGTTTTTGTCTTTCTCATCGCATGTCACTGTTCGCATTCTTCGTAACCTCCGTTATGCACTCTGGTTATTGACAAATCAGAAGAATATTCCATCGTTAATAATTAAAATATTACTATAATGAAAACCGAACTAATTCTTTAACTTTTTTAGTCTTGATTTTAGTTTTATGTCCTTATGGAGAATCGTGTTTTCTTTTCTCCACCTGCTGCTGTATATCCTGTATATCTCACTATACTTTATTAAATATAAGTAGTGTTTAATGTACCTACAGTTGTTCTCTTTAATATTTCATCAATACAGTACCTTTGAGATTACTGATTTGTATTTACAGAGATTACTAAAATATTCGTTCACTTCTTCCTTGTATGTTCAATTAGTTATTATAAATAATATAAGCACAACCAGTTACTTTACAATTGTCTTATTCAATTCTGTAACAAATAAACTAAATAATGGTCTTATTACCACGATACGGTTAACCTAAGAAAATTTCTTATAAAATATTTAACGTCTTAGCCTATAATGTTCGAACATTACTATAACGCAGAAGTGAAGCATAATTTCATTTAAAATTGTTTACATAATTAATAATTACGATTACAAAATAGTTGCTTCAGACTCTGCGGTTTCTAATAAATATTTCAATATAATAAAAAGTAAGTAAACGGACCCTTTATTAATTTATTTCAAGTATAACGATATGATTTTTATAAATGAACAAATTAAAAAGAAAAATTTAATAAACTTAAAAATATTGTAGCGTTCCTATACCAAAATAAGTAATAGTACACCAATTTATTAATGTATAAATATGACGTAATGATATATTAATGTCCTGCTTTCTATCTTGTAATTATTATAACTTATTAATTTTTTGTATACATAATCAATGAGCTGATCATTCCATAATTTTAGTGTAATTGAAATTTCATGTGCCTATCAAAAGGTTAAATGTAAACTTTTTTCAGTTAAACCGCAACGTACACTGTATAGTAAAACTTTTAATTTTTGTTTTGTTTTGCGTAATTAAATTCCACATAAGTACGAGATTACAATTTTTGTTGGATATCGTTACTTGAACCAGTGATCACTTACGCACCTGAAGCGATCGGTTCGAATAAGATTGGTTCAGGTGAGTTTGCTCGATTCGCCTCTCACAACGGCGTTGAAATATGTAGGGCGAGTTTAATTGCCTAACTTCCTTTAAATTCCTAGCAACTACTTATTTACTTTCTGTCGTAATAATGTTCTCCATCCAATAGAATAAATTATGATCCTTTCAAATTTTTCATTGCACATTAACGGTAGAAATGAATTGATTGCAATTACTCGGAACGCTAAGGACATCGCTATAAGAAAGTCTTCTATATGTATATCTTGTGATACGAAACAATTACTAACACTAGCTACGCACTCTCGATGTTGTGAATTGCTTTTTCGATTTCAAAAATTGTAAGATAGAGTATGGGACTAGTATTTAAATCTTCTCAAGCTCACTCAAACAATAAAAACTGATTACATAATTGGTAAATTATAATTTTTTTTATTACTTTTTATATGTTCACTATTTATGCAAGAAATTATTTTTAATCTAACCCGTTATGTTTTTTTAGTGTTATTTCTAGCTCCAATATTTATGTAAATTCATGTTTATAGAGAATATTGAAAAAGCGAGGTTAAGTAGAGCGTTGTCTCTTAGCCTGATAACTTTGGTAGATGAAAGGCAGGCTAAAACTTCAATAAATTAATTTGGACTTTATTTGTTATTGTTCTTTGAAAGTTTTTATGCGTTATAAGTACAATAATATTCATATTCTATTAATTACCAACATTGTACACCTACAGTGGCCCACAAAAGTGTTAGTACGCCCTTGAAATCAGAAAAACTTTCTTAAAATTTGACCAAACCACTTGACTTTTTTTGAGCAATTAGAAGCATTAATTTAGTAAATCACGTGCAAAATAGATTTTGAAAAAATTGCAATTAGTAGGAATTACATGAAGAAATATAAAATGGCACTTTTTAAAACTTCTTTATTTTAGCCCATAATGAGAAAATTCAAAATATGCCTTTTGTAGAGCTACGTTAGTTATACATATGCTGAAAATTTCATCGAAATCGGTTGACGCAGAAAAAAGCGACGCGCATCGAAAGATGTAAAAAACTATGGATTTTAAGCAGAAACTGACCAAAAGTCGAGAAGAACTGCGATTATCACCACTTTCAACAACTTGTAGCTCATGTGTTTGTTAACCGATTTCGATGAAATTTTCAGCATGCGTGTAAATGACATAGATCTACAAACCGCATATTTTGAATTTTTATTAAGGGCTGAAATAATAAAGTTCTAAAAAGTATCATTTTTATTTTTTCATGTAATTCCTACCAATTGCAATTTCTTTAAAATCTTTTTTGCACATTTCAAAAGTAAAGCAATGCTTCAAATTGCTAAAAAAAAGTCAAGTGGTTTGGTCAAATTTTAAGAAAGTTATTCTGATATAAAGGGCGTACGAACATTTTTGAAGAAAGTTATTCTGATATAAAGGGCGTTCGAACACTTTTGTGGGCCACTGTATGTAAGTACATATTCTGTAACTGACCATGAGACTGGAAAACACTTTTGATACAATTTTGGATTATGTACATACAGTCGCTCACAGTATTATTCGGACACTTTTAAAAGGACGATCGCTTATTATAAAAACAAATTTTTTGAAAACATTGGAATTGGTTAGAATCATGGAGAAAATTTTAAAGGTAGTTTCTTACAATTTTTTTATGTGGGCCTATGTTGAAAATTTTAAAAATACGTTTTGTAGTTCTGTATGAATGATGTGCACCCTAATTTCATAAAAATCGCTCAACGTTGCAATGAGCTATAAACGGTTAAAGATGGCAGAAATCTCAGTGTTTGGCGTTTTTCGAGCTGTACCTGTCGTAAATCTAAAGATTCTTACATCTTTCGATGCATTTTTTTCTGCAACAAACAATTTTGATGAACTTTTCAAAATATATACACCGAACCGAAATGCAGTTTTTATATTTTCAATACAGGCCCAAATAAAAAAATTTCTAGGAACATCTAGACATTTTAAAGTTGTTTGGTTTAATCTTAAGAAAGTTATCGTCTTTTCAAAAGTGTCCGAATATAACTGTGAGTCACTGTATATGTATTCCTAATTACTACACAATTTTGTACGTTCAAGCTTTAAATGGAAAATGGAAGATACTTAACAACACGCGAAGGAATTCTTGAAATATTTAGTACCACGTTGACCAACTTCACATTTTTTTTCAAGTTATTAGTAGTATAAAACTTTTTTCATTTCATGTTTGTTCCTTTATGATCATTATAGTTTGTAGTTGCCTGTACTTTCCGATCTGTTTTTCAAGTAGTATTTTCTTTAATGGGGCGCACATACTTTTACGTAATTATACACAATTGTAAAATACTAAAGGAAAGCATTCGAATACAAGTCAGGAGTTTCAAATTTAGGGGTGTGGGAGTACTCGATTTATTCGAGTATTCGAATTTCGAGTCGAGAAACGATCGGTCTGTCGAGCCGAGTCAAGCGTTTGAATTTTCCGAGCTACTTGAAATCGACGAACTACTTGAAAAGAATGCGAACTACTTGAACAAATCAACCGGCTCGAATGTTCGAGCCCTCGCGAACCTTCGATTTACTAAAAATGAATTTTCACCTCGAAATTTTTCGAATTACTCGAATATATTCGAACAGATCTTTAACATTCGAGTTACGCGTCAAAATTCGAATATGTTTTCTTCATGAAAACATGAAAATAAAACAGAAGCATTAAATTAGCGTAACATTTTTCTTCCTTATAGTTAGAATAGTATTTGATAGTAAATAAATGAGTATTCGGGTAACTCGAGCATTTCGAATTTTTACGAGTAACTCGAAAGTTAAAGATCTGTTCGAATATATTCGAGTAACTCGAAAAATTTCGAGCTGAAAATTCATTTTCGAGTAAATCGAAGTTTTACGAGGGCTCGAATATTCGAGCCGGTTGATTTGTTCAAGTAGCTCGCATTCTTTTCAAGCAGTTCGTCGATTTCGAGTAGCTCGGAAAATTCAAACGCTCGACTCGGCTCGAGCAATCGAATCGAGTTCAGCTCAGCTCGTAAATTACGGGTACTCGCACACCCCTATTTCAAATAGAGTATCTTTTATGAATATTCCAACTTACTAATTTGACTGATATTTAATGATTGAGAATTGGTTACTAAACCGACTCTATACGTCACATTTCTATTTGCAATGTATCACTTACAGAAGATTAATTTCTTGATTAGTACTCAAGTCACAAAAATTAAATATTGATTTAGGAGGAGGGGCATTTGTACTATATTATAATATTTTCACGTCCTTCGACCTAGCTTGCATAGTGTTTACATATACATATTTGATAAGAGACTTGTAATAGATTCTGAACTTTATTCGTTATGGCGCATAACTGGTTTTGATGTTTTGTTCTTGTATAAACACTACATGTACCGAATGTATCGTATTAGCGAATTCCAGAATTTTTCGCGTACGATTATGAAGATTTTTACTTTGTACTTTTTAAAGAAGTGTACCAAATTTTCCTAAGTACGCGATATTCATAAAGGAGCTATATATTGTTACTAAAATTAAAAATAATCGATTTTTCAAACATGGTATCCAAAGTTTCATTCGGAAAGTAAAACAACTGGATTTATAGTTCCGGGGGCTTATTATTACAGTAATAACTAAACTACGGATTTTATGCACTTATAACAACATTGGGTAGATGAAATTTAAAATAATGAGAAAATCAAAAGGATCGAAGTATGCCTATCTATTCCATCTATTCAAATTATTAAAGGAAGACAGAACTTTCAATTTGGTTTTTATTTGGTGCAATTGCTGAAGATAATTTTTATTTTGCATAAAGATCCGCAATCTAGTGGTAAAAAATAATTAAATCTGTTAACCCTTTTTTCTCGAAATTAAGTTTTAAAATTCTGTACCAGGAATACTTGATATATTACTGATCCAATTTCAGATAAAATTTTGCAGAAATATTCTTAAAATTATTATCTAGTTAACAAATTTTTGACGAGTACAGTTTTTTCTTCATTCACGAATGAAAGAAGCTATAAATTAAGATAAAAAATTATATATTTGAGCTCAAGTGGCTGCAACATTTTTTCAAAATCGAATTGAGCAACGATTAATTTTTTGATCTAGTTAAATGCGAAATTAAAAAATTATGCATTAAGTGAAATCCCACGGAAAAATTGACAAAACAAACGGTGTTTTGCAGAAGTAGCTTTGGAAAAATTACTGTTATTACGTCCATGTAGTTTAAAATATTTAGCTCAATTTTTCAGCAAATACTACTTAAATATAATATAATAAGACATTTTTTGTATCAAGTATATTGTTGAATTTATTTTTACTGTTCAACCGCTCAGATGTATGTAAACCCTTTGAGTGCTATGATATTCGCTACGATGCTCGATAACTTTCCCCTATAATAAACGTTATGTAAGATTATTTTAATAAATATAGTATTGTCATTTGCATAAAGCAATTCGAATTAATCAGTGTTAGTGCGAAGTCGTTTCTCCTATTAATAAAGATAAATGAAAAATTTTGAATTTCTTAGACGCATTTAAGACAATAGCGAAAAGCGTTTCGCCGCGGCATAACACCGTTACGTCACAAAAGGTAACGAGGGATGAAAGTGCACACTTTGTCCTGTCAACAAACCGATATTCTGTAATTGCTTTGCGCGAGATGTTTCACGTTACGACAGACTCCGTGTGAATGTAGGAACGTGCAGGGTGATTCAGTTACCTAAATTAAATTCAGCTACCTAAATTATATGTTTTTATATTAAATTATATTTTTTAATATGAAAAATGGTTGAAACGAAACTTGTATGGTTTTAAAAGTAACATACAATGTGACAAGCAGTTTTTCTCTATTTTGCTTTTTATCGAGATATGAAAGTCACCTTGAGTTTCTTTATTGCAAAGGGTGAAATTTAATCTTGTGGTTGAAGAGAGAATTGAAAACTGAATAAATAAACTTTGAAGGTATATGGAGTGGAACACTAATAGGTTACTAAGATATTCTCTATACACGAGTTTTAATGCAAGTAATGTTCAAAATTGTTGTGCGTTGCAATTGATACATTTATGTAGTGGATCGATAAGTGCAAGTGATACGCACCAAAGTGTGAGACTAAGTTTCGCACAGACGCGCAATTACATATACAGGGTGAGTCCGAAGAAACCGAACACTTAAATATCTCCGTTACTTTTCGTTGTACAAAAAAACTTCTTAGGACAAAGTTACACTGTTTGAAGGGCCACAGTAACGGTGTAAGGGAAAAAATTTTCAAAGTCATTTTTTTAATAAGATTTCAAGGTCATCGATGTTTTTTTTAAATGGAATGATATATCTTCCTTAACGTAATGTTGTAGCTGACAAAATAACAAATTCATCCATGTGCGATGAATTATCCACACAATATGACCTACAAATGACCTTCAACCCAGAAAAATGGAATAAATAAAATTCAACGCGCAAGATTCATTTGCTTTATTTCTGTTACGCAAAATGTTCAATATTCCTTGAGCTGCTCACATTCAAATGTATCGCAATACACAACGTAATAACAGATTCGGTGTTGACAGGAAGACATTTATGATATCATAAATACCTGAAAAAGAAACAGTTAATGGTGTGCTTACCTAAATAAACGACAACAGGTTATGGTAATTATACAGAAAAGAGTACACCTCATCGATTTTCATGAAACTTAAATATGTTGTAAAACTTATAATTCTAAAGAACTTTCGATATATTTACAAAGAAATAGACACTCACTACAGCGAATTCTGCCCGTTTGAATTGACCGAATACGTGTTTAGAACGGGGGGAGGGCTCCACCTTCTCCCTGCACACTCTTCCTCCAAACCTAACTAAAATTCCTTTAAAATGGGAGTGTTCGCCGTAGTGGACCCAACAGTTTTTTACAAATATCTTGGAAACTAAGGACGAATTCGGTCATTGAGAAAATGTGGGGTTTGGTTTTGCTATAGTCATCCTAACAGTACTTTGCGAATATCTAAAAAACTAAAGCCGTGCGGTGGTAATATGAAAGGTAAAAGTTGTTCAGAATGATGACCTTGACAACATATTTCAAGGTCATCAAAATCGATGAGGTGTATTCTTTTTTGTATAATTACCCAAATTATTTCCTATGCACTCAATTTTTATACAGTTTGTTTGATACAAATTACGATGAACTATTTAATTATATAACTAATTAATTAAGTTAATGTTTATACATGTTATAAACATATGTTATTGATTTTTGATTGTCAATAAGTTGCTTCATCTTCAACTCATCGTTGTCCAACTTATGTAACATTAATTTTACATATAACGACATAGAAATTTCTATTCGTTAAATGTCTATTCAATTAATTGGCTATAATCACTGGTTACCGCGTAACATCCTCCTGCGGTATATCATTTGGATTGATAATTCTCAATAAATCCAGATTTTAGTATGCACAGCACTGCATAACCGATAATAAATAACTTTCTAGGTAGAAGGACAGTTTCGCGCAGTAAGGCATCAGGCGAATCTCATATGAGATAACCGTTCATAACCGTCAAATTTCTTTCAGCTAATTGCTACTTATACGTGTAGCTTGTAGCTGAAGCAAATTTGCGTCACTGATAATTAGTATCGGAGAGATATTACTTCCAATAACTAAATATGTAAGTATTTAAGATAAAATAATCAAATATTTTGTACTATTCCCATGCAATTAATAATAATTTATGTTAGGGACATATTCTTATAAGATAAGTATTGTATAAGGAACAATTTCTATGATCTTCATAACATTGCAGTACCTTCTATAATTTGATCGCTCCTTCTTATAAATATTAACTCGTTACAAGAAGACAAACGGAATCTTGTAAATCTAATCTGGACTTGAAAAAAACATCGAAGTATTGTTTTAATTATAATATTCGTAATGTACTATAATTTCGTATTCTTCTCGAAAATTGGCAGCAGCTTATTTTTCATATATTGATAAATAGGGAAATATAAGTATATGTATGTGTATTTGAATTCTCGATAGTTTTGAAAAGACTCTATTCGTAGTATGGAAAACTGGGCTGCTATATATTTTAATAGATTAATACATTTTGGTGACAATGTTCATGTACCCTTTTGCACCGAGTTAATATTATATTCTTAAAAGAAATGAAGAATATAATTTTGTATACGCGCGTAAAGTATTTAAAGTCTTCCTACATATACAGTTTGACGTTGGGTTTGCATGCTTTAGTACAGGGATGGGCAATTTTGCCTCAATCGAGGCAAAACCGTCCATACCGTAGCGCCCTCTGTCCCCTTCCACCAGGCGCGGTACAATGGGGCAACGAAGACACTGCATAAAAGAGAGGTGGTGGGAGAAGCAGGCGTTTGAGGGGCTCCACCCGTGCCCACCACTGCTTTAGTACAATATACGTGGGAAGTAGAATTGGTGGGTCGTGATCAGACGCGTGAGACGATTCCTATCTAATAGCACGCGTATTCGCTGCATTTTCAAACTCCATTTTCTCAAAAACGAGGTGACAAACGAACAAATTTCATTCCATTTTTTTCGATTTATTTTTACCTGTAGAATCACCATCTGCCCACTTGTACATTTATTGGGCTGCACCCTGTACGTATATGAGAAACTGAATGTACATGGTGGAAGATGACATGAACCATAACAACGAAAACAATTAGTTTTGTACAAATCTCACAATTAAACATTTTGTTTGTTTGTTTATATCAGCACATCTCTGTGTCAGTCTTTAGAACACGTTTGACACTAAACACAGCGTTCATGCGATTTAGAATATGAAAATAATGAGTTACAATAAAAATAAACCGCATTTCTGGTTTTACCTTTATTTTCAACATCAATGTCCTCTGTTTGTAACTTTATTACGTCAACATTCAACTTTATTTTTGTTATATCTTATTCGGAGAATATTTCTCCAATCTATGAATCTTATATAAATTTATAACATAACAATTCAATACAGAGTAGCGGAAATAGTAAATACGTTAGCTAAGAATGCATATCTCGCAGCAAGAAAACGTACTTCTAATAAGAAATTGGTAGTAGCATAAATTTAGCCAGAATGTCGTTGGGTCTTCGATGGCAGGAAGAGGGCCATAAAACATCGAGGCCCTGACGAAAGCCAGACTCAAAGGAAGAGGGCCATAAGAGAGAAAGCGTCCCTGACGAAAACCAGGCCCAAGGGTAGGCTGGGATTTTCTGAGACACAGATAGGATTAAGGGATGAGTGCAAGTGTGGGTGTGAACGAGGACTTAAAAAGGACATTCTTGAAGGGAAGAGAGAGTTTTCCGTTGACTACGGCGAGTGAAGGACGTGTGCGTTGATCGAGAGTTGTATCACCTAGTTGTTTCCGACGTTAATATTATCTATTCAATACCTTCCATTTTATATTTTAAATAAACAAACATTATACCACAAATTTTACACAAACAATTGAAACAATTATAGCATTGCGTACAGTTTCTTGATGTGTTTCGGATGGGAAATAATGAACTGTATCGTATACAGGTTTCCCCGGTTCTGCTCAGTCTCCCCTATTATTAAGAATTCAAATAATTCATGCAAGATTTAAATAGTGAGCATCATTTGCTATCGAGAAAGCTAAAGTTCAAAGTTTGCATTATTTACGATAGCTTTATCTAAAAATGCAAATATATTGAATTTCATACTGGGGACAATGCCCGGTGGAATATCTGTTAATTATAATAAACTGTCGCTTAATTAGGTGTGACGTATACAGTAAGGTAGACAAGACTTATTTGATACTTCAGTTGGATATTTTTACATTAGACTTTGAATGTATTTTCAGATTCTCAGAAGCGAACATAAAAATCAGACTTGCGTATCATTTACGCTATCATTTTAAACACTTTATAATGTCTATAAACTTAATTAAAAGACAATTATAAACAGACTGCGGATTTTACGAATTTATGACAAAAATGAGAAGATCAAATGCGAAACGGTAAAAATATTTAAAGAATTTAAAAGTAGTGTTGCATTGCTTCTAACTCTATAACATTACTAAGCAAAGAAATAAACGTCTATGTAGGTCCTGAATATATATTGCGTTTAATACAGACTAATTATAAGAATCAAAAGTATCTTATAATTAAACTGTATACTCAAAATTTATAGCATAGTTTTAAATCGTTTTAGACACAGTACATAAATGGAAAACTTTTCTATTACATGTCCACGTTTCTAACTAATAATTTGGTACAGTAAGATAATAATATACTGAATTTGCTAGAATAAATTCAATATCAATTTGCCTGTTATCTTATATTACAAAGGTTTTCGAACTCTTTGCGTCCAGGAGTGTATACTGCCGCTAAAATTGTATACAAAAGTGTACACTTACGAAATGGTTGACTGAAGCTATCAATACCTCAAAGATCGATTTGCAATCCGTCACATCAGTGAAAACATATAAAAAGTTACTTTCTATTCGTACGCATTTCTGTCAGGCTAAACTAGTAATCGAAGAAGTTATTATAAGTAGCCACTTACCACCGAACGATCGCGCTAATGGAAGAGCACCACTGGTTCGGTAAAAACGTCCATGTTGCAAACTTGGGGGGTTTCTCAAGATAAAAGTCTGCTCTATCGCGTGATATAGTCCGATTTTACGCTGGGCCCTCATTTTTTGAGATAAATTCAAAAATATCCCCAAAAATTGGTGCAAAAATGGTGTCTTTCCGTCTTTAACGATTGGTTGATCACGTTTAAACATTCATAATGTATTAATATTAGATATCACTGTATTCGGGAAAGTCTACAGAATCTTTTACTGCGAAGAACAATTCAATATCTTTTACAATAACATCACAATATTTGTTTAAAGTTGAAAAATAGGTTTTTTTTCAAAGTCATGTTTTTCAAAAACTATTATATATCATTATAAACTATTATACATAATTTTAAGGTACAAAGCTGATATTAAGATCTCATCTTCAATTTTTATTTAGATGTACAATTTTACATTTAAATAAAGTTTATTTCAATGTCGATCAATGTGATTAACGAGTATTCATTTTATATGAGTGGGAAAATAACATTTTAACGATACCATCATAAGATGTGTGGTCAAAATTAGTCGATTAATCAATGCCCTGTTAGTCGACGTTAAAGAGGACTACAAAATGGAGATGAGAATCTTGTAAATGATGAACGTGAACAAGAAAAAAAACCGATTTCTACTTTAATACAATCAAGTTCTTGCAATTCATTCACAAATTCGTTGATTAGAGTGATGCTTACTTTGATCCATAAGTTTATTTCGAAGAATATTATGTTTGCTTAACGTTACTGTTAATAATCGGACGTTTCATATGCAACGACCTAATACATACAATGATTCTGATAAATATTCGAACGCTCTTAAAAAGATGATAACTTTTTTAATATTGGACCCTACTATTCGGATTTTTTGAGAAGCTAGAACAATTAGTTTACTACACGACGTGATGAAACACAATTTTGAAAAAATTGTAATTGGTCGGGATGGCAGAAAAAATACTAAAAGTTGTATTTTACAACTTTCTCATGGGGGGCCCATATTGAAAATTTTAGAAGTACATTTTGCAGATCTGTGTCAATTATACATATTCTGAAAATTTCATCAGAATAGGTCAGCGTTGCAACGAACTACAACCGTTTAAAGCTGTTAAAAATTGCAATTTTTCGCAATTTTCGGCCTTCAACTATAATAAATCTAAGGATTCCTATATCTTTCGATACCTGAGGTTTTTTCCGCATCAACTGATTTTGATGAAATTTTCAGAATATGTATAATTGACACAGATCTACAAAATATATTATTGTGGTTATAATAAAGTATATTATATTAACAATGTGGAAAATAGTAATATGATACAAGGGATAACTGTACGACGGAATGGAGTGATGATAAACAACAGAAAAGTGGAGTCGGAACAAATCGATATAATATGAACATTGGTGAAGAACATAGAAAAAACCATTAAAGATTGGTTTAGGCAAGGAGCATCAACCACCAGAAGTTCCTAATCTTTAACATATATTTTTCAAATTTTCAATATAGGCCCACATAAAAAAGTTGTGAAATACCAAATTCACCACTTTTTTCACGTCAACTAGTAATCTAATTGTTTGAACTTCTCTAAAAATCCAAGTAGTAGGTTCCGAATATTTATGGGAGTCAATCTATATAAATAATTGTCAGTCGAAGAAAACGGTCGATTTCAAGGATTGCGGGCATTTCATTTTCTGGGTCTCCAACAGATTACGATCGATTCTTCCTTCACACTTTTCATTCAGCGGGAACTAGGATGGCATAGATTTTCTTTTGAAGTACGCGAACAGTCTGAGCAAATACAGCAACCAATCGGAATGTAGAAAACCAGTATGAAAGTAGGTGACACGCGAGATCACATGAATTATCATACGTAATTTCCTCGGTCGTATGCACATAACATGCGTCCCAT
This sequence comes from Sphecodes monilicornis, assembly GCA_913789915.3. Lineage (NCBI taxonomy): Eukaryota > Metazoa > Arthropoda > Insecta > Hymenoptera > Halictidae > Sphecodes > Sphecodes monilicornis. The sequence continues at coordinate 2,025,840 of OU565291.1, read as the reverse complement.
GTAATCACGCAAACTCCCGTGCGAAGTAAAAGTCCGTGCGTTATCGAGTGCTTTCGTCGTGCCGTCAACAGTTTCTTTCAGCAACGTTGTCTGCGGAAGAGCCGAGAGAGTTCTTCGATCTTTCCGGAATCAACCTTATGAGATCCTGTAAATTTTCTGTGATTATCCGACATATCTTCCGTGAACGTGACTCGACACCGGATTGCAATCAGCATTGAAACATTCTCTCACTTCGATCAATAGTCTGTTCAGTCGCAACAGCCTCGCCATAAATACTGTCTGAGTCAGATGTTATCTTACATTCTGATGATTGGTCGATGCTGCAAATATTTTCTTCAACGATCTTATTAATATTCATAAACCGTGGATTTATAAATAGTTTGGCTTTTAAAACAGCGCAGTGGTTGCACCTCGCCCTTACACAAGATTGTTTCAACTATGCGTTTAGAACGTTCACATCGAACTATTGCAAAGACGGTAAAATAATTAATAGAACACTATATTACAGACATCTCACTCCAAATACAGTAAAAAGTAAGATATACGAACTGTAGTTTAAAACGCTAAAAATAAGACGACTTTGTGATTTTGTTTTAAGAAAATACGGAGCAGTTCTTTTTGAAACTTTTAGGATAATTTATTTGATATACAAGGAATATGCTCTACTTTTTTCGCTAAAACATATGTGGTAGAAATTGATATGTATATATATATATATATATGTATATATATGTGGGATCAGGACCTCCCAGACCAAATACTGTATGGAGATTAGGAAAAGTAGGAGGGTACCGTGGGTATGTGTAAGAGTTGATCAGCTACAACCGCGAGGGTCCCAGGTTCGATTCCCGGCGCGGAATTCCTCATTTTTCCTAAGATCCTACATTTATATATATATATATATATATATATATATATATATATATATCGACATTTTGTGTAGCCTTAACCGATTAGGAAGTTTGAATTGATCGACTAGTTTCTTCTCTATTGTGTCCACCAATTTCAAATAAGTAGCTTTAAGAAAATACGTTTGAAGTTTTGAACAGGTATGATTTATCTTGGCGATGCACTCTTGTTTCATGAGCTAAATTTATTATACATTAATTACTTCGAATTTCTACTTGAAATATTGTGAACACAATCTTTATAAATGCTGCTATTAATTAGAGCAAAAAAAGTAAAATGGATTTTTGAAGTCTTCCTTTTAAGGATTTTTATGAAATTCGAGAAAAGTAAGCTACAACTTTTTTGTAATGTGAAAAATCAGTCAGAAGAATAACAAATGCTGTTTTTATTGAAATAAATGCAGTATTCTGAAATCTGATAGCATAACAGGGTTCCTCATTATAAAATATAAATAATGACCATTTGCAATATTCTTTCACGCCTAGTCACTTCCAAGATCTTCAAGTCAGCAAAAAGAAATCTTACATGAGACTTCGAATGCTTAATAAAAAAAAATATCATCAAACCATCAAAGCTCGCAAATGCTGATTTGATACGTTCTCGTGTGAGATTTAACAACACAGTCGGATGAAATGATAGTACAGAACAGAAAAGATATACTGTAACATGCAACGGCATAAGCAGCGTCCAGGATGAAACAAGGACAAAACGCGAGGATATCAAGATACGTTAATCGTTCATCATTGAATAGAAAAAAGTGGAAGCAGACGAAGTTCCAGATAAGATTAATAATAACATCGATTATTACGGGAACGGAGTAACTCGCGAACCTGAAGAAACTCCAGATGAACTAATACACTAATCGACCTATTATATATGTTTTTACAATATATATTATTATATATGTTAACTATTGAGACCGCTGAAATCGAAATTATGCAGTTGGACCAAATCAATGCAAAGGATAGAAAATTTTATGATGCATTTGGATGATTGTATACTTAAGTATTTCAAATTTCATAAATAATTTAATGTCAGGGAAATTTCTTCTCTCGCCTGAAACATTTGATTTTTGTCACTTACATTGCAAAGGTCTTTACCAATTATTAAAGCTTATTGTAAAGCTATTTTAGCAGGAAATTTTTGGTTTTATGGTTTTCGACGATTTATGCGTTAACGACAAATCACTTTGGATGACCTTAAAATGCATCAATGAATCGGCAGGTTCCAAAAATGAAGAATTATTTTAGCGAGGAATGCATCTCTTCATTGGCAGATGAAGAAGAGTTGTAGAAAGCGAAAGAGAACATATCGAATTGACAAATATTGTATTAATTCAACGTATGGAAGAAATAGAATAAATAAATAAACTTGGTTAAAAAACAATGATAACTTCTATAATCACCTAATATTTATGTGAAGAGTGTTCGGATACAAACCGAAAAAAATTTTTAAAACAGTCTCTACATGACGAGACTTTTCGGAAGCAAAGTATTGCAACTTTTTGTTCTTGTTTTCCAATTATTAATGATTAAAGCCTATTATTGGCGGCAGTTAAATTCGGCCCCTATCTTCACTGTTTCGCTATCTTCTATCTTCATTAGACTCTACTTTCATACAGTCTCGGAAGTTCAGTAAAATTTATAATTATTAACGATTAAAAGACTATTCTCTCGTAATAGCTATGAAAGTCGGTAATTTTAATGAATTTCTTCCAGAATATAATTGGTAATGTGGAAATAAACTTTCTTGGAATGTATAAATACATCCTTCAATTATAGGAAAATATTTAGTTTTTTCTTTTTGGTGGTACATGTCTATTTATTTATTGGACGTTTAAGTGAAAAATGACCTTTTTCCGTCGGAAAAATTGAGTTTATAGTACGTGGCGAAACTTGTAACAAATCAGATCTGCGGATCTTTATGCAAAATAAAACTTGTTGGCATCAATTGCAAGAAACAGTAACCACATAGACCTTTCTTTTTTTCTTTGACGGTCTTAACAGGTTGAAAACAATATATTGACGACATTACATTCTTATAATGTTTCTACTGTTTTAAACTGCACCAACTTGATTTCGTCAGAAATGCATAAAATCTGCAGTGTACCGATGACTTAGTGACTTAGCGTATTCTGGCGACTTTATGCACTAAATCTCGACGCGGAGCATCTTAATAACAATTTCAACTATTTCTTACATTTCGAGTAAACTTGAGCAACTACGTGAATGTAAAGTGTAACATACTTCCAATTACTATACCCAAAAATCGCGGGGGTACTTTTTGGTACATTTTTAAACTCAAATCAAAGTTGATAAACATTGAACATAAGAAAATTGGATAGATCGTTAATATTAGAAAGAAATTATTCTGCAGCTTGTAAGAGATAATAATTTTAAACATAACTTATTAGGAGGTTGAATAAGTTCTCGCTGTTTTTTTTTATGAAATGAATGCTTTATTTTAAAAAATTGTTAAAAATATGTTCTTGAAAGTATTGTCTCTCGCTAGCCATTACTTTTCCCCATCTTTCTGGCAGCATAGTAATTCCATGTCGGAAAAACGACACGTCTTTTGAGGCAATCCAAGAGTGGACCCATTTTTTGATATCTTCATAAAATTGGAAGCGCTGCTCAGCCAGGCCATGTGTCATCGATCGGAACAAATGGTAATCTGATCGGGAAATGTTTGGTGAATACAGCGGGTGGGGTTGTACTTCCCGTTTAAGTGTTTTCAAAAACGTTTTCACCGGTTTTGCAACATGTAGCCGCGCGTTGTCATGCTGAAAAATCGCTTCAACTCGTACAGCACCCAACGTCCTTCCTGTGAATCATTCCTAATGCTTTCAAACGTTTCGAATCTGTTGTGTGATCAATTCCTAATGATTCTGCAAGTTCAGCTAGTATCTGACACGAGTCTTCATCGAGTAATGCCTCAAATTCTTCGTCTTCAAGTTTTTGTTGTGCGCCAGGGCGTTCTTTATCTTCAAGATCAAAATCATTATTTTTGAAGCGTCTAAACCAATCTCTGCATATTGTTTCCGACAGAACATGGTCGCCGTAGGTGTCAACAAGAATTCTGTGTGCTTCAGCTGCAGATTTTTTTTTAATAAAATAGTGTAGTAAAATTCCCCGCAATTACTCTTTCTTTGGCATGAAATTCGACATTTAGCACAATGAAAGAAAAATTGTTTATATTTCAGTGGAATGACATACACTGAATTTTAACCTTACATATATGTAGTACTTCATTATAGATACGAATACTATCTGAAACTAAATTCACGCAGTTCTGGTATTACGACCTTTCGGAAAACAGCGAGAACTTATTCAACCTCCTAATATAAAAATCAAATTATCAGATATACCTTTGACAAATGGCATGTGTTTAAATGAATGCACTGAATATTGGGAAAAAATTTCAAGCACCATTTTTTATAACAAATTAGAAAATTCAGTAAAAATTCCGAGTGGTATTAAAATCTATGTTTTTTTATTAGTATTTTATAACCTATGAATTTCAGACTTCGCTTTTTTTACTTTTGTCCATTGCGCACCACACTGTGCGTCACTCCTGCGAGGAGGTCCCGAGGCGTGCACTGCGCATCATACTGGCTCTGAAATGAACCGATTGTGTTCGAATAAATCGAAAAATCATCGGCGGCTCGTCAACTTTGAGAGTTCATATCTCGAGGTCTTTGAGCAATTTAAAATGGAATGCCCTGTACAACCTGAAATTTTAAAGATGACCCATAAAGTGTGTATCTGAATAAAGTTACAGTACATAAATAAAAATTATTTTATGCGAAGTTTCCGCCATCCACGTTGACTAATTAGAGAGAAAATTGAGACTATTCAACTTTATTTCACTTTCTCTACTTAATGTCAGTGAAATGACATCTTGCAGCTACCGAAGCGCGTATCTTAAAAGGGGACAATCATTCACGTAGTTCCGTCAAATGGTTATAGATATGTTTTATGAATTACGACGTTTTAAAACCAGAGACGACCTGCTGTAGACAAAAAGTCAACGCAACGAAATAATTTTCACTATATTTATTGATTTGGCCCTTACATTTACGTGCAACTTAATAGAAAACGTAGGTTCGAAATATCTGCTACATTATGCAATGTCCACTTACACGTTTTAACTATAAACCCAGCTGTGCATACGGCGTTCGTCGTGTCTATGTAATATCGCATCGACAAGATGCCCCGCTGGGTATAGTCTGAAAGAAAGGCTTACAGGTTGTCAATTACGCTGTCACGACCAATGAAGCGCGTCATTAGCGCTATGGGTCAGCGTGTCATGAACGTTGTTTTTCCAGTGCCTTCTACCTTCTGCCTTTACCGGAGAAAAAATCCATGGGTTGAGTTACTACCTAAATATATTAACTAACGTGTTTTACCGGACGCCGAGCAACACGCGTTTTCCTCGTCGACGAATTTTCTTCGAAACTAGGTTATTAGTAATAAGAATTAGGTCATTGGTAAAAGAAAATTATTCTCTTTGGACTACTTTCACGAAGCCACGTAACACATGCATATCGTAGGTGGTTGTGAACGCACTGACAACTTCTTCGGCAATCGATATGTGAAAACTTTTAGCAAAATATCGATGTGCATATTTTCAAGGCGGCTTTCACCTTGTGGACATTTTTCAAGAATATAAATTCTGCTTATCCGATTACCATCCGTAATTAATTAGAAATTTTATTCTTTACAGTTCTAATAGTTGCGGATGATCCGTTCGAAAAATCATCGTTCATTTTTCAACACTAACCGTTCTGAGCACAAAATGTGACTGGTACACGTTATTTTATAAAAATTACAAGACCGAATTTATTTAGATTTCTCGCAGTTGGTAATACAAGCATCTTCTTAATTTCAATAATTATGAAAAAGATATGAAACCGATCATTTGTCGTCGCACGGTTAATAAAATAAAAATATATTCAATCATAATTTCATGGATAATAACACTGTCCAACACCAAATTTGTTCCACAATAACTGATGGGTGATTCTTATAGACTTTTCTGCGCTGATTCCGAATCTGTCCTTAGTTTTTCTCCTACACGCACAGTTTTTGAGGAAAACGGCTTTTTAAAAAAAAACCTATTTTTCAACTTTAAACGAATATTCTGATGTTATTATAAAAAATATTGAATTGTTCTTTGCAGCATAAGATTCTGTAGACTTTCCCGAATACAGTGATATCCAATATTAATACATTATGATTGTTTAAACATGTTTAAACAATCATTAAAGACGGAGAGACACCAATTTTGCACAAAGTTTTCAGGATATTTTTCAATTTCTCTCAAAAAATAAGGGTCCAGCGGAAAATCGAACTATACCACGCGATGGAGCACACTTTTATCTTGAGAAACCCCCCTTTGAAGTTTGCAACATCGACGTTTTTACCTCACCAAAAAGCAAAATATCTTCGCCCGACATGCGTTGACGCCAGTGGTGCTCTTCCACTAGCGCGGTCGTTAATTGGGATACGGAGCCGCGCGGCGCGCTACGGTGTAACGGCGCGTCGCTATAAGCGCGCAATTGTGTCAGCTTACTTAAATGTTATATTTTATTACATTTTGTACTATTGTTATTTATTATTTATTAGTATATTTATTCTGTATAAATTATTTCTGTATAAAAGCGGTAGCTTCAATTTCATAAATTGTTTTTTTTTTTGGGTAACGATCATATTACACAGAATTATAAAATACAATATATATTCACATTTTAAAAAACCATTTTTAAAGTTCACAAAAAAAATAGGTAAGTTTTTCTTTCGTATTTAGTTATCTTTATTCAGCATTTCTACAATAAAATGTGAATATATATTGTATTTTATAATTCTGTGTAATATGATCGTTACCCAAGAAAAAAACAATTTCTGAAAATGAAGCTACCGCTTTTTGTAATAAATTATGTTTTTGTTACAAGAGGTCTTTTTTGTATGAAATATACTATAAACAAGAGACTAACATTAAAAAATACATGTATTTTTTATAGTAGTATAGTCTTGTTTATAGTATATTTCATACAAAAAAGACCTCTTGTAACAAAAACATAATTTATTACAAAAAGCGGTAGCTTCATTTTCAGAAATTGTTTTTTTCTTGGGTAACGATCATATTACACAGAATTATAAAATACAATATATATTCACATTTTATTGTAGAAATGCTGAATAAAGATAACTAAATACGAAAGAAAAACTTACCTATTTTTTTGTGAACTTTAAAAATGGTTTTTTAAAATGTGAATATATATTGTATTTTATAATTCTGTGTAATATGATCGTTACCCAAAAAAAAAACAATTTATAAAATTGAAGCTACCGCTTTTATACAGAAATAATTTATACAGAATAAATATACTAATAAATAATTAATAACAATAGTACAAAATTTAATAAAATATAACATTTAAGTAAGCTGACACAATTGCGCGCTTATAGCCACGCGCCGTTACACCGTACCGCGCCGCGCGGCTCCGTATCCCAACGAACGACCGCGCTACTGGAAGAGCACCACTGGCGTCAACGCATGTCGGGCGAAGATATTTTGCTTTTTGGTGAGGTAGAAACGTCGATGTTGCAAACTTCAAAGGGGGGTTTCTCAAGATAAAAGTGTGCTCCATCGCGTGGTATAGTTTGATTTTCCGCTGGACCCTTATTTTTTGAGAGAAATTGAAAAATATCCTGAAAACTTTGTGCAAAATTGGTGTCTCTCCGTCTTTAATGATTGTTTAAACATGTTTAAACAATCATAATGTATTAATATTGGATATCACTGTATTCGGGAAAGTCTACAGAATCTTATGCTGCAAAGAACAATTCAATATTTTTTATATCAACATCACAATATTCGTTTAAAGTTGAAAAATAGTTTTTTTTTTTTAAAACCGTTTTCCTCAAAAATTGTGCGCGTAGGAGAAAAACTAAGGACAGATTCGGAATCAGCGCAGAAAACTCTATAAGAATCATCCATCAGTTATTGTGGAACATAAAAAAAGTTGAAATTTGTTGGCCAGTGTAATTAATGTAATTTCTCTCTTCAAGAAGTCGTTCATAACTTTAAAAGATCAACTTCTAACGTAAAAAGATCTTCAATAAAAAGAATGTATAAAGTATAAAAATATTGTTACGGCGAGGTGTGTTCAATAGACTGCGTTTTACTTATGAAAAAAACCGAACTTATTTAAAATTTATATGAAATTGTCCAAGACCGATTTGCAATTTGTATTTATCAATTCCACGAAATACTTCCTGTTGCTGAGATCGAAGGTCCACAAAAATGAGGTCAAAGTATGTATTTTAAAGAATTTTGTTACCAATCAAATTTTAACAGTATGCAATCTTAAGTATGCAAACTAAATTTCATCCGCTTATTGTATCAAATAACATATTTTTCACTACTTATATACCTACTCGTTAGTACTACTAATATAGTTTTTAATATATTGACTTTTTACATTTGTATCTGTACCGAAGAAAGTTTTATAGACTGTACAAATTGTGATTCTATAATTGTTGGAATTTCTGCAATTTTCATTCATAAGTAAATAAATTTTTCAATAGGCAATTTGAAATAGCTTTGAGTATTTCGTTTTTCGATTACCTTGCATATACAGTTAATACAGATTCATAATGTAAATATTGGCACTAATCTGCGAAAGTAATTCGAAATTTCAGTAGTTATGTATAAACTTGTTCATTGTCATAGATGCGTAATTCGGAAAAAGTGGGTCAGCAAAATTGTTCGACAGACCTAGCAATTCCACTCGTAGATTTCATTCGCGTATTATAAAAAGTATACGATGTGGTCAGCCATCAAGAGCAGCCAAGCGTGTGGGTCAGTTCCCTTAGAGTCGTGCTGCAGTAATTAACGAGTCATTATCAGATTGCGGAAGTCTATGCAAATTCACATTTTTGCAGACTGACGAGCAAATCAAATATGAGGCGGATATGTATATTCATTACTTCCAATCTTCAAAAGATATTATTCTAATTTTCTTTTATCTTATAGCACTTCGAATATTTTTGTGTCAGCTATAAAACAGAATTAATCAATATTATATCGTAAAATACGTTACTCAAAATATTTCTGCATGCAGAAATAAAAAGATTTTTAAGAGGAACGTTCATTAATCTTAAAGGGGTATTCTGATCTGGAAGTGTCAAGAAATCGATTTTTGTGACCTAAAAAATGTATTCCCCAAGTATTGCTAATTGAATATACGTATGGAATATATTGAAAGATATAAATCCTTAGATTTATTACAGTTAGAGGCCGAAAATCTTTGATGCAATTTTCAGAATATGTATAATTGGCACAGATCTACAAAACGTATTTTTTAAATTTTCAATTTAGACAACCATGATAAAGTTGTAAAATACAACTATTAGTATTTTGTCTGTGATTCTGACTAATTTTTTCAAAATGTTTTATTTAGTAAACTAATTATTCTAAATTCTCAAAAAGTCCAAATGGAAAGGTCCAATATTAAAAAACTTATCGTCTTTTTAAAAATGGCCGAATATTACTGTGAGTCACTGTAAGTACATTTAATTTCTTTTGATTGTATTTTAAACTTAAAGTAAAACTTCGAATGTTCTTCTCTCGAAATGGCTGCTGTGATATCTCCATCACGATGCGGCCGATTTCAATCAAATTTGGCATTAATATTCTCGATAGGATATTATTCTTATCTGCATCAAAATTATTAAAATATTTGCAAACATATTTCTATAATTAACAGTTCCTCCTTAACATGGCACCATTTTGTTAAAAATTAATTCGAATGAAAGATCGTGATACAGACGATAGCCACATCCATATTGAACAATATTTTTTCTTAACTATTTATTTCAGGTGCCTACAAAAGTCACAATCGTGAAGATGTCCTGAAAGAGGGCATGAAACTCACGCTAGACCAGAATACTTTATTTAGTGGGATAAAATTGTTGAAAGGATGTTTGCCAATCATTTGTTCGCTGGAAAATAGTACTGTTTCAGATTATATAGTCATATAAAATGTTACATAACTTTTATCTCACTGTCGTACAAGATGTTTAATGTATTATACACATAACCTTTGTATTCAGAAAGCTGGAAAAATTCACAATTAAAATTAAAATATTTCACCATTTACGTATATTACTTAGTTTTTTAGTTAAAATTAGACAATTTCTGAAAAGATAACAACGTTTCTTACATTTGCATAGTTAAAAATATAAGCAAATTTGAAAAATAAAATCTTGAAATTCATTGTACAGTTCGCGTAAACGTATGACAATTCACTACGTTTAATATTGATTACACTGTAGAACACCAAATTAGTTTTTCAATATCTGTTGGCTGATTCTTATAGAAGTTGTCATTTTAAAACCAAATCCGAAAGCAGTATTTCTTTATCACACACCGTTTTCGAAAAAGATTGGTTTTTGTGAAAAGGCATGATTTTGATAAAAACATGTGAGAAAGTTCTGGTTTGAGTCAAAAGATAGGGGAGACTCTCCTCTGTATATCGACGCGTTCGCACCCACGGACTTAAAGGACTGAGCATAACGTGGGTTTATGGGTGAGAGGGGTCGTACCGCGAGTGGGGAGGGATGGTAGACTGCGGCCATGTTGGATGGCAAAACTAGTGTTGCCATCTATATAACGTTGCGGGATCATTGATATGATTTGATTCTGAAAAATGAATGCATAACAACTGTATTTGTATATACAGGGTGGCCCACATAACTCTGAACAGCTCGATATCTCGAAAACTATGCCATCGATTTTAAAGTTCTTAGTCTTAAATTGCATGGAACTGAAGGGCCATTCTGACTACATAAACGTGAAGTGCCCTCCCTTCCCCTTTAACGGGGGAGGGGAGGTACCTTTGTAATTTTAAATGGAACCCCCTATAACATGTTACATATTTAGATTCTACAGGAAAAAACAAGTCAATTTTGTCTGAAACATTTTTTTGTCAGATACTTTCATGATGAGATATAACAGTTTGAAGTTTCGAGTTGTAGGTACTTGAAGCGCTCGGAAATAGCGTTATGGAATTATACGCGCTCGAGTCCTTTGCTTATTCGTGAAGAAATAAAATGTACTTTAAATTAAATGTTCAAAATGTCCACCACGGGCTTATAAACATTTATTTACTCGAAAAATCAAAGTTGTTCTAACATTTTTTAACATTTCGGGAGTCACTGAAGCGCAAGCGTCACGTATTCTTTGTTTCATGTCCTCTTTTGTCGTCGGTGGTTCAAACATAACTTTGTCCTTTACATATCCCCATAAGAAAAAATCTAATGGCGTTAGATCGGGGGATCGAGGAGGCCATCGACGAGGTCCCCCACGACCTATCCATTTGTTCCCAAATTTTTCGTTCAAAAATTGCCTGGTGATGATTGCAAAATGTGGAGGAGCGCCGTCTTGTTGGAACCACATTTCTCTTCTAACGTGCAGTGGCACATCTTCCAAAAGCGCAGGCAAATGATTTTTTAATAAATCACAATAACTTGCAGATGTTACAGTTTCTTGAAAAAAAATAAGGTCCAATCGCAAAATCTCCTATTAGGCCACACCAAACATTTAAAGACCATCGATGTTGAAAAGGAACACATCGCATCCAATTTGGGTTTTTCACGGCCCAATAATGCAGATTATGTCTATTTACATGCCCTGAATTCATAAAAGTGGCCTCATCGGAAAAAAGTATTTTGCACGAAAAGTCATTTTCCACAACACCCTGCAGCCACTCGCAAAATCTTGCGCGGTGATCGTAATCTGCTATCGAAAGCTCTTGTGATAAAACCATGTGATATGGATGATACTTTTGCCGTTTCAAAATTCGTTGAATCCATGAACGACTAATATGTGATGTTTGTGCAAGTGTACGTTGACTAGTATGAGGATTTTATGTAATTGCAGCAAGAATACTGGCACTATTATTTTCATTAGTGACAACTTTAGGTTTATTGCGAATTTTTTTACACAATTCACCGTGCTCGCGAAGCCGCTTTTCTAAATTATGAAATGTTGCATGACATTTTTTGATCCCATAACGTTCAAAAAACATCACCGCTGCACGCCGATAATTTTTTTGGCATTCACCTAACGTTAATAACATATCCACTTCTGTGGCAAAAGTAGCCATAATCACAATGTTACTGCTTGAATAACAGCTCTAAACTGAAAACGTTTTCATAGATAAGTGAGTCAAACTCAAAAATTGTAAATATTATTGTTTGTGTTTCTTCACGAATAAGCAAAGGACTCAAGCGCGTATAATTCCATAACGCTATTTCCGAGAGCTTCGAGTACCTACAACTCGAAACTTCAAACTGTTATATCTCATCATGGAAGTATCTGACAAAAAAATGTTTCAGACAAAATTGACTTGTTTTTTTCCGGTAGAATTTAAATATGTAACACTTTATAGGGGGTTCCATTTAAAATTACAAAGGTACCTCCCCTCCCCCGTTTTAAAGGGGAAGGGAGGCCACTTCACGTTTATGTAGTCAGAAAGGCCCTTCAGTTCCATGCAATTTAAGACTAAGAACTTTAAAATCGATGGCATAGTTTTCGAGATATCGAGCTGTTCAGAGTTATGTGGGCCACCCTGTATATACAACATATTGCACATTCGGCTCCAATATAAATTTATAAATAAATTATGTGTATCTATTTCCCGCATGATTGCACTGCAAATTCGCGCAACTAGTATTTAAAGTTGCCTATAGATAGCGTTGGGATATGGTGCAAGATTTCACGCGCATGCGCGGCCAAAACAGTAATGTATCTATATCATGATGACAGAGGTAGTGGAGCCCTGAGACAGTTATATTGGCGGGAATGTCTCGAAACAATCTATTCTGGACAAAAAGACTTCAGGACGAGTCCTACGAGTTACAAAATATACACAAATACACATGTTATATACTCATTTTTCAGAATCAAATCATACCAATTTTTTAAAATTCTGCTGGGTGCTCAAGGTACCCCATTTTATCAAGAATCTTACTTTACTGAGGCTGAAATCGCCGCGCATGAGCGTGAAATCTTGCACCATATCCCAACACTACCTATAGAGCGCACCACAGTGTTTGCCATCCGAGATGGCCGACAAGTTGACACCCCTTCCGTCTTTCGCCTCACCCTCGCAGCATAATGCACAGTCCTGAAGTCCGTGTTCACACCTCGCGGCCATTGCAGCCTTTTCTCGACTCGCCAGGGCCGTTGCTATGTGTAGTCGACATTCGGGTCACTCAAATATGTGTTTGCTTACTATGCTTAAATTATATTTGTTTTTGTCTTTACGGTTGCCAATCATCGCACAAAATTATGAAAATGCGAGATTTATTCATATTTCTCTGTGGAAAAGCTTAATAACGAAAACTAAATACAAAAGAATAACTTAACTATTTCCGAAGTAAACAAATTTTAAAATGTTTCCGCCTTGCTCGAAGCTTTTACGTGGTATCTCGATTTTCACTAATAAGTGTCCAACAGTAATCTGCAAGCATCGCGCATAAGTTTTGTCCTAGGTAATGTTTTCCTATTTTATGAAATATCTTGCTGAAGCGTTCTCCATGTTCATCACTCGCATCACCAAGATTTGCAGAAAAAAGTCTAAATGTGAATGCAAGAAATGTATTTTTAGTGACATGTTGCATCCTGCCTTTTACAATTTTTTAAAAGTTTATTCACTATAATACAGTTTTCTGATTTATTTTTCCCAAGGAAATTTTCTATCGTTTCCACAAATTGAGCCCACAATTGTTTTCTCATTTATTTAATTTTTTACTAAAATTAGCGCCTTTAATTGTTCCATTTGGTGAAATTCTACCGTTGTAGTCGCGATTTTTGAATCTCTTTCGGATATATTCGAATATATTCTTCAGTTTCTTCTTTTTCTTCATCGGTAGCGTCAAATGCCTCGAGTATCATTGCAGGAGGTTTAGGCACAGTTATTTATACATTTATTATATAGTATACATTCGGACACACAACTTTTTTCTTTCCTATTTTATCGAACCCACATGTTTTGGTCAAACAAAAATAATAGTCTGTCGTGTGATTTGTAGGCTTCCTCTATGGCACGGGTATTCCGAAGTGCATTTTCTTGTATCACCGTTCATCCACGCTAGAAGAACCAAGGCGCAACTGGCAGGAAGTATGAGGTGCCCAATCATTCTCCTGGTCCCCAAGTTTTCATTGGAATTATATTCTTGCATTTTGATTTTAAAACAATTTCGCAAGAAATATAATAAAAATAGTCCGGCAGATTTATACATTTATACATAGATTTATGCAAAATAATATTAATAAATATTAATATAACAAACACATTACACTATTACAATATTTACAATGTTAAAATATATGTGCACTATTAAGGTATAATACATTACTAAAATACATATATTATATACACAAAAACTAAAATACTATAAATAACTATAAATGTTTTTTTATGAGTTTTTATAGCGTAGAAATGCAGATTTGAAATGCTTAACATGACTGACTTCGACTTTCAAACCGAAACTGAGCTCTGACTTGAGTTTTATTAAGGACCGTCATGATATTTTCTGCAGACTACAAAATATGTACATACAAAGTAAGGAAAGATATCAATGCGGCGACTGGAAATTTATAGTTTTTGTAATTGTCGTCTTATCTTTATAATTGTAGTACCCTAATATGGACACTCGAGGTACTTCCGATAAAAATAATTTCAACCACGATGTAGCTCGAACTTTATTTTTATCGACTTAAGTACACAATTAAGATGTAGTTTGCTCCATATTAAATCGATAAAATATTACGGAAGTGTATAATTAGACGGGCTCTTCTTGTTATATTTATGACAAAATTGTGTTAACATCAAATCACAGAAATATAATTCTGGCATTAATCTTTCATAAGAATATTGCAACAATAGAAAAACGTTACCAAAAGAAAAAGACGTGCAATGTTTGGAGATTACTGTTGGACACGTATTAGTGAAAATTGGGATACCACGGCCACGTATTAGCGTCGAGCAAGGCGGAAACACTTTTTTCGTTTACATCAGACATAGTTGAGTTTTTCTTTTGTGTTTAGTTTTCTTTATTAAGCATTTCCACAATGGAATGTGAATACATCTCGTATTTTCATAATTTTGTGTAACGATTGGGACCCAAATAAACAAAATAAATGTACATAATTCAAGCATAATAAGCATATATGTATACATATTAGGAGGTTGAATAAGTTCTCCCTGTTTTTTTTTTATGAAATGAATGCTTTATTTTACAAAATTGGTAAAAAATATGTTCTTGAAAGTATTGTCTCTCGCTAGCCATTACTTTTCCCCATCTTTCTGGCAGCATAGTAATTCCATGTCGGAAAAACGACACGTCTTTTGAGGCAATCCAAGAGTGGACCCATTTTTTGGTATCTTCATAAAATTGGAAGCGCTGCTCAGCCAGGCCATGTGTCATCGATCGGAACAAATGGTAATCTGATCGGGAAATATTTGGTGAATACAGCGGGTGGGGTTGTACTTCCCATTTAAGTGTTTTCAAAAACGTTTTCACCGGTTTTGCAACATGTGGCCGCGCGTTGTCATGCTGAAAAATCGCTTCAACTCGTACAGCACCCAACGTCCTTCCTGTGAATCATTCCTAATGCTTTCAAACGTTTCGAATCTGTTGTGTGATCAACTCCTAATGATTCTGCAAGTTCAGCTAGTATCTGACACGAGTCTTCATCAAGTAATGCCTCAAATCCTTCGTCTTCAAGTTTTTGTTGTGCGCCAGGGCGTTCTTTATCTTCAAGATCAAAATCATTATTTTTGAAGCGTCTAAACCAATCTCTGCATATTGTTTCCGACAGAACATGGTCGCCGTAGGTGTCAACAAGAATTCTGTGTGCTTCAGCTGCAGATTTTTTTTTAATAAAATAGCGTAGTAAAATTCCCCGCAATTACTCTTTCTTTGGCATGAAATTCGACATTTAGCACAATGAAAGAAAAATTGTTTATACTTCAGTGGAACGACATACACTGAATTTTAACCTTGCATATATGTAGTACTTCATTATAGATACGTTACTATCTGAAACTAAATTCACGCAGTTCTGGTATTACCACCTTTCGGAAAACAGCGAGAACTTATTCAACCTCCTAATATATTAGGTGTACAAATAAGTTCGGTGGCTTCACACTCATTCAACTGCAATTACGATTCAAATTAAACAATTTTGCCGCCGCTTCGGTATCTTAAAGTACTGACCTCACCCTAAGAAACGCACTATATAACTTTACCCTAATTATTACATAACCTCAAAAAAACAATATTTTGCACCATGGCGTTTCGGTAAGAGTATATTAGGATATGCTTTTTTCATTGGAGAAAAATGCTGTTGAGGCTACGAAAATGATTTGTTCTGTATTGGGTAAAAATGCTGTAACCCATAAGACGTGCAAAAAATGGTTCCAAAATTTTCGTAGTGGAAAGTTTAATCATAATGATGGTGAATGCAGTGGAACGCCGGAAAAGTGGAGGACGAGGAATTAGAGCAGCTGTTGAACGATGATCCTTGCCAAACGCAACAGGAACTTGCTGAGGAAGTTAGTGTAACTCAACGAGCAATTTCCCTTGGTTTGATGAAGTTTGGGAGAATACAAAAGATAGGCCGTTGGGTTCCGTTGGTACCTGGCAGGTGATAGTGTTGCGCGACAACGACGCCCACATACGGCGAATACAAACATTTCTTATTTGAGCTGAGAGATTCTCCCTCGTGCGGCATATTCCCCAGATCTAGTTCCCTCGGATTACCATCTTTTCCGGTCGCTGAAACATCACTTATTGATTTCCACTTCAGAACTCTCGAAGATGTCGGAAAAGCATTAATGACTATATTCGATCGAAACCACCATCTTTTTATAGAAACGGAATTCATCAACTACCCGAAAAGTGGAAGAAGCGTGTAGAAAGTAATGATGATTACTTCGCAACATATACTGCATTCCTCCTTTTTATAAATAAACATCGAATATATGATAAAAGGCGCTGAACTTATCTGTACACCTAATACTTTATACATATACAGGGTGTCCCACATAAATGGGAACACCTAAATACCTGTCGTATTTACAGTCCTATCAGGAAACTTCAGAGGACAAAGTGACACTATTGCAGGGGGCAAATATAATGGTAAAGAAAAGTATTTTTTATGTCATGTTTTTTTAAATGAAATAGTATATTTTTTTACGACAGCATGATAGACAATAAAAATCTGAATTTGGCGGATACCACCTTTTTGACCTTGAAATGACCTTGAGCAAGAATAATCATGTTGGAGCGGATAAAATGTGGAAGTTTAAAACTTACGTGTTTCAGCAAAGTTTACGCGTTGTTTGCGGCGGGTTGACCTTTACATATCATAATAAATGTTCGAAACGTTGACCATCCTCATTTATGCAATATTGCAATCTTGTATTAAATGATCTGTAGGCATTGTCGATTTTCTGAGACGTAATCGAAGCACATACTGCAGTAATCCTTTGCCGCATATCCTCTGGCGTTGTGGGTTTATCTTTGTACACAATACATTTTATCTTGCCCCATAGATAAAAGTCCAATGTTGTCAGATCCGGAGAACGGGCTGGCCATGGAATTGTTCCTTGTCGCCCAATCCAGCGTCCAGGATATTTCGTATTTAGCACCGTTCTAGCAACTTTAGAATAATGCGCTGGACACCCATCATGTTGAAACCACATGCGCTCCCGATCGAATAACGTAATTTCTTCTAAATGGCCCGTCAAATCCTGG
Source organism: Sphecodes monilicornis (assembly GCA_913789915.3). Classification (NCBI taxonomy): domain Eukaryota; kingdom Metazoa; phylum Arthropoda; class Insecta; order Hymenoptera; family Halictidae; genus Sphecodes; species Sphecodes monilicornis. The sequence goes on along the minus strand of OU565291.1, from coordinate 2,008,096 downwards.
CGTAAAAATGCAGCATACTTTATACCAGTAAGAGTTCCTTGTATAAATTCGTTCGACGTTCAATTACGTCTCAGAAAATCGACAATGCCTACAGATCGTTTAATGCAAGATTGCAATATTGCATAAATGAGGATGGTCAACGTTTCGAACATTTATTATGATATGTAAAGGTCAACCCGCCGCAAACAACGCGAAAACTTTCCTGAAACACGTAAGTTTTAATACTTCCACGTTTTATCCGCTCCAACATGATTATTCTTGCTCAAGGTCATTTCAAGGTCAAAAAGGTGGTATCCACTAAATTCAGTTTTTTATTGTCTATCATGCTATCGTAAAAAATATACTATTCCATTTAAAAAAACATCGGTGACCTTGAAATTTCATTAAAAAACACGACATGAAAAATTTTTTTCTTTATCATTATATTTGCCCCCTGCAATAGTGTCACTTTGTCCTCTGAAGTTTTCTGATAGGACTGTAAATACGACAGATATTTAGGTGTTCCCATTTATGTGGGACACCCTGTATAAAGTACTTGCGTCGGCGCTTTTTCAAACTTAGAAAACTTTCTCGAAAACGTTGTGCGATAGAGCAGTTCTGCTTTCGGATTTGGTTTTAAAATGGCAAACTCTATAAGAATTACTCAACAGGTATTTCAGGTCAAAGGTGTTGTACAATGTAATCGGTACAGAGATGCCAAAAAGAGATACATAATACATAAAATCTAATTTAAATACCGGCAACTTCTTGAGACTGTGAAATTTGGTGTTTTTGGATCCACTGTATGTGAAAACTCTGGGACCAAAATATCACTTATATGGCGTACAGATAACACGTACCCTTTCTACTCCACTGTAGAAATTCAGAATTTATAGATTTCAGCCAGGGGCCGAAAAAATAGTTAGACAAACTTTTTTGGAAATCTCCTGACTATAATTTCCGATAGAGGCAGATAAAAAAGAGTTCTTGAAAGAATAAGTTTTAGTTTGAATAGAAGTTATATAATGTAGAAACACACTTTTGTAACAGGGACAGATAATATATTTATGGATTTGAAAAAAGTTCTCGATTACTGTTACAGACTTGTAATATTTATGCAAATAATTCACTGTTCAAATCTCTGATATATCTTTTTAAACAAAACATTTTAAAATAACCTGCTCGTAGAGAACATTTATTATATACAGATTCTAAAACATCTATTCCATGAGAACACTTTTTGAAGAAGTTTCTAAGAGTAACCTTCATTTTCATAAAAGCTTCACAGGTAAAAGAATTTTCTTAAATAAAATGTATAAGTCCAAACGGAATTATTTTTAAAATGAAAGGTAACTGTTTATTTCGATTGCTGTATAATTTTGAAACGTTGGTGCATAGTATAAATGACATTAAAGTAATCTCATTTTAGTAATCAATTCTAATTAAAAAATAATCACACTTTACTTAAGGTATTCATTTTAAAATGTATTACACAGTAAATTCCGTTTCTGTCGTTACGTTTAGACATTTCAAGTTTCCTGTTGCGTTTTTAAAAGATTTTTACGGCTTTCCAAGCAAAGTCCAATGCCAATGCAAACAAGGGGATATAGTATTTGCCGAGTCATCCATCATTTTGCTGCGGTATCGCGGATTACACCCGCGGCATTAAATGTTTAAGCGCGTATAACGGTGAATCTAACGCCCAACTGTCATCGTGGATCGTAAACAGAAACTTATCGACGAGAATCAACACGTGAAGCAGTCAACCATAAATTTGACGATATCTATTGGATATTCTCTTCGGTAATGAGCCGGCGGTATTCGGAGATCGGTGCGGAATATGTAAGACGGTGAGGCGACTGACGTTATCGAGCACGTATTCTTATCAGTCTTATTACGTCCATATTCCTGAATAGCAGGGCCGGTTTCGACTAATTTTTCTTCAAGGTTTCAACGTCCTCTCGATGCATGATTATCAACACTTTACGTGAACTTTTAGCTTGGATATATTTGAAATTTTACGAACTGCTAGATATCCAGATCCACTTACGAAAATAAGTTTTTTAACACAGAAACGCAAGCGCGAAGTAAAAATCTATTTATGGAAAAATTTCAAATTTTCTTTGAACACAAATTATAATAAATATACATTCTTGTTGTTTTTATAAAGTAATGTGAAATAGTCACTTTTAGTGCTACCTAGATCTAAACGAAGCATGATATTCGCCGCTGTGTTCGAATGTTTCTCGCACAGATTTGTAATTTTTATACAGGGTGGCCCACATAACTCTGAACAGCTCGATATCTCGAAAACTATGGCATCGATTTTAAAGTTCTTAGTCTTAAATTGCATAGAACTGAAGGGCCTTTCTGACTACATAAACGTGAAGTGGCCTCCCTTCCCCTTTAACGGGGGAGGGGAGGTACCTTTGTAATTTTAAATGGAACCCTCTATAAAATGTTACATATTTAGATTGTACAGGAAAAAACAAGTCAATTTTGTCTGAAACATTTTTTTGTCAGATACTTCCATGATGAGATATAACAGTTTGAAGTTTCGAGTTGTAGGTACTTGAAGCGCTCGGAAATAGCGTTATGGAATTATACGCGCTTGAGTCCATTGCTTATTCGTGAAGAAATAAAATGTACTTTAAATTAAATGTTCAAAATGTCCACCACGGGCTTGTAAACATTTATTTACTCGAAACATCAAAGTTGTTCTAACATTTTTTAACATTTCGGGAGTCACTGAAGCGCAAGCGTCACGTATTCTTTGTTTCATATCCTCTTTTGTCGTCGGTGGTTCAAACATAACCTTGTCCTTTACATATCCCCATAAGAAAAAATCTAATGGTGTTAGATCGGGGGATCGAGGAGGCCATCGACGAGATCCCCCACGACCTATCCATTTGTTCCCAAATTTTTCGTTCAAACATTGTCTGGTGATGATTGCAAAATGTGGAGGAGCGCCGTCTTGTTGGAACCACATTTCTCTTCTAACGTACAGTGACACATCTTCCAAAAGCGCGGGCAAATGATTTTTTAATAAATCACAATAACTTGCAGATGTTACAATTTCTTGAAAAAAATAAGGTCCAATCGCAAAATCTCCTATTAGGCCACACCAAACATTTAAAGACCATCTATGTTGAAAGGGAACACATCGCATCCAATTTGGGTTTTCCACGGCCCAATAATGCAGATTATGTCTATTTACATGCCCCGAAATTCATAAAAGTGGCCTCATCGGAAAAAAGTATTTTGCACGAAAAGTCATTTTCCACAACACCCTGCAGCCACTCGCAAAATCTTACGCGGTAATCGTAATCTGCTATCGAAAGCTCTTGTGATAAAACCATGTGATATGGATGATACTTTTTCCGTTTCAAAATTCGTTGAATCGATGAACGACTAATACGTGATGTTTGTGCAAGTGTACATTGACTAATATGAGGATTTAATGTAATTGCAGCAAGAATACTGGCACTATTATTTTCATTAGTGACAACTTTAGGTTTATTGCGAATTTTTTTACACAATTCACCGTGCTCGCGAAGCCGCTTTTCTAAATTATGAAATGTTGCATGACATTTTTTGATCCCATAACGTTCAAAAAACATCACTGCTGCACGCCGATAATTTTTTTGGCATTCACCTAACGTTAATAACATATCCACTTCTGTGTCAAAAGTAGCCATAATCACAATGTTACTGCTTGAATAACAGCTCTAAAGTGAAAACGTTTTCATAGATAACTGAGTCAAACTCAAGAATTGTAAATATTATTGTTTGTGTTTCTTCACGAATAAGCAATGGAGTCAAGCGCGTATAATTCCATAACGCTATTTCCGAGAGCTTCAAGTACCTACAACTCGAAAATTCAAACTGTTATATCTCATCATGGAAGTATCTGACAAAAAAATGTTTCAGACAAAATTGACTTGTTTTTTCCAGTAGAATCTAAATATGTAACATTTTATAGGGGGTTCCATTAAAAATTACAAAGGTACCTCCCCTCCCCCGTTAAAGGGGAAGGGAGGCCACTTCACGTTTATGTAGTCAGAAAGGCCCTTCAGTTCCATGCAATTTAAGACTAAGAACTTTAAAATCGATGGCATAGTTTTCGGGATATTGAGCTGTTCAGAGTTATGTGGACCACCCTGTATATTAGGTCGTTGCATAATAAATGTCCGATTGTTAACAGTAACGATAAGCAAACATAAGCGTCTTAGAAATAAACTTATGGATCAAAGTAAGTGTTGCTGACAGAAGCCAGGTCACTTTCTGTGTCGTTGTGCATCGCTTGTTTTTCACGCGCTCAGGTAGCATCAACCATCCCGAGCCGCCTACTATCCATATGGTTTCCCATATGTCAACCGTACTCCTTTCGTGATCCAAGGTGATCACTGAGTGACGGTTCGGCTCTGTTGTTGACAGTGTATTGTCGTACTTGTTCGAGTTCAGGTACTAGTTCCCTATCTTGGGTGGCACACTACACATTTGGTTTCCCAAATGCTGGGCCATACTCCTTTCGTGATCCAAGGTGATCACTGAGTGACGGTCCCACCCGAGATTTCTTGGAACTCTTTCATACCTGACCAAACTGACGAAAGTAGACGAGCACACTCAGAAAGTGACCGTTCCGTTTGCCTTCTACTAGCACACACACCGGTTTGCTCGTGGTTCCTTCTATTTAGTCTACCCCTACCCTGCTATTTGTGGGAGGGGTTTCACAACAAATTACAGTCTTCATTGTCTCTTCACGCTTATCTTGAACGCCAAAGGAATACAACATGCAACACTCAAATGAATTACGTATACAAATTTAAATCCATACAAACGTATATAGAAAGTTAAACTAACATAAATCAGTCCTTAACAGTAAGCACCATTCTAATCAACGTATTCTGTGAATGAATTGCAAGATTCTTGATTGTATTAAGGTAGAAATCGAATTTTTTTGTCGTTCGTGTTGATCATTTACAAGATTCTCATCTCCTTTTGTAGTCTTCTTTACTTTATTTAAATTTTTGGCCATTTTCACTCATATAAAATGAATACTCGACAATCACATTGATTAACATTGAAATAAACTTTATTTACAAGTAAAATTGGACATCTAAATCAAAATTGAAGATAAGACCTTAAGATCAGCTTTGTACCTTAAAATTATGTATAATAACGCCATAGATCGTGTTTAGGATTAAGCGTAGATATAAGTTAATTTTGTCTGTTCGGGACCACGCGCTACGACCCTGGGGAGCGCCCCGTGCCCCATATACCATGTCGTCTCGATCGTGCGAATCACCTGTGCGCGGCGCCTTTTGTTTTCGGCGTTTCTCGGAATCGCGCGCAGCCGATATGCGATCACGTGATCGATGGGAATCACCGGTGATCGCCTCATTACCGTAGCCGTTATTGTCTCGCTCTCGCTCGTGCTCTGTCTCGTGCTCGATACTCGTTGACAGACACGCTCGCGCCCATCTTTGGATTGAATCACTTCGTTTCTGCTTTTCGGCATCCGACTTCACGCTCATCTCGATCGCGTCAAGCCACCTTGATCGTCCATGTTATTGTCGTTTCCGCGAGGGCGTAAAATAAACTTTATGTATATTTCGTTACACACGTGCGAAGTGAATCTTTCTGCTTTTCCTTCGCTCTCCCGGCCGTTGTCCACCGTTCCTTCCCTCACGCTTTTCACTCCTTTGAAATTCCGAACTCCCTCCTGTGTTCGTACCCGATCCTATTTCCCATACAGTCCACTCACCAAAATTCTCGTTCCGGGTTCCCGAACAGATTGTAATTGTATTTCTTGATCAAAACGCTACATAACATTTGCATTCTAGAATCGGACATTTCCTAGGCGACAACCTAATAGTATATAGAATAATTAATAATAATTATATTATGAAGTGAGGTTTGCTCCTCCCAGCATGCTAGTTCAGGCGTTCGTAAAGTTCTCGTTCTTTTCCTGTTTTCTCCGCGCTGTGATGCTGCGCAGGTTGGTATGCGCGTGTGCGTGTTGAATGTGTGCGATGAGCGTACCGTGTGCGTGATTGTTATGTTCACTTACATATAGTTAATAGTTTGTTTGGGTGTCGTGAGTATGTCCTCATTATATTAATAAACCATAGGACATGTTCTTAAAAGAAAAGTTTAGTTTAATACCCATCCACTTCATATTATATAAAATTTCAAAAACTATTGTTCATTCATTCACGCATTCGGCCAGGGCACTTTTTCCATGCACTGCGTAAATCTCCAAAGTTATTGACTTTCATTAAATTAAAGTGTTATCTGTATTATGTTATTTCTATTCTTTTACGTGGATTTTTATTTACATAGGAATTAAAGATTGATTATTATATGATGTTGAAAAGATTATGCTGGACCGGAATATAATATCAATATTTTTTGTTTGTATAGCTATTATCCAAGTGGACAATTGTTTACAATATGAAACATACTTAAAATAGACGTATGCTGTATTAAAACTTATTTTATTAAATATTCCAGAGATGTCCATTCCCTTTTAACGCTAATAACCTACTGACAATAAATACTAAACGCGATTGGTGTGTCGCCTTTCAAATGTGAGAAGATCTACATTTTGCATGGCTTTTATTACAGTATCTGGTCCAATAATGATTGATTCGATCATTTCCCACGGAAGTGTCTTTATAAATTATAATAATTGTAAATGTAAAATAACTAATAATTGTGAAAATGAAAGCCGGTTATTCGACTGTAATAGGTCTAGCGTGGAAAATGTATAGTAACATAAGTAATAAAATGGCTAAAGGATTGTGTTACTTCTGAGAACAAAACAGTTCGAAAATTTTATTAATTAAATGCCTTTGTGAATTTGAATAAATTTCTTCCGATTCAACTTTGATTAAATAAAATATAATCTTATTTTCTTATTTTGAATTAATTTGATCGAGTACTTATTAATCATCGCGTCTTTTAACTTCACTAATCTTACTGGCAACATAGATTTACGAAGTTCGCGTAACTTTTATTAATAGTATAGAAGAAAAACTTTATGTTTACGTTATATCTTATCCTTTGTGATTATTCTCGCATTGTTCGTTGTGTAACGTAACACAATCGCTATGACGAAAGACGAGCGTTCCACCACCTGAAAATTCCGTCACGCAAACAGTCGTGTTTCTGTCTATTGGATTTAACGGAAAGTATCTGCGTTTTTTTTAATAAATTACTGTACATGCACGAACGTCATTAAAATATAGAAACGAAAGGCGAGCAACAATCGCTTCTACAGACTGAAAATTTTGAAAAATTTATACTTACGAGAACTATACAAGAAAGAGACTTTAATTGTCTTCGTGTCAATTCCATTTCATGTCCTAGACAACCTTTCTACGCGGTAGAATGCAACAGAACACAACGAATCAATTAATCTTCAGATAAAGAACTTGCTAACCGAAGAAATGGTTTCATTAGATTTGAAATTTAAAAATCTCAACTTTATTATTATTATGCATTCATGGCGAAGATAATTAAATCAAATGCAAACCAGTAAAAACACTTAGAATTTAAAAATACTACTGTATTACTTTTAATTCGTTAAGATTGTTAAGAAAAGAAATACCATAGACTTTCTATTTTACATGAAAATCCACAGTCTAGTAGCTATACGTTAACTCTTGAATTTGTACACTTATAAACAATGATTATAACGCATAGGGGAGAGTGGCCTAATTTGGATCAGCGTCTTGGCTAAACCACCATGCATATTGAGAAAGGGAATATTTCGAAAGTTAATAATAATATGAATTGAATATCCTTAAAAAGAAAAATATTTACAGTATTATTAATAGTGTTGATTAACTATAATTTATAAATTACATCCAACCTGGGCGCTGATTTAAATTCGACTACTCTTCCGTATGTATTAAGATATATGTATATGTACATGTATATGTATATGTATATGTATATGTATATGTATATGTATATGTATATGTATATGTATATGTATATGTATATGTATATGTATATGTATATGTATATGTATATGTATATGTATATGTATATGTATATGTATATGTATATGTATATGTATATGTATATGTATATGTATATGTATATGTATATGTATATGTGTATGTGTATGTGTATGTATATGTATATGTATATGTATATGTATATGTATATGTATATGTATATGTATATGTATATGTATATGTATATGTATATGTATATGTATATGTATATGTATATGTATATGTATATGTATATGTATATGTATATGTATATGTATATGTATATGTATATGTATATGTATATGTATATGTATATGTATATGTATATGTATAGATTTCTAATGTAATAGTTAATGAGAGGAAAGTGGGTGCAAGATTAAATAAATAATTTGAGAAACAACTAACTACTTGCACAAATTGAGTTTATCGAGTGGTGAAATTTGTCAAGACATAGCAGTAATATTAGGTCGTCCCATTAGTTCGTGCCGTTTACTGTCTTACTATTTCAATTAATATTTGAAACGTACTTTCAAAGTCAACGAAAAAATATCACTACCTTCTCTACAACCTCTTCCCACTTTTTTGGTAAAGATATTATACCGTCACTATCAAATTTCTGTGGTTTTTCATTAAAATACTTTTCAATCCGCGGCACGAACTTATGGGACAACCTAATATTAATAAAATTTTCGGCTGTTTCAGGAAACTTGTTTGTTCATTAAATTACTGTCCAAGAGGCATGAGATACTTTTGATCGGTAGTGTACGTTTTCGCATAACTGCCGGATCCGTTCGGCTTCTAAGATTCAGAACCGATGTTAACGGCAGAAACAGTACTATTCGATTCAGATACAAGATTATACTACGCGACCGCAAAAATTCAAACGATGTTCTCGATTTCCTTCCACTTCCATCCTCGTTTTTCCTTCTACGGTCAGTGGGTGATCGATACCACAGGTCGTTGAGCATGTTCTACGTTTGGATAAATCACGACAAACTCTAACGATTCAACATCAACACGATATTAGATTCCAACGAGTTTCGTGAATTTTTCCCTTGTCACTATTAAACCTCCAGCTCGTAAAAGTTAACGCGCGAAATCCTTCTGCATACCGAGTTAAGGGAATAGAAACTCCGAAGTTTTCTCTCATTAAACAAGGATGCGCGACCAACTATTTCCCTCTTGATAAAACTTGTTTATCGTCCGGATAAATAATGTCCCTCTATGTACAGTTACGTCCATATCTAATTGCTACAGATTAGTCTCTCCCTTAAAGACCTACTAATTCTGACATCTTTGATTTTTTTATAATATTGGCTGACATTTTAAAGTCGTTTTTCAAACCTGCGATACCCACGCGATGGTTTTTCATCCTGAACGCGATTACAGTAGCAGCATTGTTCCATTACTTTAGTTCTTTCTGCTAGAAATGGAGAAAGTTTTACAGAAATATCTACAGAATACGATATTATTAAGTGTACAAATTAACTTATGACTCTTCTTACGAAAATTCGTTGCTCATTTATAAATAACTAAAATGGATTCAAAATAAAGCTATAATTAGACTGCGGATTTTTATGCAAAATAGAAAGTGTCTGCAACGATTGGGAGAATCCGGTGTTTATCAAAAAATTATTTCTTCTCTTAACAATTTTTATGATTCCGTGATTATATAACTGTGTTCCCAAATTCTTTCGATGTTTTTACCATTTTATATATATTTTACCTATCCATTTCTATCATAAATACATGCAATCTGTAGTTTAGTTATACTTAATTGATTAATTGCAAGGGCTAAGATATTAATGCGTATACCTAACATGTGTTTCAGAACGTACTCGATAAAAAATATGTATAACTCGTGTAATTTTGATTACTTTTATTTTTTTTAAATAACTTGTGTACTCCAAATACTCATAAACACGTATGCGAAATCTTACTGCAAAAACTCCAATACATCTTCCGAATAAAATACCTCCAGATTGGTGAGAAATGGCTTCGCGAACCAGAATATCTCCTTAAATATTACGTTGTCTGATGAACAGCTCTCTATAACCATAAGAAAAATCTATAGATTCTGCGTGACATAAGTAGATGGAAAAATATGATTAAATGAATTTTCAGCGGCAAGAGAGGTCAGGTTGAAATTAGTTTAGGCCACCTCGGAGGTAAAGGTTTAACATGTATCGGATGATAGATCGGATCTGTGACGGCGTGAAATCGGGGCAATTGCGCTTAATCGTAGAAATGGAAGAGGTATCTGTTTTGCAACTCTCCCTTCGCCATGCCGATCACTTTTGCGGGTATCGTGCCGCATAATGAAAACAGCGCATGCACTTGCGTACGACGAAATACACTTAAACGCTATCAGATAAGAGGTACCGCATAGTGTCGAATAATTTAAGGTAAAGTGAAATCTCAGTATCGCGTCTTGAAACGTTGCCCTGTTCACTATTTTTCAGTATAGAATTTATTTTCGTGGTTACTTTGATTTTCAATTCAAACGACCTACTATCTTGATTTCGCATTGTTCAAACTAAATTCCTTATCGAATTTTTTGCCCTAAAATAATTTAGTATAAAAGTACGGGAGTCTGCTGTAATTTTATCGTATACTTCAAGAACATCGTAGCTATTACAATAAAACAAATCTTTCAAGCGTATTCTTCTTAAGTATGTCTTCAAATTATTTTTGTTATTTCGACTGTTGCATCCTAAAAATCTCAACAACGGATGATCAATTTTCGTAAATGAATTTAATCATTTCTAGTTTGATCTGAAAGCGATGTTTGCAAATTCTAATGTTTGTCATTTCAATTTTCGATGGACACGTGGGCTGCACTTCATAAATTTATGTAACTTTTGCAATTTTTGAAATATCTGGAGAATTCGTTCACATGTTCCCTAAAATAGTCGTAGTACATGGTTGAACTGCTCCAGCTTCTATTACCTCGGATGATGAATCTATTTCCAAGTCATCAAAATCAGTGATAAGAACCTACTTCTGCATAATTACCAAAATACCTGATCCTGTGAAAATTTCGTACAAACGAAGGATACTTGTTACGGATAGATGCGTAGGTACATCCCTTCTACCTTTAGAGCAAGTGACTGGAGTGTGCGACGCGAATTGAACGTACTAATTCGATAAGAATTGGCGTATTTAGATTTATTGTTATATCTATTTAGATATTAGAATATTGTAAAAGACATAGGCGACGTTGAAAAGTGTCTACGTAAAGGCTCGTGAATCTCGAAGGCGGAAATGCAAAGCAAGGCGTCTACCTTAGGCCGCTAGAAAACCTCAACAAGTGGAGGGATTATTCCCCAGATATGAAGGTTTAACGAGCACGGGTGGAGGGGCGGGGGCGAAGAGTCCATCCGGGGCCGCCAGGCTACTGGAAGAAGCCACGAGATTCGCTAATCCTCTGAAGATGAACAGGGAAGTTTGGGGAAAACAATCAAAAGGAAAAACGAGGAATCAAAAGCAGATCGGTTGTACCGAACCCTCTTGCGGTCCTCAGGTATGCGACGGCACACGGGTGTTTCCCCGAAAAAGGCGATACAAGGCCTTTGGTTGATGCTTGCGACCGGACACCAAAGGCTGTGTTTTTATTAGATTATATGGAGAATGGAGAAGTTTCCACCATTGCCGATCCTCGGGTTAAATATGTAGAACCCGGGCTGCGATGGTTAGAATCGTGTCAGATAGCTACGGAACGACATCGAATAAGTACAGAAACAATACCCTTAAGAACTTTGAAAGCGTTTCCATGGAAGAGATATTTTAAAATCTGTACAGGACAGTCGAGATAAATTCGGAATTTTTCCAGGCAATTCCACAAATAAGCCGGACAGGTATAAATAAGCAATTGTCGATTAGGTAACTCACTATATTGGGCACCAATTAGTAAACAAGTAGGAAGATATAGGAAGAACGGCAATACTCCAGTCGCTCCGCGTGGGAAAATCGCCCGCGGAAATCATTGTGTGGATTGACTACAAAAAGACGCAAGTTACGACCTAACCAAGAAATTCGGAAATTCTGAAAAATGGTAGGAGGCAACTGCATCCCGGGCAACTCACAGGAATTTTTCTGATCACAAGAAAAAAGCACGGAATTCCTGATCAAATTGAAAGAAAAGATTAATCAGGCTTTACGGAAGGCCTCTGTTACCACTGGTTTCCCGATTTGTGGCCTTCCTATCGACTGCAATCCCCTTGACTATTACATATGGGGCGTAGTCGAGGCAAAAGTGAATACAAAGCTTTACAACGCCAAAGATACTCTAAAGCCCACCATCGCAGAGGCGATTACGAAAATGAACCAGAAGGAGGTGAAGCGAGTCTGCAGCAGGATGAGGTATAAGGTCAAGAAGGTCGCTGCAACTAGTGGAGGCTACATCGAGTAATTGAATTCTTTATATTTTACATCATACACTACTTTTGTACAAACTGGCGAAAGAATACATTAAATTTTCCTGGAATTTTAACTGTTTCTTTTTATCGAATGACTTTTCCGGATTTCCATCGACGATTCAGTGTATAATAAATGCTTCAGGACAACAGGTTAGTTTAGATCGTTCGTTGATCGTTTATCTACATAAATATTACAAATATTACAAATAAATAACATATTCTAAATATCGATTGAACTGTTTTATCTTTTAGACTTATTTAACCCTTTGCCGTATTATGTTCTTTATAGTTACTTCAACGATAACAAAAGAAGAAAATTTGATTTCGATGTAAAACAAATGAATACCATTCATATTTACTATATTCTGTTGGAGATCTTCAGAACGAGCCTGACTCGTTATTATGCGGGTAGGCGTTAATATTGCTGGAGTACTATCCGCTGAACAGTATTTACTATCTATTACAATAATTGAGAAATTTTATAATAAAAAACGACATATCTGTACCTGCTACAGAAAAATTGTAATCAATTTTGTTGAAATAAAGTAGTCAGATTGTGGGTAAAACTCACATCCGGGAATGTCGGGACGTCGGCGCGGCGTCGCTTTGGCTGTTACAATGTAACAACTCGAAAAAAGGCTAATGGAGTGTGTGTCATAAGTCGAAATGACGATCGGCACGAGACGAGAGTGGGGAAGACGTTAGTTGCACGTCCGCCCAATGTTCAGTTCGACGGAAGAGTCGGTTTGGGCAGGACATACCTGGTATTATATATATATATATATATATATATATATATATATATATATATAATAAGTTCATAGTTCCAAGTTTTTATATTAAAGAAAGTTCCTTATTCACTAACGCTGTGCTTTATGATAAGAGAAACACCATTCCTAGCATGTCCTCAACAAATTTCTATACAAACTAAATATACCTGACGTTCAAATTTAAAAAATTTCGAGATTTTGAAAAGAGAAAAATATACCTAAATATTACTTTTATCAATATTAACATATATCATATATACAGGGTGAGTCACCTAACGTTTGCACCTCAAATATCTTTGTTGTTTCTAAATATACGTAAAATGTGCTAAGGACAAAGTTGAATGGTACAATGGGGCTGACACGATGCCAAAAAAAATTTTGTTTTTATGTCATTTTTTTAGAGATGTCGCCTTGACTTTTTTAAATGGAACCACCCTTTTTGAAACACCTACAATGATAGTCCCTTTCATTACGAATTCAGTGACAATAACTACTCAAGGTCATTCAAGGTCACGGACAGAGTTCAACATTCCTTCAAAGCCCATTTACAGGCATGTATCGATGTTAAATCTTATGTGTTATCTCTGTCCGCGACCCTGAATGACCTTGAGTAACTATAGTCACTGAATTCCTAATGAAAGGGACTATCATTGTAGGTGTTTAAAAAAGGGTGGTCCACACTTTACCACACTTTACATATCTTTAGAAACAACAAAGATATTTGAGGTGTAAACGTTAGGTGACTCACCCTGTATATTGAGAAAAAATTAAATTTTTATTTCACACCAGTTTGTTGCAATTCAGGCAGAAGGTTTTTATTTTGCATAAAGATCCGCAGTCTAGTAATAACAATCACATTATTCTGAAAGCCTTGGAAGCGAATCGATGCGAGTTCAATTTTTTCTGAAAATAACATGTGTAATTCGAGAAATTCTTCATTGTAAGAACTTTCAGTTAGTGGAGTAATTAACTCAATATTTTCACATAATAAATGTAAACAATAAACGGTTATACTTATGTTGACTAATGAATAGTTACACAAAAATAATTTAGAGAACAATTAGTGTAAGTTACCTTTTGTAAAGTACGTTATTTTTATCACTAGAAAATGGCCTTTTCTGTGATAGTGATTCTGAACATTTACACGATGATGAATAATATTTATTTAACCCTAATGATGTTATGCAAAATATAACCTACGTTATAATTTTAAATGCATATCTATTAGCATGTATTTTCAATAGAAACTGCAATCAAACCAGAGAATGACGACGAAAACATATGCCAGAATCTTTTTGTGCTTTTTTTATTTGTTTGAACGATAACGTTATAGTTTTATTTGTACACAAGAATAATGTGATTGTTATTACTAGACTGCGGATCTTTATGCAAAATAAAAACCTTCTGCCTGAATTGCAACAAACTGGTGTGAAATAAAAATTTAATTTTTTCTCAATATACAGGGTGAGTCACCTAACGTTTGCACCTCAAATATCTTTGTTGTTTCTAAAGATATGTAAAGTGTGGTAAAGTGTGGACCACCCTTTTTTAAACACCTACAATGATAGTCCCTTTCATTAGGAATTCAGTGACTATAGTTACTCAAGGTCATTCAGGGTCGCGGACAGAGATAACACATAAGATTTAACATCGATACATGCCTGTAAATGGGCTTTGAAGGAATGTTGAACTCTGTCCGTGACCTTGAATAACCTTGAGTAATTATAGTCACTGAATTCGTAATGAAAGGGACTATCATTGTAGGTGTTTAAAAAAGGGTGGTTCCATTTAAAAAAGTCAAGGTGACCTTGATATCTCTAAAAAGATGGCATGAAAACAAAATTTTTTTTTGGCATCGTGTCAGTCCCATTGTACCATTCAACTTTGTCCTTACCATATTTTACATATCTTTAGAAACAACAAAGATATTTGAGGTGCAAACGTTAGGTGACTCACCCTGTATGTATAACAATACATATAATATAACACCATACGATAATATAAAAATTATTTTCACGAATTTTGTTAAAAGTGGCACAAAAAGAAAGATATACAAAATAGGCTCGGCGCTTTTTGTGTTAAATAGTATAAAAATGAATGTTTCATAAACTTTGTGAAGATTTCAATGCATCATAAATCCATAAAGATCTGTAATATGCCCATAGCATTTCCTTCCCTCAACTAACTACACTGTCCAACAAATTTAAACTTTTTTTATGTTCCACAATAACTGATGGGTGATTCTTATAGAGTTTTCTGCGCTAATTTTTTGAGATAAATTGAAAAATATCCTCAAAAATTTGTGCAAAATTGGTGTCTCTCCGTCTTTAATGAGTGTTTAAACATGTTTAAACAATCATAATGTATTAATATTGGATATCACTGTATTCGGGAAAGTTTACAGAATCTTATGCTGCAAAGAACAATTCAATATTTTTTATAATAACATCACAATATTCGTTTAAAGTTGAAAAATAGGTTTTTTTTTAAAGCCGTTTTCCTCAAAAACTGTGCGTGTAGGAGAAAAACTAAGGACAGATTCGGAATCAGCGCAGAAAACTCTGTAAGAATCATCCATCAGTTATTGTGGAACAAATTTGGTGTTGGACAGTGCTATTTATAGAATTATTAGACTGCGAATCTTATGCGTTTATGACAAAAATGGGTAAGTCAAGTATGACACAGTCGAAACTCTAGAAAAACATAAAAATACTCTTCTAATAATTTAAATTTTGTAAAGCTATTAAGACCGAAAATAAATTCTGTTTTAACTCTTGCCTCTTGCAATTGATGAAGAAAGTTTCAATTCTGCTAATAAGTATCGCTCATTGTGTATCAAACATTTGAAAACAATAACTTTTGCCGTGTTAGGTGGCATTTGTAAGTTGCTTGTTAACAGTTATTGTTTTGTTATCCTTGTTTTATACGTTCACAATCGTTTAAAATCTTGGCACGTCAACGCCGCGCCGGACAAATTAGTTCGAGAAGTTAGAAGAAACCAAACCAATTGGACGTACGATAATTACAAGTATATAACATTGCCGTTGCGATAAAGAGAAACCGAAAACTTTTCACCCACTTAAAATTATTAATAGTCACTCGTCGCTAACAGAGTTGGGATATTTTTCAAGGAAGGCAAGGGTATTTATTATGATGAGCTATCAAGTGTTAAAACGTGATGGGAACTTC